>VWZT01010260.1:962222-972222 GCA_013397055.1 Pachycephala philippinensis | reverse complement strand
GTGCAGTACAGATCTCATATAGCCACACGCCACAGAAATGCAACACATCCATCTTGCAAGCAGGAAGCAAGGGCTGAGCAGAGCCCCTGCCTCTCCGCAGGGCTAAAGCAGGTTCTCTGACAGGTACCCCTCTAATGCAGGATAGCAGGCACCATGGTGGAACTAAAGGACAGTTTCTGACTACAGTGAGATGAATTAATTTGACACCATCTGGCAGCAGTTTTTCATTTCTGACAATATTTAAAACATAATTTGAGCCCAGGCAGTGATAAATAGGTCTCAGATCTCACCTGACTTTGGTAACCTCTTGACCTAGGCATATCGAGTCATTTATCTGAAGCTGTAGATTCCAATATTTTGTTGCTATATCTAATCTAAATAGACTTCTGGACACTGCCCTTACTGCACCCTGGTAATCCTGGATTGATCCTGTTGAAGCAAGTGGAAGCGATGACATCTATGTCTGTCTTTCATCAAACACATGATGAAAGTTGATCATGTTTAAGCATGTTCTCCCAGCTGGATTCTGTAACAGAAAAAAACATGATGCATTAGTGTTCCCAAACATCTAATGGTGGGGTGGAGAGGGGCATTTTATTATTACTGTTACAATTACTTCCTTTAAAATCTTAGTTTTCATTCTCTCACTCTAAGCATTGCTTATGATGGCTTTAGCATGTGTATATATACCTAGGCATGTATGTACACATATAGATGCTTGAGTCTCTATACAAATAAATAAACCCTTTAGACAGAACAGCATGATAGCAAAAGCTTTCAGATGAAAACATGGTGTGAAAATGTAGCCATGCCTCTTCTCTTTGTGTTCTATGGTGAATGCAAAGGAAATTTATTGCTTCAAATATGTGCAATCATTTTTATCTGATTACCTGTAGATGTTCTATATGGCTCTGTGTACAAGACAGTAGATTCTCTGTCTCCTGCAGACATCCCAGTTTATTATAAGCATACTTCCATTCTTTCACATATCTTTATGAATTTGAAGAAGCTGCTTAGAATTTGTCACTTATTTTTAACAATATAATTTTCTTTGGAAGGAACATTCCTGCTAAGCTTGACATGTGATATTTAATCACATATTGACCACTCAGGATTATTTTAATGCTTCCTGTCAGCTCCAGTACATCAGGCAGAGTTCAAGCAACACATTTGCCTGGAGTTCAGTATTCATTTAAATCAAATTTGTCAGCTTTCAATTTTTTTAAATGTAATATTTTATTTTTATTAAATGCAAGTTAATAATGCCTTGTCAGGCCAAGGGCATATTTTAATGTGAACTCAGATGTTAAGTGAAATTGGAGCCATAACACCCTGCTAATAGACTCATATAATCATCTTAATGCCAGCATCTCAACCTAACACAAACACGCTCTGGCTTTGTGTTCAGTTGTCTCAGGGAGTCTTTCCAGATGCATAAAACACACCCACACAAACACACACACACCCACATCCTTTAAATGCATGTGCTCCTGGGCTGGGTGCCTATGACGCTTGTGTATATTACTTAGAGATTTCCACGTGCTCTTTTTTCCTCTTCATAAGGCATCTTACTTGACTGGTGACACAACAGCCTCGGTTATTAATGCTGTCTCTTCTCAGCTTCGTCTTTAATTTTCCGTGATGCTATCTATAGGGACTTGATTTGGGTTTCTTTCTGACAGCATTTATGTGTGCAATTGTACACATATGAACACAGCTGTTCTACAGAGAGGTGCAGATATGCCCACCATGCACGCAATCTTGGGTATGTCTGGGTGCAGCAGTATTAGACACATGCATGCACACATGTATATAAAGCATTTCTGCATTGCAAGCATGTGGAGAGTTTGTTTGCTCACACTGCACACTGTATGATACACACCCACAAACGACAGGTGATCCTCCGCAGTATTTATCTTCACCGGAGTGAAGAATTATCCCTCTTCTTCACAAAGACAAATTTAGCAATGAGCAGCCATTGCAAGGTAGAAGGTAAGAGATGGATGGAGACTGATCCAGCCCTCTAAACATACTGTAAACCACAGCACTGTGAAGTAACATAGTGTCACAGAGGGTGATAAAGCACTGCATCTTTACCAAGCATTTCCCAGCAGCAGGACAAACCCAGGACCGAGGTCCCCACACTGCAGCTGTGGGCTCCAGAACCACTCAGCTGCCGTGCCTTGCCGGGGATGGGTAATGGCACCTTATGTCTTTCACCTCTTAAATCACCGGCTCCGAAGGGGCACAGGTCAGCCGTGGCAGAGCCGTCCCTGCCTGACAGCTGTGCCGCTGCGGTGGCGGCGGGGCCGTGGCCTGCGTGGCCCGGGCACAGAGGTGTCCCCATCACCGGCTGCCCGGGCGGCTGACACTAATTGTCACCCTTGTCAGCAGGCTCGGCGGAGGAGCCGAGGAGCGAGTGGGCACAGAGAGGGACACACTCCTCTCACCGGGGCACCAACAGGGCTGGAGCCCATTATCCCACTCAGCAGAAACCCGAGCCCTGCCTCCCAGGAAAGCCATGCTCCAGCGCTTCCCACAGCCACCAAGGCAATTACAGCACGGGGTAATAATGGTGAAGGGAGGGAGGGAGATGCACTGAGGTTAAGCAATGTTTTCCAGTGACATCTGAGAGGAGACAATGGTCACCACTATAGGGAGGGAATGCAAGGCTGGTAGGAGGGTCGGCGCCATGGAAGCAGGAGTTTTTATTTTAAAAGCACCCGGAGGATGTTCCAACACAGATCCAGGCATTCAAGCCACTTGTGTCCAGGGCTGTCCTCGTGGGCTGAAGAGGGACTTAAAAGGTACCTGTGTGATCTCCAGAGCGGTGTGAGGATCCTTTTTCCAAACCCACATCCATCATGGCCAGTGTCTGGGAGTTGCTGGCTGGATCCCAGTCAGTGCTGGGGGTGGACTGGGGACAGGCCAACATAGAGCCCAGCTCAGGACCCTCTCAGAGACAGAAACTGGCACCCTGCATCCTCTAGAGGGAAAAGAAAGGGTGTTGAAAATGTGCATCAGGGTACAAAATTCTTATTCTGCCTCCGCTCTTTGATTGGTACCTGAGAACAGCAGTGCTTGGGGCAGACTTGGACTGGGCTGCAGCCGAACCTGTGCCCATGAGCTCCAGGGAAGGGCAGGAAGCACAGTGAGACTCCCGCAGCTGCCACTGCCGGTGGGGCTGTGCTTAGGTACATATGATGATGCTCCAGTAACAGCTTCTCAGGCTTCACTGCTCTCTGAAAGCCAAAAACAAGAGCCCTTTGCAGAGTAAAGAAGCTGCACCTCTTGTCACACAGCTCAGCTCCATCTACCACCAGGGAAAACACTTCCCACCATGCCTTTCCACGGAGAGAGAAGAAAAACCCCTAGAAGACTCTTGTACATTTCCTGACTGCTGCTCCCTGTGGAAATTCTTCTAAGGAAGGAAGACATTGCAACCGTATTTCCAGGCCTTGCTTGCACCTCCTTGCCATCCATCCTGTTGTCCTGGAGCAGTGCTTCCCATGACTGAACGCACAGCTCTCCTGCCCCACTCTGATGCCCCAGATTCATCTCCGTGCAGAGCAGCCAGAGCTAGTGCTGTTGTATCACCACAAACCTGGTGTAACAGAAAATCAGCCCAAACAGGTTCGCATCCATTTATATGTTCGTTCAGACTGTCCAGACGCAATAAGTCTGCCATGATCAAAAATGCAATAACATGGCAATAAGGCATGTATATTAATTATAACTGCAGTTCAAACATCAGCTAGTTTACATAAGAGTAATTAAAATCACAATTGACCTTTTGTAGAAACATAAGGCTATGCTTAATTCTAGCCAGTAGCATTCAAGACTTTTATTTAAATGGTATTCCTAATTCATAATTATATATTTTTTGAAAATCATTTTTATGGCAAACTGAAAATTACTTGTATCCTGTGTGTTTGAGTAAAAGAAAAGCCTGTTCTTTATACAAACACACTCATATTCTCAGGAAAATGATCTAATATGCAACAGCAGATTAAAAAAATATATACTTATTCTAAAACTACTTGAATTTTCATCTGTAAAGCAGTTATATTTACCCCATATCTAAGAATGATCAAATAACATCCAGTCGTGTGAGACTCTCATCTATTTACTTCTTAATTCTTCTGTACTATTTATTGTTTTTTGCACCATTAAGAGAAATCCCATTCTTTAATGAGGAACATACATGTTCTACCTTTCATGATTTCAGGCACCCTGGGCTAAAGCCTTCTCTCCAGCACCCTACAAGGCAGCAGTAGCCTCAGGGGTCAGGGAGAGGCAACAAAAGCATCATCGGGAAAAACTTCTGTAGGAGGAAAATGGGGAATAGTCCCCTCAATTTTAGCTGCCTTTAGAGCCCATGGGTCATTTTGTAAGTCCTTCTCCATGCCAGGATGTCTGGACAAGAAAATTACATCGATTTTGAGGGAATGGTTTGGAGGGGTCCGCTGGAGAGCAGGAATGTTTCGCATGAGCAGGGACAGCTGGGGCAAGCCCACCATTTGCAAACGTGCCTGTGGTTATGCTTTCAATGGGTGGCACTTATGAATAATAATATGCATAATCTATCTTGTGCCCAGGCAGGAGAGAAAACATAAGTGGACAAGCCTGAAGGCATGGCCGTCTATTAAAGGTTGCTTGGGAATTCTCTGCAGAGTTAGGGCAAAACTGTGCTGCTAAACATGGCTGGGGGATTTGCATGTTTAAGAAAAGAGGACTAATTGAAAATCTCTCTCTTCTGGATGAGTGATTTACATTTCTTACAGATCAAATTACAGAAGGTGAAATACAGTTTTGCCCTTTTGTTGTTTATTTGATTGCAAGCTTTCATTGCTAACTTTCCTTTTTATTAAAGAGCTTCAATGCAGACTTTCAGAAAAAAGCCCAAATTCCCAAGCCATGATAAGCACCTAAAGTCTAAACCCTGCAGAAATTCACAATCCTGCTTTGTTCTGTGGCCATTTGTAGACATCTTGAATTAAGCAGCCACAGCTCAGGATCTTAGTAATTAAATATAAAAATAATAAGAAGATTGCAAAAAAACCACATACACACACTCTTCTACCTATCACTGCAAATGTAATCCAGGTCTATTCCCATCGGCAGCAAGGACAGTATATCATAAGGGAAAGACATATTTGATTTTAAAGTAGTCCAAGAAATAACGAGGTGAGCATCTTGGACTTTTCCCATAGAAATATCCATAAGGCTGACCTTTATTTTTCATTTGTTTATATAATGCTTCAACTGCTTTCTTTTAAAAGAAAGGAAAGAAATTTGTATTATTTAAAAAACAAAAAATGTGTCTAATTCTGGTGAATCCACTTCCTTTGCACTGCAAACCAGCAGCCACTGTTCCAATCGCCAGGTTATTCCCATTTCCCAGGGACCATGGGAAATTACTTCTGCTCCCAGTGAGGTAACCCAGCCCAGCAAAGAGCTCCCACCAGCTCAGAAACAAGGCGGTATGGAACTGAGGAAAGAGCCTCAGAAAATCCAGCATCTTACTGTGAGCCAGGGAAGAGGAGCAGATGAGGAGGAGCTCTTCCATGAGGTGTCAACTTGCCTTCAGCAGGAGAAAGTCTGTAGCTGGGGACACCACTAGCACGATGCTCCTTAGAAATGTGATGCTGAGAGTACTTCCATCAATATGAGATTTCTGGATATGTGCCTCAGCTGATGGCTCACTGCAGCAGTGACAGCACCTTGGCAAGCAGTGGGGACTCAAGTCACCTCTGGGGCAGGAGACCCACACTCACCACTTCTTTATCACACCTCAAACAACCCAGCTGCAGAAGAGTATCAGGGTGCTGGTATTTTAATTGAAGATGGCTGTACGAGGAGCAGAGAACCTCATCACCTCAGTGTTAATAATAGGTATGGGGAAGGGGGGAGGGTGGCAGAAAATCACAGGTAGTGGTTTTCTAAGTCCATGTACACAAGAGGGAAAGCACAATGAAAATTGAAGAAAACAACACTCAAGTATAAAGCATCGAACACTTCAACTTTAGTACTGCTGTTGGCCAAGCAAAAAAAATCTATTGGCATGGGCAGAAAACACATCTCTGGATTTTGATAAAGCTACGGGAGGTTATTTGGAGGATGAAGTCCCTGGGCCAGTTAAAAGTGGCTGTAGCTCTGCTGAAATAATTTCCATACTGGGATTTAGTACAGCAAGTTCTCCAAAGATGCCGTGGTGGATGAGATGGCAGCCCAGGGGTTTCCCACACTCTACCTCTGGGTGTTCCAGGAAAGCAAAATTAAATGCTGAGAAGAGAGGGGAACGCAAGAGGAATCCAATATCAGGCTTTCTGCTGGCTTCACTGCTGCTAATCGTCTCCATACATGTGAACTGGGTGTAAAATGTTCCCATATCAGAGCTGTAGCTGTGCATAGGTGTAAATTACTACACAAGGTTCAAGGCAGCTCTCAGCCATGTCCAAGCTACCTAATTAGCAGTTGTTAGTGTGGCGGAGCTATAAAGTGCTAATATTCAAATGTTATGACTGTGATGCCTCTTGCCAAAATCCATAAAGTGTTTGGAAGCTGGCTAGTGTTACTGACTAAACTCTCTCTTCCCTCTCAAGCAGAGGATCAAAGGCAGCCATGTTAATTAACCTCTCCTTTTAGTGCATCTATGGTGAAAATGTAACGCTGCACCAGGGCTGCTGCCACAGCAGTGCCTGGCCCTGGCAGGAGATGCTGCAGAGCTGCAAGAGCAGAGCTCTTGCTTTCTGTCTCATACGAGGCAGCCCCCTCATTTGGGTATTGCTGTTCCGGGTGGCAAAGATGAAAAACCAAATATTTTTTGTAGGAGTGTTATTTTAAAACTAAGCCCTTTGACTCACACAGTCAACCTCTAAAAGAAGGCCTACAGGACTGGAGAAAAGCACTCATGTAACATATAGTACTTGACATTGCCTATGGCTAAATATAGGGAACAAGATGTTCTCTGTGGCCATACCAAGCTTCCTTAGTCATATACACTTTAATCTAAGCCCTGCTACAGGGAGAGATCCCTGGCCCCATTCTCCCTTCTGAGCAACAACAGCAGGGCGAGTACAATGTGCGTCCACTGAAGCATGGCCAACGCGACACCAAGGCTCAGCTCTGTGCAGATCAACCCAGTCAGGCAGGAGCATGCCCTTGGTGCAGCTAATTTCAGAGTTATTTTCTATGGTTAGCATCAAAGACATTTTCTACTGCAGGCACGTATGAAATTATGGCTCACTAATTTCATAAATGGCAGAGCACATATCTGACCCTCTTCTCCCCCAAATCCCCTGAAAATCTGTGTTGTACCCAGCCAGCACAGCCCGTGGTACAGAGACATCCCCACCCTGGCCACGGCATCTTCTGGAGGAAAGGGCCAAAGGAAAGGAACTGCTTGAGGACCCTCACTATGGGCCCATCTTCCCTAAGGAGGTGGTCCCAGGAACCCAGATAGGGCCTGTGAATCCACAGGGATTCAGTCCAACCCACCCACAACGATGTTAACACAAGATGTCCTGAGCTTGCAGCCATCTGCAGAAGTTGGTGCCATCATCCCTGCTTTGCCACTGAAAAGGGACCTCCCAGAGGCAGGACAGCTTTCCCCAGATACCACAGCAGCACACCCAGGCAAAACAGCTCCATTTCTTCAATCTGTGGAGCACACAACCTCCTTCAGCCAGCCAAATTCTCAGGAGAGAAGATCCTCATTTTATATCATCTTTACAGCACTTCAAATCCCCAAAGACTCATGCTTGAAATACATACAGTAAGTTGACTAACAGACCTGGGTTTGCCAACACAGCTTGATCCAAGTCCACATACACAATGAGAAACCCCTCTGAACTCCAGGTTTGGCCTCACACAAAGGTGGGTTGAGGCTGTGGTGGGGAGAAGGGCCTTGCTCATCCAGCACAGTCCTCTGCCCATGGCAGCCAAGACATCTCTGATGTCAGGTTCAGCAGATGAGATCATGGGGAGAGCTGGATGGGGCTGGAAACCTCACATAACTCTTTGAAAAAAAAAAAAAAAATCCCATAAAAAGTGATTTTTCCCAGCAAAAAGAAAAAATAAGAAAAAAAAAAAGAAATCTCATCAAAAGCAGTAGAGCTTCTCAGCAAGATGGGCGTTGGCAGGGCTGGGCTTGGTCACACCACGTGGAAGGGAAGTCCCTGTGACTGAAAAGTGAATGGGTGTCTGCAGCACAGCATAAATTAATATGGCAGCTGCTGCTCTTTCAGGGAAATCAAACTCCAGCCACCCCCTTTCACAAAAAGAAAGTTCACAGATGCACTATAGGATATTACTAAATATTTTGAATTTTCATCATGAGAAATATTACCTAGCACTAGTTGCATTATTTGTTTCATAGGGGAAGGATTAGCTTTCTTGGGGCTCAGAAAAGAGGCACATACCTCCAAAGCAAGAAAATATGATTATTTCTTTGTTTTTACAGGTCCTCATGCAGTCAGCTGCAGGTCTTGGAGATACTCTGACACAGGCCTGGAGTGTATGGCACTCCTTCATTTGCACTTCAAGCACTCTGAATCTGGGGAAGGACTCCAGTCTCAGAGGCAGATTCTTCATCAGTTTACATCGTGCAAGTGTGAGGTTATTCCTGATTTATGCTACCATGGCTGAAAGTAGCACCTGTTCCCACGTATTTATTTATGTCATCTATAAAAGATTTATAATTTTTTTTTTAAGAGACAGAAATTATTGTCTCATTTACACCAGCATAACTCTTGACTAGCAAAACCGACTCCAGATAGTTGGAATATCTTAGGGAGTAGATCTGGCCCAGTGGCTTTATTTCTGGAGCTCTGCTCCACCTCCGAATTTTAAAAATGGTATATTCATGCTCTGAGGCAAACCTCATTTTCCAGCTCAAACATTTTATGCAATATTTTAGTAGGCTGTTTCATACTGCTGTACAGTCTCCAATTTTAAGTATTATCAATAATGTATTCTTCCATGTAACCTCTTTAACACTCACAATAGAATAAAATAAAAACACATCAACAAAAAAATTGTCTCTGCTTGGCAATGCTATGTGAATGTTAAATTTCCCATTTCACAATGCAGCCATCACTATAAACTCTGAGGGCGGATTAACGCTCTTCTGGTACTTCACTGTATCAGAACACGGATTTGCAGACAACAGCTGCAGCAAATTCCCTTGACTGAGAAGAATTACAAGTATTATCACCTAGATCATTAAACTGGGTTCATAGATTGCAGAATGTCTTCAATCAATTCATCTAAGATAACTTGAAGCCAGCTGGACCCCCTCAGTGAGAACTTGACTTAATTGGCCAATAAGTGGCTGGAAAAGGTGCATGCGATTTGATAAAATTACAGACTGCAGAAGTGATTACAATTTGGAGAACCACAGAGGGTAGCCTCCGGGTCAGCCCTTTTGGAGAGGGCTAAGTTAATGTCCACTATTAAGTGCTGCTGTGAAAAATGTTGGCCCACTTGGTGCTCAGATGTAAAGTGTATCCAGGTCATTCCTCAGCTGATGGAGGGAGAGATGCGCACATTTATCACTGCTCTGGCCTCATTTCTGCCTTGGTAATAGTCGTACACTAACAACTGCTGGCAGTTTCATGGTTTTCTGGGTACCCTTCATTTTATTGGCATAACTAAAATATTATCTGAGCAAAGCAATCCATCTGCTAAAGAAAAACACTTTCCTTCAATTATGTCCCCTGAGTCTTTTCTTAAGAAAGGTTAAAGCACCAGGAAGTTGAAAAATATACATTAGTTTGTTTTTATTTTTTCCAATCTACTGCAAATATGCTTGCTTGTTACTGGGTAAGTGGTAGGTCTACGTATTTACCACCACAAAATGTTAGAGAATATGCCTAGCTTTAAGAAAAGGGTCAACTCGCAATATCAGATTAGCATTTAAGTACAAAGCATTATTTAAAAGCAATTATCTATCTTCCTCTTCCTGCACCCCCACCAAAAAAAAAAAAAAAAAAAAGAA
>VWZT01010260.1:933485-962192 GCA_013397055.1 Pachycephala philippinensis | reverse complement strand
AAAAGATAGGATAGGAAAGATTGCATAAGTAATTTTTCCATGATTTTATATTTAAAAATTAAATAGATTAGGTAATTTGCAGAAAAGCAGTATTTTTTAAAATGGAGCTGCAGAGTGCAAGGGAAGCATTGCATTACCCAATTGTGTTAAACATCATGGAAAAACAGAGCTTGATCCTGCGTGAGCTCAGCAGGCAGGGCTCCCATTGACCTTGGCGAGGGGCGGGTGCCTCCCAGGCATTAACCCTTTTGTTAGACCCCACCCCAAGACAGGGCTTGCAATCACTTCTGCACCGATAGAGTGTACCTGCTGTGATTCCGTGTTGCTGAGGCTGCATATTTTTCATGGATTGGATAATTTTCATGGGTTTTGTTTTGTTATTTTTAAATCCCTACCTTTTACAGAGCTAGCTCCAAGACTCAAATATCTAACGCAGATACTCCGAAGTAGCTTGGTCTCATTTCAAGGATTTTTTTGCTGATGGCTAAGTTGTTACAACAGTAAATGGTGTAACATACAATCAAAAGCCTAGGGGTTGCATAGTTAGCTAGATGCACACAAAACACAAATTAATGAAGTGTGGAAGGACAAGTTACATCTTACCATTAGACAGGGAACGATGGGACTCTGACACAGTGATTTTAGGCTGCAAGTATTAACACAGTGACTTTAGGCTGCGAGTATTAGGTCAGAAAATAATTCAACTTAAAAATAAAGGGTACAAAATGCATACTTTCTTAAAATGCTTTTCTTTCATAAGTCAGAACTGTCAGAATCCAGTTTTATCTCACCCATAGACAGAAATTAAGTTGTCATTTGGTCGGTGGATCTCCTACCATCATAGATGTTTCTTCCCAAGTAACTGCTCAGGTCCCATTGCGCCAAGCCACAAAGCACGGTCACCCAGGGCACAGTTTAAGGTAGGCTCAGTGGAGAACTGGTCTGCAGTTTTGGAAAAAAAAAAACATTTATTTGAGGGACCTTTCTTAAGAAAGGAAGTTCAGGTTTAGTCTTTCCCTAGCTGTGGGGAGAAAATGTACATTTCCAAATGTTTCAGGTGAAAGCAATCCACTTTGGTCATGTAAAAATGGCCTTTCATTTCAAAATGTAAGGTAGAGAGTCATAAGGCAATTGAAAAAGCATCAAAACAAAGCAGGCTGTCTGCAGACTGTCCAGATGACCATGTGGCGGTCCTTCCACCCCCACCCCAGTTTTTGATCCTCCCAGAATTTTGTGGAACAGACTGATTTTAGCCTGAGATTTTTTGGGATTTGTGACCCCATCCTGTCCACTTCGAAGTACCACTTGGTGGGATCAAGCTGCATGGCTGGGATGGAGACTGGCCACGGCTTCTCCTGTTCTCTGGGATCTCCTTCCCCCATAATGAGTTTTCTCTTTCCCCTGCCCATGCAGATATGCTTACTCCCTTCTGCATTCCAAAACTCTGTGTGAAAACACGGTGCCCATCATAGGCACATGGGTGTTTCACCTCCTGGTCCTGTCTCTTCAGTCAGGTGTTTCAGTTAAATGGGTAACACTCTGTTCTGATGTCTTTGGTGCTACAAAACAGATTCTGCTTTCTTGCTGTTTTAAACAGGAGAGTAGGAGGGCTTTAGTTACGCTGGGTATCCACACTCAGTCTGTACACTAGCACAGGCAAAGCACTCTCCCACTTATGCAATGCATTTTTCAGCATTTTAAGTACTGTCCTTGCTTGGCAGAAGGATGCTGCCTGCCAAGATTTACCTTTCAATGCAGGATGGAGGCCCGGAGGGCTGCTTGTCCTCTGCTCCCAGCTCTGCAAGAGTGGCTCTGCACAACCAGGGTCAAACTGAAACTGTGTGACTTCGGTGCCACCGTGCACTCAGTGCGACCTTGAGTGCAACATCTCCATCCACCAGCAAGTGACCAGCCGGGCCTGCCACCTACCATGGGAGGAAAAAGGAAACTAATTGAGTTGTACACGACTTAATCACATTAGCTTCCCTAGTGCTGCCATTTCCCCACAAGCTCGTGCCATGTTTGCAGCTACTGGTGCTCCCGCACACCCCGGGGCACCAGGTTTCAGACACGCGTTGAACTGTCGCTTGCAAATTTAGAAATCTATTTTTAAAGCAAACTAAGCAAACAATGGTGCTTTCTCCGCCTGTCAAAAAGATCATTAAAGGAACAGTTGCTGGCGGGGATTTCAGTGGCAAACAGGCCAGGCTTGGCAGGGCAGGACCTTTGCTCCAGCTCACTGCTTTCATGCTGAACTGAAGCGACGGTCCTCGATAGCCCGTCACACCACTGCCTCTTCATCAGGAACCACCAACCAGCACATCAGCACGGCCTGATCCAGCAGTCCCCAAAAAACTGTCCAAGATTTTCACCTTTGCAGGGAAAAGCCCTGCAGGTCAGTTCTGCCACCCCAGAAGGAGAGGGTGAAGCCATTGCCTGCTGTGACATTTTGGTGCCACCCTGGGACATGCTTGGTCTTGTCTCTTTGTGTGGAAACAGGAGCCC
Source organism: Pachycephala philippinensis (assembly GCA_013397055.1). Classification (NCBI taxonomy): domain Eukaryota; kingdom Metazoa; phylum Chordata; class Aves; order Passeriformes; genus Pachycephala; species Pachycephala philippinensis. The sequence continues at coordinate 959,687 of VWZT01010260.1, read as the reverse complement.
CACAGCCTCACTGCCACAGCTCCAGCATCATGCTACTGGAGGACTCACCATTCTCCTGAGGCAGCTCTGTCCCCCAGAACCACTTGACCACCTGAGGATGGCAGTCCCACTGAACAGTGAGTCTGTGTGATCGTGAGCAAAATCTCAAGAGCCGGTGCTAGCAGACAAATACAAACACCTTTCAGACATTAAGATGTTTAAGACCATCTCACTTCTCTGCTCCAGACTTTCAACGATTAAGGACTGCAATGCTGACTACCCACTGCCTACAGCTATGGCATCACCCACCTCTACTCAGGCTAACACAGTGAGTCACACGTGCCCCTGTTTGGATGCCTCCACAGCGCAGGGTCTCAGCCTGGAGATGCAGAAAGCCAGGGCAGCAGGACCACTGCCTGCTTCCACACAAGGGGCTGCAGCAGTTGGGTTTGAAGCCAAGCAGGGACCACCGAGGCAGGGAGCCCTTCCTGGTGCTGCAGAGGCTGGTTAGAGGGGGGAGACAAAGGAGCCCACAACTGCCTAGGTGTTGCATTCTCTCCAGTGCAGCTGTGTTGCTCCAGCTGCCCAGCCCTACATTTTCCATTTGGCTGCAGCAATCACTGCAGTATAGGGTCCAGCAGAGACGAGCCACTGCTGAGATCCCTGTGCCAAACTAGAGGTCAGGGAGTGAGAACAGAGAGATCCTATGGCTGAGCTACCAGTAAGGAAGTATTTAATCTACCCTGCATGTAAGGGCCAGACCCACATACTTTACTCAACCAAACAATGAAAGTATCTAGACCCACACTGGCATATTCCAAACACACTGCACCCCATCAGCATCCTTGAGGGATCTATTAGTTTTAATTATCACTAGATACAGAAGTAACTGAGATAACCTTTCCTTCAATCTTTCAGCACTGAGGAGGTGGTGTAGAGAGGAGGCTATTTATACATGGAGGAGAAAAGTCTATTTTTTGTTTACTTTGAAAAAGCCTAGTATTGACTTCCATTTATCTTCCAATAAGTCCTTGTCCAATGCAGCTCCGAATATAATCTGTTCCAAGGGCAGGTGCTACTTAATGAGAGCTGAAATTTCCAGGGTTTTTTACTCCATTCATTAAAAGAGAAAGAGAAGGAGAGAAAAAAAGAAGAGAGTTAGAAAATGGCATGAAAGCATATTATCAGTAAATTGTTTCCACTGTGTTTGTGACTCTTCTTAATGTTTTATGAATATGCTAAAAAATTTGCTCAGGCATTTTTCCTTGGGCACTCTAGTTAATTACTTATTCAGAGAGCTTCTACTCTGTTCCTTGCAAAATGTGTTGTGCATTAATTCTGATTATGTACAAAAACCCACCTGCAAGGAAAAACTCTGAATCAGTAATGCTGATAAAATGAGCAGCTCTCCTGGGGCTTTACTGAGAAACAGGATACTGGACAGAATTAAAATCTTGTAGCTAAGGCTATTCATAATGTCATTAACATAAAGGCAATTAAATGAGTTTTTAACCTACAACCCTTTATTGTTATTAATGAACATTAGAAAAACACAGGAGATAAAATTGGTAATTATCTCTGCACCAAGCTATGCAATAATGTGTTTAAATATAAAAAGAAAACAAATGATTATTGTTAGTATTTTCAGTAGCAGAAGCCCCAAGGAGCAGCTCAGTCACATTTAATCACATGGTACTACACCAAGAGGGTTAATTAAACGAGGGCTTTACCTTCAGCATGCTTGGTTATTCTGTTTAATATGGAATCAACAAACAGAAACGCCAATCTGCAAAATATTCCAGGCAGTGCCTTTATCATCAGGTGAGCCACCTCTACAAAAACTGAGAGGGCTTTCCTTCCCTCCAGGACAAGGAGCTGCAGTCCTCTAGTCAAGTTTTTATTGTTGCGTGCTTTAAAAGAACAATCCCTGAAACAGCTATATAAATCCTGGTTCATAGCTCTGGTTCAAGCTTACCATTTTGTAAAAAAAGAATTTGGGGATGCAAAAAAAGATGAACATTTGACAGTAGATGGTAGATATGGTTGCAGCACTACAGTGCAGTGAAAGAGCCTCCAGTTCCATTTTTTTATGCAAACTATTGTACCTTCTACTTAAGCAGTCATAAATTAGAATATCTTCTAAAGGGGAAATACACTAAAGCTCAGTGAAATAGCCTGAGAAATAGACTTGAACTTAATAATTTGATTAAAGTTTTATGATTTAAATCTCCAGAATAACTTTAGCATCTCTCTTTTATAATAGTTCTTTTAATGTATTTACATTCTTTTGGGGGTTCAGAAACCTATTTTCTGGGCAATATGTAGCTAAACAAATGACAGTTAATAATTTTATCTTCCATGTCAGTAGACAAAGCTTTCCTTAGGAATGTGTGCCTCTGGACAGAGCTTGGGAGGGAGGAGCTGAAGGCACTTAAAGCCTGCACAGGATCCAGCCCTGGTTTCATGGAGCAGCATGTGTTATTGCTGCAAGACCCCCATACCCAGGTGCTGCAAGGACCTGCCCTGTCCAACATCCCTGTGCCCCCTGCATCCAGGGGGTGGGATCTGTGGGGAACCCTTCCCAGCAGCAGGAAGGAGGATGCAGGAGTGAAGGGGAAACAAAAGAAAGAAAACTCAAAGGGTGGTTGGCCGATGTGCTGAACATAGGGATAACTGAGTGCATTACACCAGCAAGGGCTGCATACATGGATGCAAAGGAGGTCTGATTAAAATATAGCTATACAGCTACTTTTTCCCTAGAAGATATTATTTCTGGAACTGCTGAAGAGAAGTGAGAAATTATAAAGGATCTAGTTAAGAGGAAAAATGACCGAGGTGCTCCCTTGCTGTTTGGGAAATCTGACTAGTGAGACAGCAGAGAAAGCATAAAGAAAAGATAAATATCTAAAGAACAATTAGCAGCACAGTTTACAATAGCAGATACTATCAGATAAACCAGCTGCTTCTTTTAACACATGAGGCAAGAAAGTAGGTAACCTGGCAGCTCAGACATCTGAAAGAGCCTGCAAAATCTCCCTTCCACAGGGAGTGGTGGCAAAGCTCAGAGCTGAATCTCACAAGAAGCAGAATCACTGACCAGGTTTAGACAGGACTCAAGCCTAAGGAAAAAGCCAGATGCACTGAGAAGATAGGAGCAGAGGGGGAGATAGAGGAGGAAGCATCAGAAGTAGTGTTTTGAAATTTAAAAATCAGATGGGACCTATCGAGGGCTGATAGCTGGAAGGGTGCAGAGCCCAAAGCTGGAGAGGAAAAGCTGCTTCATGGAGTCAGGCAACTGGAATGCGGCTGCTCCCGAGCCCGTTTTAAACACACACAGACTTCTCCACCACCACCACCTGCATTGACAACAATGTGTGGGATCACTGGCACCAACACACCATGCTGTTAAACAGCAAGCCATGGACAAAGGTGGTATTATAACCAACAACTTCTTCAGACAACTTAACAGCTCTAAATACCTGAAAGGTTTTCCCCAACAACTACAGATTTCTCTTCCTCCTGATGTGGAAGCTGATTTCACTTGCTTGTGTAAGCCTGCTATTCACTGGTGTAATAAGAAAAGGCCCAGGCTATTCAAGTGCTGTGCAGATGCAGAAATGATGTGCATACTAACCAGCTCCTCCAAGTCAAATAAGCATAGCTGGTTTAGTTTCTTTTGAACTGGGAGATGTTGTAGGAAGCCATTAAGCTAGGTGAGCTCTGGCAGAGGAGATGTGGTAGAGGTGAGATGGCCTCCAGTGCTTTGTGTGAGAGCATGCAGCCCTGGCAGTGACACACGGTGGCACCAGGGACAAGCACAGTGTCACTTCTGTCCCCAAGACACCGCATGGGCAATGCTGCAAACACACAGCCCTGTCTTACACATCCCATCACCTGGCAGCCTGTGAGCACACAACAAAGGGCCACCATGCTGGAGCTCTTCTCTCTCTCCATCCAGGAAGCTGGGTTTGAGTGCTCTCTGCTTTTATGTTCACATCACATTTTACTGTGAAAAATAGACAGACAGTTAAGCAGAAGCACACACTGTTTGTTGCTTTTGGGCATCCTTTTCTATTTCTATTAAAGTATTTTAATTTTAGATCACCAGTTCATTACTTGCTTCTAAACTTTACCCTCTTCCCTTTGCCAAGACAAGAATTCCAGGCATTTTTCCATACCCAGATCAAGCCAATGCTCATTTTCATTGAAAGCTGCTTGAGGCAGGACCACACTGTGCCATCATGCTCCAGCCCCATGGGTGTCTGCACCCTCATCCTGGGAGGAGGCAGCACACACGTGACACACGGCACATCAGCAGAACTACCACCTTTCACCTGTACGTGAAAGAAAACGACCCAAAACACGAATTCAATGTGGTGAGGACAACAGCAAGACAACACCCATTTGAAGACAAATTTCATTACCTATACCTTGTGGGAGTTTAAAATTGCTGCAACCTCTTGTTGTTTTGGACATCTTCATCCAAGGCAGTCATCCAACACAGCAGTGATCCAAAAATGCAGTGACATCCCAAGAAGGAAAGGAGCACTGTGAAGTGTCCCCAGGTTTCTGACATCAGCAACACCCAGGTCAGAACAAGCATTCCTGCTCTGCTCAGATGAAACTCAAACCTGGGAATAACCTGCTCACCGTGGGGATCAGCTCACTGGAACCATCCACCAGGGCATCTGGTCACAGTCACCACAGTGAAGGGAGCACACAAGAAATCAGTCTATTCCAGCACAACAAATCCTATCTCCTTTATAAGCTAAGGCATGAAAGAACTACCAAGCCTATATCTTATTTATAGTATTTTAGTGGATAAATGACACTCTTGCTACTTTTTTTTGCCACCTATCAAGTGTTTACAGTGACAACAGCCTGTTGTCTGTCATTCAGAGGGCTGGCACCTGTCTGGATAATAGCATGACTCAATATTCCTGAAGTACTAGATTTCTGTAAGAGAAGAAAAATCAATAACTGTGACAAGTGCTATCCATTAGAGCCCAAGAGCAGAGAGCAAACGATTACACAATGTCATTTGTTTAATATAACAAGACTGTAAATGAAAACTCTATCAATTGATCTTTGGAGGATAAAACATCCTTTCAAAGGCGAGATGACCATGGACCAGATCTACTTGACTTCCCAGGGCCAAAATGGTCAATACCAGCTGAAGCTGAGAGTTCCCATCCTGTCAGTTGATGGTCCCCTTTGAGATCAATAGCTTCTACTACATACAGATCACGGCAACAGCAGCCATCAGCACCAGCTCCCCACTCCAGGCCAGAGCCAGAAACGTATTTTTCCACACAGCTCTGCTTTTTCTTCATTGAGTTTCCCAGAGCAGCGCAACACATGCATACAAAAGACATCATATATATTGAGATCTCTATTTCAATATTTATAATATATACTTATACTCAACATAACAGCATTTCTAAGCACTCAGTGAATACAGACAGCGGAGGTAAGGAAATTTGGCTGGCTTCAAGAGCACAGCCATCCTCTGCTCTGCAGCTCCCTTCCCACCCCTGGTCTCTTTCATTGTTTGGCTTTATGGCCTTGTGCCACTTGGGCTGATGTTTCACTTCTAAATGGCATTTCAGCTTTGGCCCCCCTCACTGCCCAGCACCCTCTCCCGGATTAGCTCTTGGGTGCCATATGGTACAAATGGCCTGCCACACACTCGCTCAGTCAGCGTTTAAAAACCTGCCAAAGCGCTGCCTCTGCTGGCAGCCTGCCTGGTGGCTCCGTGGGCTGCGAAGGGAGCGTGATGCTGCCTGGAAATAATTGAGATGGGGCTCTGCCAGGTCACACGCAGCAGCCCTGGGAGCGGCGCTCCCCTCTCCCGTCCACTCTCCCACGGCACACTCAGGCATTCCTGCACACGGATCCCCTTTGCCATTGCATCGCTTCCCCAGCTGCTTTGCTGGTGCAATAAAAAATAGCACTTGTTTATTTTGGCTGTTTTCTGCTTCATTCAGAGTATGGGCCCAGGGGAGTAGCACACAGGTCCATGGGCTGCTCCCCAGACAGTGCCACAGGGAGCTGTCCCCAACTCCTGGCCACAGTGGGGCACCCAGCTTCACAAGGATAGCTACCGACTGGGATGTGGAGGAAAGGCAGGGCAGCAGGACCACTGGGAACTTGCTGAGGTTTCCTCACCTTGCCATAAAGTCCTTTCCTAAAGCATGGATATTGCTCCTCTCACAGTGGCATGTGCGTGTCCTTAGCTGCTTGCAGGAGGCTTGATCAGTCCAAGAACGTCACCACCAGAGACTTGGTCTGGAGACTCTGAAGAGAAGTGAGCCTTGTGGAAACTCAGTAGAATATTGGCCCCTGGTCTCAGGGGAGGCAAAAATTGCATGGAAAACAGTCAGCTACAGCAGCAGACCTCTTCCAGTGTCTCTCCAACAACACAGACATTTTTCCCCTCTTCTCCAACTGTCTTGCAGCCTGACCAAGCCTCTTGCTTTCCCTCATCCTACAGGAGTTCCAACTCCACTTTCTCCTCTGCCAGTCTGATCTGATTTTTGCTTAACTTTTTTCCCCTCCAAGAAAGGAGACTTTCCATCTTCTTGTTATACTAGAAGCAGATTCATTCAAATGTCTGGCTCATCTCATATCAAACAGCATCTTTTGGTTTTGATCCCTGTTAGATTTGTATCAGATTTTGTTTCCAGGTTTTGGCTGAGAGCTTCTCATGGGCCTCTCCAGCTGTAGGGCTTTTCCCTAGCAGTGGTCACCCCCATCCAAAATCTTGCTGCTAGTGCTGTGAAATTGTTTTCCTCCAATGCCCTTTCACAAAAAATGCAATAATCACAGAATAGTCTGAGTTGGAAGGGACCCAGAAGGATCGAGTCCAACTCTTAAGTGAATGGCCCATGCTAAGCACCCACACCAGTACAGGTGACCTACCATCCCACCCAGGAGCCATGCAGTGGCCATAGCACAGATGGGCAGTGTCCCAGCAGCTGGTGGCAAGGCTCAGAGGAGGAGCACTTGGAGCACATTGGGTCTACCAAGGCCCAGGACCCACCAACTTCCTGAGCAGTGGAAATTGTGGAGATGCCCAGCGGCACCTGGACAAGGTCCTGCCATGGAAAACCTGAGATAGGCAAGAAATTACATTGGCTGAACCAGTCACCTAAAATCCAATCATCCATGTCCTTGGGGCCACTTGTGAAGTGAGGTGCCTCAAGCATCTGTAAAGTGCTGATAACAAAGGGTCAGGCATCTAGCTTCACTCACAGCAGAAGAGGAGAAAACTTGCAACTCCTCTGTCACTTTCTCTTGGGCAAAGAGGTCAGCGGTTTCTAAGATGATACTGCTCCTTAAAAGACATCATTTTGTGTATTTGTAACTCATCAACTCCAGATAACCTCCAGTAGAGCATCAAACTTGCAGGAGCCTTCATTCTTCCTAGATTTGACTTCAAAGCTTCAATGTTACCTATATGTATTTGTGCGTTATTTAGCTCTTGTTAGACTAAGCTTTGCCCTTCAGTCACAGTGGGAAGCAGGTAGAAGAAAGGCAATATTAGAATAAAAAAACCCAAAACTATAAAAGGAAATGCAGGATGAAGACCCCTTTGACAATGACTGGTGGCTACATTGGTAATTCCTCTGCAGTGGTGAAGAAAGTAGCAATGCCACAGTTCCAATGTATTCTGGTGAAATATTTGTATGATGTGCCTACACAAAGCTTCAGATGAAACAGTCTCTTTATAAGCTTTTGATAGCTAGGGGGGAAGTGGCTTTGCCATTACCTCTGTTTGTGAAATGAAAGCAATGCTGAGTCTTGGTGTTCCTGGATGGAGGTGCTGATCATCACAGTGACAGCCAAACTAGCTTTGCTTGTTTGTTGTTTACCTTATGCTAAGGGGAAGGAACTCCTTTGTTGTCATTGTATCGTGTGATGTGGTAAAACACAATCCATGCCCAATGTGCAAAGGAATTTCAAGCCAGCAATATTTATTATCCATGCACAGACAGCACATATTGCTGCTTTGCTGACAGCGCTGCTTGCAGTGCTTTAGTGAAAATAAAAGGGCATTTGTATCTCGAGTGCCACAATATGCTGTGACAACATGAGTATTGCAAGGGCTGTAATACAGTTTGGTATCGTACCACACACACGGAGCTGAGAAGGAAGGTTCCACCACAACTGCCTGGAAAGGCTCAAAGTGCATGAAGGAAACCCTTACAAGTGCCATTTGTAACCTCCTGCTGTAAGGGAAGTGCTCCCGTTCCCAAATGCCGCCCTGGGCATTCCCACTGCCGGCAGCAAGGAGCTGCTGTTCCTGGGAAGCCTCGCTGCCTGCACGGGTGGCTGGGGTGCATTTGAGTGCAATTTGGCCAGCACATGAAGCTCACTAAGAAACACCAGGAGCCTGGTATTTCACATGCTGAACAACTTTTTAACTGGATAAAGGATCCTAGGTGAACAGCACAGCCTGAAACAGTCTGAGGAGATTAAAACCTTTCACAAGCAATCCGCTCTACCTAGCAGGTTTCTAGGGTCTGTTATATATGGTGCAGCATAAGATCCTCCATTTTCCCGAAATAAGCCAAGAAATAAACAATACACAGCTGCTGGACCAAGCACCTTTAAGAATCACACAGGTTCACTGCAGTTTCCTGGCCTTTAACATGATGACTTATCTACCAAATAGTTATCCTCTCACAAAGTTCAAAACACATGCAATTCCCTATCAAACTCAACAGTTGTTTTAAAACTGGTCCTATGTTCACAGCCAGAACTTGCAAAGAAAGAAGCAAAAAACCCACCTGATATATGTCTTCTTTCTTTAGCTTCTGATCTTGAGCCTGAGGAAGCTGTGAACACAACTGCACTTGGGAATAAGTCCCTAGCAAGGCCAGGGAAAGCATTTGTGTGTTAATATTACATAATTTACCCTCACCACAACCTCTGTGTCAAAGCCATCTCCCCTGCATGTGGCTGGCCATGCCTGCTGCACGGGCAGTGCTGACACTGGAGGGTGGCTCCTGCTCTGCTTCCTGAAATCACAGAACTCCAAGTCCAAGGCCATTTAGAAGGGAAATATAGCAGAAACACAGGTAGCAGCTGCATGGTCCCAAACTCTCTGGGGTTCATTACCAAATTTGTGGCGTTTTTTCCCAGGACATTAAGATGTTCCTCCCTGTAGTGGGGCAGAGTACTCGCATGCACAAGTGATAGAAATGTCTCAAAAGCAGGCACTACCCACCTTTCATTCTCAAGCCTGCAGTCCCTCAACCTGTGCCCGTGAGAGGCAGGTATGCCCACAGTCATCTTTAAGCCCCCACTTGGTGACCTGACTTCAATACTTTTCAGAAGTTGTAAAACATCCTCTTGCAGATCCCTTGGCTAACGGGCCTGTAGAGAAGGGAAGTTGGATCAGAGCTGTCTCCTCCCACAGAGCAGTCGTCAGACTTCAGACCCCTGAAAGCTGAGAAGAAAAGGGATTCACATTTAAAAAGACCAAGTCACTTCAGCTACTACTAGTTTATTGATTCCTAAATCAATAAACTCAGCTAAATAAACTGGGACTGACTGAATTCAAGCAGAATACGACACTCTGTGCTCTGAAGCAAAGTGAGAGCTGCTTTCTGTGTTACAGCCAATGCAGGAGCTGCCACCAGCTTTGTGCTTTCCTGACTTGTGCTATCTCAAGAAGAAAAGCACTACTTTCCCTCGTCTGCACGTCCATCTTTGTTAATTGGTGACAAGCACAACCAGTCCCCCCAGCAGCCCCTCCGAGGTGCAGGGCACAGTGGTGTTCCCACAATATGTTATTCTGGGAGTCAGCCTCGATGGGAAGCACAAACCTGCACCAAGAAAACCTGCTACTGGTAAAGAAGACTTTTCCTGCCCGGTTTGATTCCAGTTACAGGCTGCTACAATAGCTATTTGTGAACGATACCTATTTGTATTGCAACTACCTTTTAGGCTGCTTCCTTCTCACTGAATATATTCCACAGAGGTGTTCTTTGCAGTCAAAAACACAGACTAACGTGGATTACAATGAGAATATTTGAATGGGCTTTGATGAGGCTGTGGAACTAGAAAACACCATTGTAACAGCTGGGATCCCTGCACTGAAAGGACACACTGTTAACTGAAGTAAATATGTTGCTATGAATTTCTGACTTAATTGACAGAACATTTTATAGTGTGAACTTCAAAATCTCATTAGGAATGAATCAGAATGTGGCTATGTGCCTGTAACATTTTCAATGCCAACATATAGTCAGTCAGGCCTGACTGGAGTTATCCTTTCTTGATCAAGCAGCTGAGAGATTCCAATGTAATTCAATGCAATCAATTATAATGCTTCATGCCGATATGTAAAACTGAATTGGATTAAAAGAAATACCATCTCCAAATAGTGGTCTGACAGACAAATCCCAGCATTTTTGGTGGCTCTTAGTTCACAGCCATCCCTGACATGCCTAAGCTAAAGAAATAAAGGCATTTTCCTGCTAACGTTGAGGTGTGAGGTGCCCGAGAGGCCAGCCAGGCTGCACAGGAGGATCTCTCTGTGATTGAAGGGCTCTGTCAGTAACTCCTTCTGCCCCATGAGGACACTACATTTTGGCACTTGACTACATTACCCCTGTCATATTCATTCTTATTATGGAGGTACGACTGAATTCTCATCAGCTTCAGTGATAATATTACAAAACTAAGCATAATTAAAAGATCTTCCAGACATTTAATGCCTGCCTGTTCCTGCTCGGTGTGTCGTCACACCTCACTGACACAGCAGCACCCATAAATCCCCCAGCCGAGGCCCATGGCCCACCCCACACACAAGGTACAGCCACTGCTCACTGCCCGAACTCCCAGCCCAGCTCGCTGCCCTGGCAAAGGCAGGCTGGGCTCTCGAGGTGCACAGCCATGGCAGCCTGCTGGGGAGTATGCTCTGACCTCGGAGCAGCCTGCTCTCCTCAGGAAAGGGTGGTCTTCCTGAAACTTGGAAAGCTGGAGTTTGGAGGGACTACCTTTCCAAAAATCAGTTAACTGGGAACACCTAGCACAAGTACCCTCATCTGAAAGTTAGCTACCAGTAGTTTTAACAAGATGACTGATGAGGGTCTAGTGAATTTTTTGTGACAGATTTAGGAGGTAAAAAATTCCATCATATATGGTTGGTTCCCTCTTTTAGTGAAAGAGTCTAAAGAAATTACTGAATTATTTGAAACAAACCCAAACTGTCTCAAGCCCCCTGCTTAACTAATTTATTACATTTGGAGAACTGACCTTTTGATGCTTGGGAGACCTGTGAGTTGGCACAGTCTCCCTGACGCAGGATCCCAAGAAAGCAGGACTGAGGGTAATAGCAGCAACACACCAGACATCCCTGCTTTCCCCCTGCCAGGCTGGGGCTTCACAGGTCACAGAACCCTGGCTGGATCTCAAAGTGACCCCCAAAAGCCAAGAGCGCAAAAATATCAGTTCACATTGCCAGGTTTATTCATTCATTGTTTCCTTCTGAGTTAAAGGGATGCCTGGGAGCTGAGGCAATCCTGTAATGTCTGCTTAGCCCACAAGTACACAAATTAAAATATCTGACAGACTGCTAATGAGCTGATGTTGGAATGACTGGATAGTCTGTTATCATTTGGCCGTTCACAGTTTCCTCACAGCCCATCTGCGAGCCAGGCACAGCTACAGCCTTCCTCCATTTACACCTTTTGCCATTATCGGCCTTTGGGAAAGGCCTTTAGCAATTAAAGTTTGTATCAAACATATTGTCATCTTTCCCACCCTGTTACTAGCCCCTCTGTGCTGCTACAAAAGGGCTGCTGAACAGGAGGCTGGAGCCGTAGCTATTTTGTACACACTTCTGTACCTGAGCCCCATGTTTGTGCTCCAGCCTGGCAGCTGAGCTCACATACCACATCAGATGCCCAGCACTGCCCTGGTAGCTCACAGCTTTCTTCCTAAGCAAAAACCACCAAACTAAATCCTAAAACATTTGGGCTACTTTCTGAAAGACTTCTGTAGTGGTTTTAGTTGCTAAACCATGACAACTTCCTTCCATGTTATATGGCAGTACTGTATGGGGGCAACTTGTCTGGCTTCTTTGACTGATAACTTTGCTCACACAATCACTCACACCGAGCAAACAAAACATAAAAACAAGAGATCAAGCCCTGATTAAAAAATTCTTTTTTTTCCTTCAGCTTAGCAAACTCGGTCGTAGTGGTGGAAGGTGCTTCCAGGCAGCTCCAACTTGCATAAGAGGCAGAGAAGCGCAGACATCCTTGGCCTTGTTTGGCAGTATTACGAAAGGTCGTATTTTCAGATGGATGATCTGATCTCAAAATATCCTCCAGTGTAATGAGTACAAACAAGCCTTTCATCTGTCTGTCTCAGCCGTGTGTCTATTTGCTTTCTCTGGTTTTTAATGCAGGGAACAGCCTTATGATGGTTGCAGAGGGCAGAAGGAAGCTGAGCAGTGTAGCACCTCTGCACCAATGGGTTACCAGTGTTGCTGGACAAAAACCACGATCCAAAGGGCTCTGCTCAGCCAGACAGTGCAGCAAGAACCACTGCCAGGTCTTCTGTGCACCTCCAACTCTCTGCCTGGTCCATGAGGGTCAGGCATAGCCCCGATGGGAGAGGAGGGTCTGTAACATTGCACTGACCTGGGAATATGCAGGCTGTGGCCAGGGAAGTTCATAGAGGAAGATGAGAGGGTAAATTCTCTGACATCACAGAGAGCTCCTTTGAGAGGCAAAGCAGGATTGGTAGTTTTGGCATCTCCTCTAGCTTGCCTGGTAGCCTGAGTACCACACAGCACTCCTGTGGCAGTGCCAGAGCTGCCAGCACCGTGCTGCTGCACGTAGCACAGTGGATGGCTGGTGGCACTGCGGGTGGCACTGCTGGTGGCACTGCTGGTGGCCAGCACTGTCCTGCCAGCAACCAGGCTCTACTGGGAGCACCAGAGCTGCTGCTGAGGCAAAACAGCCAGTCACCCTGGGCTGGGACAGGCTGAGGCCCCCAGGAGGGCTGGGCAGTTTCTATCCACCCACCATACCTCTGCTGGGGGATGCTGTGCCACCCTGGAGGTGCACAGCCTCTGCTCCACACCTCGACATCCCCAAGACAAGGCACCTCACCAGCCATTCAGAGCTGGAGCCTTCAACACAGCCAAGAGAAGTGGCTTGGCAGGCAGCTGGGCAGGCAGAGCAGTGAGCAGGTGACCCACAGAACCTCCTGGAAGTAGCTTGTGTCCTCAGCACTCAACAGGGAAACACCAACAGGCACAAAACATTCATTCCTTATATGAAATATTCACCTTCCTTTTGATAAATAGATTATAGGATTTTTCCCTGTCTTCTTTTCTCCCCCCATTATCGTTTAACCAGCTCTCAAATCACAAGGTACCAAGACTCCATTTGAATGTTGCAGTTTTCATGTTGTGAATCCTGGGTTAAGCAATTCTTTCTCAAATAAATACTCCTTTTTCAGTTTCCACTGATGCTTTTGTTGTTCACAGTAATCAAGTTTCCAGTTGGCTAACCTCTCACCTAACACAACGTCTTCATCTTTCATTTGAACAAAATTTATCATCCATAAGCAACGACAGAAAATGTGTGAATGTCTAAAGCTTATGTAAATTAAGAGGCTCTGCACACTGGTCCTAAAAATAGTAGATAATAACAAGCATTTCTTCAGCATACTGTAATTATGGGCCTGCTGTCATGTCTTGCATTGTCTATAAGGTCACAGTTGTATTATACAAAATTTACAGTATATTATCAGTTAAAAACACAATAATTAGCAAGCCCACATCTTCCATCTTCAGCACCAGTGATGAATGTTCACAAAAAGGAGGGGGGCGGGGGGGGAAGAAAGAAAGGCACGTTGTTTGCTTTATGTGGACAATACACACTTAAATTTAATCATCAATGTCTGCTATCCAGCAGGCAATATTCTTTTGCTATTATAACACTATTTACCAAGATCAGACTACACCCTTGGGGTGCATTTGTCCTTAATGAAGGGACAAGGAGCCAAATCTCTCACTATCATATCATTAACATACACTTAGACATATTTCCTTAAACTTTATAATTCTGTATGGCTTATCCTAGGATAATGTCTGGGTGAACATCTCAGGCACTATTTTGAGCATTATAATAAACCTTTAAACTTAACATTCCAATTTTTCAACTCACAAATTAGGTGTATTGAAAGAATCTCTCCCATAATGTCAGTCATTTTTTGGCTTTCCTGAACAATGGAATTTGAAGAAAGATGAGGGAGATTGCACCCAGACCACAAGTACCACAGCTTCTAGCAAAGGCCCCCAAGAGGTTACTTGGCTTCCACATTGTCCCATCCAGCCACTTTAGATTTCTCTGGTTGTAGCAGCCAACCAGCAGGTGTGGCTGTTCCACCCTCACCATCCACCAGATCACCTGTGGTCATTCACAAAACAGATCATCTAAAAAAAAAATCCTAGCAAGAGGTCAGAACTGGTGGCCTTTACTCCTTGATGACCAGGAAAAAAAAAAAAAAAAAAAAAAAAAAAAAAAAAAAAAAACCCCAAAAAAAAAAAAAAAAAAACCCTTGAAAAAATTTTCATNAATGAAAAAAAAAAAAAAAAAAAAAAAAAAAAAAACACCCAAAAAAAAAAAAACACCCCACAAAAAAAAAAAACAAACACCTTGGAAAAGTTTATCATTTTCTCAGTGAAACAAAGAAGAGAGGACAGAAAGCTCTCTGCTGGAAATGAGCAAATAAAGTGCTTCCAGACTGTGTATTTTTTGACTGCTTTTAAATACCATTAAATATGAAACATCGAAATGTTTAATTCCAAATTTTTCAGCAAACAAACAAGGTCTAGGAAATTCACAGTCAGGAACTGACCAAAACATTGTCTAGTGCAATTAAGAATTTTGCTATGGTTGGAAGAATTTGCTAATTCCACTCACATCCTTTGCCCTGAACCCCTCCGCAGCCACTGTGGCAGGGATTACAAGTGCTGTGGGGAGCCAGCAGCTGCCAGGAGAGCCAGAGGAGACCGAGCTCCAGCAGGCACCAACACCGTCTTTCATGTCGTGCCAGTGAACCCAAGGCCCAGCTTGTAACAACACTGCCTCTGATTTCTGGGCCTGCCCTAAATTGCCTTTCTCCTGCCATATGTCACTCTCCCCAGGTCGTGCTCTGACGGGCTGAGCAGAACTGGAGCTGGCAGCCAGGCGGGCGGCAGAGCCCAGCCCCGGCACAGGATGGAAGGGGATCCCTGCAGAGCCCTTGGGTACCAGCTGACAGGGCACTCACATCCCTGATAAGACAAACCACATTCGGGCCGCGTCAGGAGGAGTGGGGTCAGCGAGACCTCGACCAGTCACCTGGCAGAAGGCTGAAGGAAAAAAAGGGTTTGCAACCAAGTGTTTTGTAAGTTGTGCCAGCAAGATTGGGGTGAAGTCAGCACCCAAGAGCCCACAGAGTTGGTGCGTGATGTAGAACAGCCAGGCAGCATCATGTCATCAATACTGAAAAAGCATGCACCTTGCATAAGCTTTGGGCTGGCGCTGAGGCTCAGAGCAATGCTTAAGGACAGAGTAGGTCACGCATAGGAACCTCAGCCAAAACTGGCCTAAGCCTCAACAATAGCCTTCACACAAAAGATACCTTGTTAAAGCAAAAAAAAAAAAAAACCAGGCTGGACAGGAAAATGCACATTCTTAAGATTCTTTGAGAATTTCCTCAGCTGTGTATGCCCCGTGTGAGAAATTACTTAAAGGACAAGTCCTCCTGTGCAGCTCTCTTAGTGCCTCAGATGGCACAGCCTGCATGCAGAACCCGGTCTGAGCAGACAGAGCACCTCCCTGCACCTCTCCTTCATCCAGCCCTGCCACAAATGCCTGCTCAGGAAGTGCCAGGCTCTGCAAGCAAAGGCACAGCACCACCAGTGCCTCCTGGGACCCCACCAACACTGGGGAGAGCCTGCTTTGGTGCAGCCACAGACAGACAGATCTGGAGGCTTACATAAGTCCTAGACGTGCGGATTTGCACAGCTGATGCCACAAGCAGTTCCCACCACACACAGTAGGCACCAGCACCCCCACTCCAAACACTGCTAGTGCTGCAGTATCTGGTACACCCTCACCCCAAACACGAGCTCTCCCTGCGCCTTCCATGTGCCAGGCAGTGCATGAACAGGGAGGTACAGATCATGGGATTTGAAGACATGAGTGATCCTCCAGGCCCTGCCCATGTTGATTCTTCATCCCTCATGTTTTCATGGGCTGGGACTATTCCTGCTCAGATGGGAAGGCTTTGCCAGATGTGGTTCCCAACGTACTCCCCAAAACAGTTTGCTGGCTGCCTGCTGACAAAGGCACTTGTGAAATAGCTGCATCAATCTGAAAGCTAGTGATTGTTAGTACAAGGAGGGGAAGTGGGTCATCCAAGAGAGCAGCAAAAAACTGAACAAAAATATAGTGAGCTTCATTGGCAGTTTTGTAACTGGAGTCCAGCTTCAGCCCCCTTAAAATGAAGTAGATTTGTGCCATTCTGCTCCATGAAAGGGGATATGAGTATCTTTTTAAAACTTAATTTGAACATGTTTCAAAGGCACAATTGGAGGAGTATTCAGCAGCTAGAGAAATGGGATGAGAAATGTTGAGCTTATGGAAAGCACAGAGCTGGTGGGAAGCTGGGAATCCTGTCCACCTCTTCACAGGGGCAAGTCTGCTGCAGCACTGTGGCTTCACCAGAGAACCACACGCAAGTTTGGGAGATCAGTCTGTTCACTTTGGGTATTTTGGAACAGGACATGAGATGTCTTTGGTATCCAGCTGCAAGTTCAGCGTGGAAATATGAAATAATATCCACAAATAGATCTTTAGCATTATCATGCAAACACTTAGGCCTGCTTAGCTTTACATGAAAAAGCCTGTGCAGTCAAGCAGAAGGCACTGTTCTGTACACAGAGTGGATTTTAAGGCCAAACTTTGAGGAGACAATGCCAAACACTGTGAAACCCCTGGCAGCAACGTTGCCATGTTCTCCAGCTCAGATGCCCTTTTCCTCTGATGGGATCATTCAACATGGTCTCAGTCCAGGTGAGTACCAGACTCAGAGGCATTACCTGGAGTCAGGACAGGGTGTCCAAGCAGTGCTGCTTCAGAAGCAAGAACCATGCAAGCTCAACGCTGGAGAAGAGTCAAATGAGCAGGCTGTACCTGTGTCAGCTGCTGGCTGGTGATCCCTCCCTGACACCCTTCCCCAGAGGACTGCATGGATAAACACCCTCTATTTGAACAAGAACAATGACAGCAAAACGGCTTGCTTGTCTCTAAAAAGACTCTAATAATGTGCATCAAGGGAGAGACCCATGGTCTGACAGACTGCTTTTTCCCCCAGAGTGAAACATAAAAACATATTTCAGTAACAAGGAGGACAGAGTTTGAAGTGCATCCCTAGTTAATTATATCCAAAAGAGTAATAATAAAATAAACTATTAAATTTTAGAACTCCCTCCTTAAAGTGTTAAGCATTTTGTTACTGTGGTGCAGTTAAACCACACACAGAACAATGCTTTGATTTGCTTTATAGGAAGGTAACAGGGGTCATAATGAAATAAGGTATTCTACACAAAACTCATTCTACGCAGTCCTCCATCATTCAACAAAAAACACAACACATTCCTTAGCTTTAGCAGAGTATTTGTTTGAAAAATTCGACATTTACAGCCAGTGTTTGTGTGTGAATAGACAGCACTGCTGATCAGCAGCTGCTCAGGAAGGTTCTGTGTACCATGGGAGAGGAGAGAACTCACTGCTGCTTTCAAGAACAGAGGTTCCGTTCCTGGCACAAATACTAAGGCTAGCTTCAAAACTCCAGTGGCTGACAAGATGCTGGATTATGGACTTCACCGTAGCCCAGAGCCATGGAGAGAAACTGCTTTGATGCAGCTCTGGTAAACAGCAATCAAAGGCCAAGTGGGAAGGTTGTTATGAAAAATGAAGGAGGAAAGAAGTGAACAGAGGTTATTACTAAGGAATTTTCTGCACTTATCATTTGGCCAATTAAAGTATTTATTTAACATTTGAAATTAACAAAATATTTAGTTTGAATATGGGAACATTTTAAAATGCCCTTTCTCACCTAGAAATACACTTCAGCACAGATGCTGGACACCGAGGGTCATAACATATCCTGGTGCTGAGAGCCAGAGACTCCCTCGGGAGCCACGGCAGGAGGTGAGGGGGCTCCGTGCCACCGTGCCCGCAGGCAGCCCTCTGCCCTGCAGGCACCTGCCCTGGCCCTGGACCGGGGCTGGCAGGTTCCAGGGGCCGGGCACAGCCCCCACACTGCGCTGCTGCCGGGGCTGGCAGGTTCCAGGGGCCGGGCACAGCCCCCACACTGCGCTGGCCCTGGGCTGGCAGGTTCCAGGGGCCGGGCACAGCCCCCACACTGCGCTGGACCGGGGCTGGCAGGTTCCAGGGGCCGGGCACAGCCCCCACACTGCCCTGGCCCTGGGCTGGCAGGTTCCAGGGGCCGGGCACAGCCCCCACACTGCGCTGCTGCCGAGGCTGGCAGGTTCCAGGGGCCGGGCACAGCCCCCACACTGCCCTGGCCCTGGGCTGGCAGGTTCCAGGGGCCGGGCACAGCCCCCACACTGCGCTGCTGCCGGGGCGGGCGGGGAGGAGCCGTCGGTCCCTCTGTCACGGGCCCTGGGGTCTCCGCTCTGACACCAGCCACCAGCTCCTCCTCAACACTCCCTCCTTTCCACAGCCTCAATGCTTCTCGTCCTATTTCTCTTTCCACATGTTTTTGTTTTCTCTACTACATATTCTTGTTCTTAAAAAACCAAAGAGAAATGAAGCAAACTGCAGCAAACCCAAAGCAGATAGCAGAGATGTCCGAATTCCAAAAACAGCACACCTTTTCCACTCATTTTTACTTTCCATGCCCTCTCACGCTCCCAATACAACACCATTCCCCTGTCACAACTAACCTGCTCAAGACCACACCGTAATAAACACAGAGCCCAGATAAACTTGCAGACCACGCACTGAAGTCACCCAGGGATTTTTTGAAAGCAGGCTCTGGTGAAACAGAGCCACAACTTCAGTGAGAAACCCCAAATGGGTCAGAGGAACCATGCTAGTGCCCATTTCTCTCCAGTGAGGGGAGTCTGGAAAGGAACTTTGTATGCAGCTGGGCACAGTCAGGTGAGCTGAACCCCATCCTTTACCTAAGGGTTTGCCTGAACAGGTCTGTGGACATCCAGCAATTCTGCAATGGTATCCAAGACCCGTAGATGTTGATCCATGCCTGCAGAAGACAAGGAGTGTCAGACTGGACGACAGTGAATCTTAGCTCTGTCATTCAAGAGGTAGAACACACTGATGTGTTCAGAGCTTCCAGGCACTCAAGACATTCAGCTCACCCTCCCACTGGAGAAGCACTCAGCACTGCAGGTGCAGAGTGGTCAGCCCAAACAGGGCATCAGCAGCTGTGTGACCCCTCTGGACATCTCCCCCCTTCCCTACACAGTGTGTTGAACTCGATCTCCTCAAAGCACCTGAAGCCTGGGCACTGGACAGGGCTGTATTCAAAAGGACAAATGCATCAGATGACAGTATCAGCAACTAGATTGAAATCTGCTGTGCTGGAGTGTGAAACCCTTGAATTTCTTATGATACAAAAAAATATAAATGTGATTGAAGACTGGCTGGTGACCTCAATAGCATAAGACGGGTTAAATTGCTGTCAGCAAATTGGGCTTGGGGTCTCACACCACTGCTCTGCAGCCCTGACCAAAGGCTTGGAGTCTGTCCTCTCTCTGGCCTCTGGCTCCATGCTAACAGGGTGCAGCCAAGCCAGGAGACAGCAGCACTTTGCTTCCCTAGGTACAGGGGACACACACCCCAAATCATTTCTCTTGCCTGGATGCTGCAGTTGCAACAATTTCTTTTTATCCACTACTCTGAAACTGTTAAACAGCATTTGTCCCTCCCTGGAAATGCAAGTTATTTTGAACAGTGGGGCCCAAACCCGAGCAGCTCCTGAAAGCCCAAAGTCACCATGCTGCTATTAAAAATATCCAGAGGGGCATTTGTGGACTACATGACACAGCAGGTCTTTCGCATCTAGAAAACAGAAATGTTTTCTGTAGTTTAACAAGCTACTGAAAGGTCAATCCAAAAAGTATCTCATAATAGAAGTATTCAGACATTTCTATTTCATCTCCTCTGTTGAGGGCAGTGTAGCTCAGCTCATGGAGACTTACCTCAGGCTATAGCTCATCCTACAAGTGCATATTCCTGGCTCACTCTTGTTAGTTATGTACCACACTGTGCAACATCAGCCTAGGTATTTTAGAAATACAAGTTTAAAAAGGCATCTGGTCTTCTTTAGATGCAGGCAGGGAGAGTGCTTCCCACCCCTCCCAGCACTCAAGCGATAGATGAAGAACTCTCCATCAGCTGTGCTTTGCAGCTGAAATGAGCAGACCATCCACAGGGGAGGGGAAATCATCTTACTTTGGAGCTTAACACCATGCAGAGACAAGAGGCAATACCTTCTAAAATGCACTTGCTCCACATGCCCAGCACGGTCCCATCCCCAAACACTAACAAAGCTGGAGGTGGTAACACTATCATTTCAGTGTGGGCATCTACCAGTCACAGCATCTTTCCACCAAATCTGCCACCACTGTTACACTCTAATTCATGCAAGGAAGTAACATTTACCTGTGAAAAGAAGGCAAAACGGGACTCTTCTAACACAGATCTCACAATAGAGACATGTAGGAACTCCACAACAGTGAAGCAACTAGATTGCTTGCTTGCTTACTTCTTGTCCCGCTCACATTAATTCTCCCCTGCCCTATAGTCCTGCTTGTTTTGAAGACGCTGGCACCTGAATGCAATTGTAGCTGATTACCTAAGCAAGATGAACAGCACCTGATACCACACCAGAACAGGCTCATGACCTCCAAAGAGTTACAAATACACAGACCACCACTGAAATCCTGATCCTTTCACTAAATAATACAGATTTCTTCTAAATTGGCTGTGTTTTTGTTTTTCTTTTATCCTCCTTTCTTCCTTGAGATAAGGCACAGTATTCTGCATTTTAAACGCTGTCCACAGCATTCAAATAGAGGTTATGGTGGCCTTTCTAAACACCAGCACAACCTAGATTTTAAAAATATTTCCCCATCAAGGAAAAAAGCTGTGGGGAAAATACCACAATCAGCAAAACCTGTCAGAAGCCAGTAAAAATACAACAAATGGCTCCCAGGGGTGTCAAGCCAAGGCCCCAACACACCACAGTAGGAGGGGATGCCTCTCCCAGCAAACCCACAGGAACGAGGACAGCTCTGAGTCCCACAGACCCCCAAGAAGAATACTGGGGCAAGCACTGCTGCAGCATTGGGCCGACAATCTCCAACAGAATAAACGCAGCGTTTCTGACTCCTTTCCAAGTCAGTGTTTGTTGGGAAACATCAAAGCCAGTGGAATAGTAGGTGTCCCAAAATGTCTTAATTCAGAGAATTAGTGTTAACCGAGTCTGATTAGCTCCATTTATCTCTAATTAATTACCTTTACCTAATTAGACACCCTGTTTCCAGTAGACATGGAGTCAAGTAGACTAGATTATTAGTGTAGTCATTGTGCCTTTACAAAATCCTGAAATTAATGAAACGTGCAAAAGAATCCACAGCTTTAATTGCACAGGTGTTGCCTTATGGCAAAGCTTTATCATCTGATTACACCAAGGGATTATTAGTGACTTTTTATATAGAGGATGAGCCTGTGAAATGTACCTTAGCAACAGCTCATTAGTTTAGGGTTGTTACTGTATTATTTATTACATTCAGCCTTCCCCATTATCTAGATTGATTCATGGACCTATATTTTCCTCCCCTCTGTGCAGGAAATAAATAAATAAGTGAAGGCTGGCTATTGCTGTCCAGCTGCAATATGAGGGGAAGGCAGAATGTATTCTCCAGCTACCAATATCCACCCTTTAAAATAAAGCTTTAAAGTTGATTTAAATAAAACTCCTTTTTTTTCCCTCCCTCAGAAAAGTAATCAATTCAAGCTTCTGTCAAACTGGACTGCTTCCTACATGACATCCAAGCAGTTTGGGCCATCTTAAATCTTTTCAGATAAATAAAAATACATTCCTGGATTGAAGAATTGAGTGCAATATATTTAATCCAAAATAATTTTTTCTGCTATAACTCATACTTTATGAAGTCTATGAGAAATATTTTATTTTGATATTTCTCTTAACTGTTTGGTTGTTGGCTACTTCTTCAGGTTTGGGGGAGTTTGCCAGGTAGAAAAACTGTCTGAATAATAGAATCAAGACTAATAAAGCAGGGCTACAGCCTCTGCATTAAGAACCACTTTCCCCAAAGAGAAGCTACTTGCTGTCAAGGTTGAGAAGCCTTGACCTTACCTTTCTGTGTCCTCCCCAGCAACATCCCACTGGACTTGCTAAATATCACCAGTACAACAGCCCTGGTGCTGCCCCAAGGACGAGAGGCTTAACCGACCAACCAGCAACCCAGTAAACAAAGGCAGCCAGTAAACAAAATGATGAGGAATTATTTTCCAAAATCATCCAGAATACCAGATTTATTGAAGACTATGTAAAACCTTGCTGTTCACTTATTACTCAATATAAAATAAAAATGGGGAAGAAAATGGGAACAATTATGATGTAGGGTATGACAACTAATTTGAACAGCAATAATGACTGCCTGATTATAAACATGGCTACACAACTTCTTATGTCTGCATTGCAAAAAAATTGAATTTTAATCTCAAAACCATGGCTCTAACAGACAGCAATTCTGCAGTGTGTTCACATGGCACATGTGTAAATGGTGCCATCCTGCAATAAAGGCACTTGTGATGGCTTGTGGCTGCTCTGCCAAACAGGGACTATTTGTATGGACATAAACTGTATAAAACAAATGTGATATTCACCTGCTTCACATCATTTTAGGATTGTTGCTCTTCCAAGACTTCCCCTTGAAAAAAATTAGTCACTGTGGTTTCTACAGGGCCAAAACCCCTGCCCTTGCTATGAGATCCTCATATGGGACCTCCAAGCACACCAGGCTCCACAGGAGCAAAGCAGATGTAGGGCCTCTCATTCACCAATGGTGTGACAGTGGCAAAGTGTGAGCCACACTCCCCAAACTGCTGCCCAACACAACACATATGTTCACTTCATCAATCTAAAACTCTTCTTCAGTGTTACGTCCCAACAGAGCCCATCCCTTGATGGCCTTGAAGGGATTCCATTTCCTTCTGCGTCCCTGGTGCCCCCAAAAGGACATAAATGATCTCTCAGCCTTGATCCCTGGGGGCATGCATGCAGCTGCCATCCTCTGAGCAGGCAGCATCAGACCTTAAAACACATATGCACCCCCTCCTTCACCCACTGTGAAAGCCCATGGATCAGCACTGACCTGGAGAGCAGGAGGTCCAGGGTTGACCCCTTTCTTTAAAACTCCAGCAGCATGGATAACGAAGGTGGCGAGGGGGGGCAGCAGTTATCCAAGAGCTGGCAGGTAGGAAAGCACAAGCAGGAGAGAGTAGGACACTCAACATCACTGAGGACCTCAGACAACTTACATTAGACAGTGTCAGAGACAGCACTGGAAGAGTGCTGGGAGTCCCAGATCCTCTTACACATGCTCTCAGAATCATAGTTGCCCACTGCTTGGATAAGGCACGGGGATAAACCCACCCTCTGCTGTGTACATGTACCCCAGAAATATTCACTGCCTGTGGAAAAAATAAAAATTACTTTTGAGGTGTTTGTATAAGCTTTCAAGTAGAATCCCCACTTGCATTTTTATTTTGATTTGTGTTCATACCAAACCTTCCCTCCACACTTCCTGTTAACTTCCCATCGAATACAGTCAGATTCAGGAATGTTGTCTGTGCCTTTAGAGCAGCCACAGAGCCATGCCCAGGGCCTACCAGTGATGCTGGGAGAACATTGTCACTCAGAGCTTCAGAAACATCTCACACTAGTTTCAAGCACATCTGTGCAGAAAACTGTGCTAAGCACTTTCTTAGGAACTAGTCTGAAACACATGGAAGAAATTCTCATGGGACTGATGGTTCACGCTCTCTCTCTCTCCACTTCCTACTCAAATAACTCTGACCTCACCTTCAATAATGAAAAGAAGCATACCATAGACAAGAATGAAAAATATTTATTATTTATTTGAAGAACATAAACAAACCAATTTTCCAGTGGGAGGAAGAAAATTACAGGAGAGATGTGCTGGTCACATCTCTTATTAGGAGGTTGCCTAATGACTTGTGGGAGGAGTGGGGCTGTGCCTTGCGAGGGAAAGGAGCACCAGAAGCACCTCATGAGCACACACACCTGTGCCCCTGCAAGAACCACTTCTAGAAAGCGAAGAGGCAGCTAAGGGCAGACCCCAAAATAACCACTGATGACCCTCTGTGATCATTCATAAGTCTCAAGTGCTTCCCAAAGGCAGGTATCACATCCCACCCACCAGCTGGGAAAGTGGAGCAGGGAGGGAAGGCCTCTTACCAAAACCACCAGGACCTGTAACAGCTCTTCATCCTCCAGCTTGCCTCCTCTTCCAAAAGGGACATGCCTGTCTTTCCCAAGAGGTGCCATGTCAAGAGGGACTTGCTCTGCTGTGTTCCCCTTTGTCCCACGGTGGCAGCCATGGCTGCTGGTCTGTTTGATGAGCAGGCCCTGGCACACTCCTCCTGCTGCTGGCACCAGTCCTTGCAGGGCTGGCTGGCACCAGCTGTTGCTGCGAGCTCGGACAGGCTGTCTCCCATTATCCGAGTGCCAACTATTTGGAGGAGCCAGACACCAGGCTGGCAGGTCTAATGGCAGCATGCATCTAAAGTCAGATAATGCTGCCCCCTGCTCAGGGGATGGACATAAGGCCTAGGTGGCCAGTAAGGCCTTAGAAAATGAAAATTGACATACAGGCACCAACTATGTAAGGATTTCTGGGTCAACAAAAACACACGGGGCGGAAAGTTACAAAAGCCCACAACATGCAGGCTGGGGTCTCACTGTCATGGTCCGAGGCTGAACCAGAGCTTGAATTGTCCATCATTTCTTTGCTGCTAGCTTAAAATCAAAATATGTCTCCTGGACTCCAACCTGGTGAAACAACAGCATTAAGATATGTTTATAATGTCCACTCCGAGCAAGCAGCAGAGCTGGCCTTTCTCCAAGACTGGGAGGCTTAAAGGCCCACAGCACCTCCAGAAGATATGCAGCAGCTGTGGAGCCACCTCCACCCTCTCACCCAGTCCAGCAGCTTTCCAGCCTTCGTTCTCCAAGAGTATTTTTCATTTACCGGCACCTTATGACTTCTTTAATCACCCCACACCTGGGCACCGACCACAACGAATAAGCAGACCCTCGGCATCCCCACCTTCTCTGCAAAGGTGGACTGTGGCTTTTGGGGTGGCTCCTCTCTTCTCCCGCACCCCTGTTTTTGGGATAGGCAAAACATGAGCCGCAGGAGCGGGACGAGCCCTGGATGCCCGTGCTGGGTGCCGGCCTGGGCCAGGAGCGGGAGCCGGGCCAGCCCCGGGGGATGCTGCGGCGGCCCCGCCGGCCTCAGCGGCTCCGTGGGGCGGTGACTAATTGCCCCCGTAAACCACCGCCCCGCGCCGCGCTCCGCCGTTTATTTTTCTGACAGTAATTTAGTGCTTGCTCTTTTCCACACTTGTCACCGCGTGTTTTTCCTCACATTAGAAGCCTGTAGAAAAAGGACAGTAATTAGCGGTGCAATACATCCTGGCTGAGGCTCTTTCATCACACTGTGATAATTGCCCCCCGTGTCTGTCAGGGGCGGCCGCCGCCACCCCGGCCCCCCCCATTTGTCACGTCGCGGCCGCAGCTCCTGGTTCCGCACCCGCGCAAGGGCTGCGCGATCCGCGGAGGGGCAGGAGGGATCTCCCACACTCGGGGAGAGGGGGTTTGGCCGCGGGTTTTGAGAAAAGCGGCCGGGTTTGGGATTTTACGGGAGTTGAGGGAGGTGTTGTTGTGTGTTGGTTTTTTGTTTGGGTTTTTTTTTTTTCTCGGCTGTAGGAGGAGGGTGGTGTTGGGGTTATTTTGGTGAAATGCCGTTTCTGCGCTTTGGGGGACCCCGGCAGCAAACCCAACCCGGGAAGCCAGCGGGAGCCCCAGAAACCCGCCTGC
>VWZT01010260.1:854174-921384 GCA_013397055.1 Pachycephala philippinensis | reverse complement strand
GTGCCCGTGCCCGTGCCCGTGCCCGTGCCCGCCGAGGCGGCTCCGTCCCGCGGCCCCCGGTGTCCTTCCCATGGCCGCCACTCGTGCCGCGCTGTCCCCGGGCTGCGGCGATCAATCAGCGCCGCCAGGTCAATTGCCTCACGCCGCGTCGTGGGGACACGGGCATCGGGCGCCCGGGAGGTGCCCCAGTGCCGCGCCGCGGGCCCGCTGCTGTCCCCGGTGCCAGCTCCCCGCCGGGATCCTCGCCCGGGCACGGCCCAGCTCACCCGGCCCGGTGGCCTCCCTCGGCTCGGCTCTGCTTTGCCCGCGCACCGAGCCGCCCGCTTCAACCCACCTCCCCCCCAGCATCTGGAATCTGCAATCAAGAGCCCAATTTTGTCATTTGGAAACACTAATTATCTAATCACGCCACGCTGCAGAGCGTACTTGTCTGCCCAATTAGCTAGGACAATTATTAAAATTCGGGGGCCTAATTATGTCTCAATTTAATGCTGGCAAACTCGCGCACAGCGCAGTAATTAAAATCCTCCCCTCGCCTCTGCCTTTAGGGCAGCGGCTGATGGGACCTGTCAGGGGCCGCGCCGCGCAGAACCAGCCGAGCGGATTGTGCTACATGACCCCGCATTGTTAAGTGTGTCAACATATTAACCTGAATTCCCTTCAGCCCCCGTAATCACATTTGGAAGGAGGAAGAAAAGGGGCTAAAACATGAAGCATTTTATTAAAAAAACATAAATTCTTTTTAATTAATGCTGTAAGAGATCTGACGCGGCTTGAGCTACCAAATGCTGCAAGTCATATAAGACTGGTGCTTCTAATTACCAGTAAAGGAAGGTTTGCTCTTCTCTGTTAAAAAGACTTCCCTCTCCTCTCATTTAAAGCAAATGATCTTTCTTTTGGGTAGTGTATTTTTTAAAACCCAGCTAGTTGGCTTCCAGTGATAAAGTTGATTACCAGTTTTTTGTTTGATGATGGAGCACAAGTGAATATTGACTTCTGCGAGAATCAAACACACGACCGGAGGCATAAATAAAACGGTCAGGATTTAACACTTGAAAGAAGTTAATAAAGTTGAAAATTAAAAATCATAATATTGGGATAATTTCCAAATATTTATTTTTGCTCTGCTCTCAAATTTGATAGGAAGTCAGTGCTAAAACACAGCAGAAATTGAGTTAACCCTGTCATCTGCATTCCTGCCAATGTAGCACAGGCACCTGCCACGGAGAAGAAGCCCTGAGCCCACATCCCTCAGCAGTGGTCACTGCAGGCAGAAGTGGTTCTCTGGCCTTGCTGGCAGAAGCAGTCCCTTTTAGCACGCCCCTTTCTGGCTGGAAAAACACAGCACTGAGGAAGGTAGTTCCTTCATCTCCATTTAGTGAGTTCTCTGGTGTTTGGGACTACAGAAACAAATCTTAATTCCCCGGGCTGGGAAGGCCTGTCTGATGTGTGGCAGGGAGGGGGAAAGGGGGCCTCTTCTCCCACAGTGCGTGCCCTACATCTTGGAAAAGGCCCCGCTCCCAGCCTTCTCAGATGGTAAACCAAAGTGCAAATCTGTGTTCTGGCTTGTTCCAGTGGCTGTCACCGTGTTCTCCTCTTGTCAGCAGCAATTGACTGGTCAGGTTCACCCTTGTACAGCAATTGTAACAGCTCATTGACAGACTAGTGACCCAGCCGGACCTGATAATGGAAAACTATTGATTTCTGTGGGCTCAGCAGTTCTAAAATGAATGCCCAATATAATGTCATCAGCTGTCTTGGACTCAGATATCCCTTGGACTTGGATAAAGAGACAATTGCCTATCCCGACAATTTACTCACAAAAAACATACTGGATACAGGCAATGAAGTGATCTCTCTCAGTTTTCCGCCTATCCCAATAGGCAACGAGCCATCAATGCCCAGGAAAATGCCAAGAAACCGCAGCCCAGATGTGGTGGTGACTCCAGCTGTCCCTTTAACCAAGGAGGCCCGTGACAGCCTCTCCAGGTTTAACCTTGCCACTGAAGAATCAGCACGTAGGGGAGTGACACTGCACTCCACAGCCACCCACCAGCCTCCGGAGAGCAAAGAATGCAACAGGCACAGAGGCTGCCAGGAGATGTAACCCAACAGGGACGACAATTTACCCCCACCTGCAGGAGAGCAAAAAGGCCTGAACAAGTCCATGATGCTTAAGTTAATCATACCCCCTCCTATGTCACAACAAATGCTCTGGGCTGAGGAGGATGTCAGGTACTAACAATAAATTCTGGTTAATAAAAATGAAGTAATGCAAGGCGGAATTTTAAATTTGTACAGCAACCCTCATAGAGTTGAGATGGTTTGGCTTAAAAAAGTACTGCAAGTCCAATTAAAGTTTTGGGAGGGGGGAGATCAATGTTAAAAGATTTGCAGAATTGGATGGACTCTCTGCCATAAGCAACACCCTATATAATTTTAAAAGGGAAGAGACATGAGTATGGCAGCCTTCTCAGAAAATGTTTAACTTGGGGGGAAAAATCAATAGCTCAAATATTCAAAAACTCAAAACATGTTTTGGTCTTTGGGAGCCAAGGTGTGGTCTGTCCTTCCTTAGTAGCTCATTGCACACAGATAAAGCAGCTGTCACTTCCGTGTCCCTGACAGAACTCAAACTTCACTGACACACTGGCACATCAGGAAGAGAGTGGGATATTTACCAGCACAAGGTCTGTGGAAATTTGGATCAGACAGATACTGGCTTTCTATGGGATCCCAAGAGCTAGCAGGAGAAATTTTATGGTGCCCCAAATCTCTTCCTCTAGGGCTTGGAGCCTTCCAGAACTTAAATTCTTCCAGTTGAACCAAGTTTCCTGTAAGGGGTAGGAGGAGGAAACAAAGATACTTACCCTGGCAGATGTCAGCAGACATTTAATTCAAGCTCTAACACCAGTGGAGATTAGAACAGCTTTGTGATCCTGGCGAAAAAATTCAAGTGACCTTGGGGAAACATATTTTTAATTATGAACAACTGGTCAGTTTTATCACAAAAATACCAGCCCTTCTTGAATGCACTTTTATCTTTTGTAGCCTTCTGCTCAGTGGCTTCTCCCCATACGTGCCTCATCCCCTCGCATCGCTGCTGTCCATGACATGCACACATGTGTGTATTGCCTCTGCCTTCCCCTGACAACAGCCCAGCTCTGTGATGTGCTACATACACTCGTCAAGAGGAAATGACTGCACGGATTACGCTGACATGACTGCTGCTGAATACCTTTCAGTTTCTACATACTTTCATTTTCTACACACTTCCTGCTGTGTAGCCGTGGCTCCCTCTCCTGAAGACAGCTCCTGAACCCACCTATCTCCACTCGAGCTTTTACTTCGTGTTCAATTTCCATATGTTGCTTTCAAGCATTTCTCTTCTTGGCATCCCCTCAGGGCCTGATCCTGTGAGAGTAACTGTGCTGCACCTGAGAAGTGTTAAACAAGGCTGTGCAAATTGCCAAGTATACTTTGGGGTTTGCTTTTTTAATGATCATTTTGAATTAAATTAAATGTAAATTCTTTCATATCTTTGTTTTGTTTATCCAAAACAACCCTCAAACATTTCCCATGAGTTAGAATGAGGAGCCGAAATCCCTCCTATCCACCTTGCAGAAGAGTTTTTCAGAGCACCAGAACCTCATGGGTGATGCTCAGACCCAGATGTCTTGTCTCTGGAGAGGCTCAGGTCTATTCTCAGCTCCTCTTTCTGCCCATTTCTCCGAACCCCAAATCTCATGTTAAGCCAAGCGCAGATAACATCTCCACACTACTCCCTCCCTAAGTATCACGAATATGTTCAGGCCTTCGGATAAGAAGCTCCTGAGGCAGGGATTATGCTCTGTAGTATTACTGTTGTCATATTTTCCCTGTTGTAATGTTCCATGTACATTTATGTCATTTATAAAATACAATTAACAGACATAGTGGAATCCACAATGGCCCAAAGAAGGGAATAACAGAAGCAGAGTAAGCATGTACATTTTCTTCCTACAACTATGCTGGCTGTGGTGACTTCCAACCAGCAGATGAGCAGTAAAAATGAAACACAGTTCTGAATATTTAAAAAGTATGGCAAAACTGTCCATAGTTCTTTTTCACTTAGCAGAGGCTTCATAATGATGTTCAGCTTTTCTCTGCCTGAAGACACAGACCTCACTCTGTCCTCACAGCACACCTCACCTCCTTCCAGTGACTCCCAGTAAGCCAGAACTCCTATGACCTACAGTCGTGTCCAGCCACCAGAGAAGCATCCAAGCACAGTCATCCAGAATGAGTCACAGGAAGGACTGTACCAGGCATTATCCTTCCCCAAGAAAGGCCACTCCGATGTGGACCCAACTGCACTTCCTGAAGATAATCACTATGGGACCAGCTGTCACTTGTTTTCCATGAAAGGCATCAAGGGAATATAGAGTGCCACTTATTTACTAAAGTTCCTAAATCAATCTAAAATATATTTTACAGAGTTCAGTGTTTCAATAGCATGTGCACATACCTGTCTACTCACAGGTCCGTGCCTATTGTACCACCTCAGTGAGCTCTGCTCTACTGGAAGTTATTGTCACTGGGGTCACAGTGTGCCAGTACAGGCTGAGATTTTGTAGGAAAATGTCCTCCAGCAAAGCCCAAACTCTATTTTTTAACATTTATGAATTGGTTTGTGCAAATAATTGATTATGCTCTCAAGCAATGGAATGAAACTAAAGGGAGAAAAAACCCCACAACCTGACCAATCTGAAGTATTATTTTCTGGTTTTCTTTGCTGAAACAAAACAAACCCCATACATTTTGCAGTGGGGAAAGTGCTTTGTTTAATCCAAAATGTTTTGTTTTGGGCACTTGCAACAGAAAGAAAAAAAATCCTCAAAGATGTAAGAGGCTGGATTCACCACAGCTGCTGTCATTCCCTTCTTATCCCCTAACCTAGTAATTAGGGCAGTGACCCAGGATGTGGGAGATCCATGTTCAATCCCTTTTCTGCCTGAAGGGATTTGAACCTCCATCCCTCCATCTCCAAGGAGAGGATTGGAGCCACGGTGCTGGAGGAGCCCTGCCCTGCTGTCTGCTTCCAGCTTGTCCCTCCTGGACAGGTGTTTGCCATCCCTGGGCACC
Source organism: Pachycephala philippinensis (assembly GCA_013397055.1). Classification (NCBI taxonomy): domain Eukaryota; kingdom Metazoa; phylum Chordata; class Aves; order Passeriformes; genus Pachycephala; species Pachycephala philippinensis. Next base: position 916,260 of record VWZT01010260.1, on the reverse strand, counting down.
GTGTGCAGCTTGGGTGCCCCATCTCCCCTGGCTACAGCCCAGCTCCCAAAGTCTGGCATTACACCCCTGCCTCTGCCCCATGGCTCAGGGAGCGCAGAGATGCTCTGTGCCAGGTGGAGGAGTTTCAGTGGCTCACACCACTCTCAGCCACACTGCACCAAAATGTTTGAGGTGCATCCATAACCAGACCACCGAGGTGATCCTAGGTCTGGGTATCGATGCTGTAAGGCAGAATGTCAGTCCTTCCTAGCTCCATACCATAATGTCAGGGCCTTCCCCCAGTAAATAAGAAATATGCTAGTATTAAAAAAATATATATAAATATAGCTTACATAAATACTACATTTCTCTAAGCCTAAATCTCTTCCCATGTTTCTAATCACAGTTTGCTACTGTTTTCAATTACTCCTCTAATGAGTTTTTTTTCTATTACTGTAAATTGCCTGTGATAGGAAGGACTGCCCTGAAGAAGAGTTTAGTAATGTGAACTTCTTACTCTCTTGCCATCTTTTCTTGTACCTTTTAACCATAATTAGCTTCATAAGCAGCTTACACTCACCCAGAAATTAGTTGTACAGTATTGAGTATAGAACTGAACATGTGAAACATTCAGCCTTATACATATGTTTGCAGGGAAGCCTTGCACATAGTAGTTCACATGCACCATTTTCATGTCACCAGTGAGATCAGCTAAAGTTCTTTAATTAGGAAAAATTAGCACCTCAATGCTACATTTTTGCCAATTTTTAAATTAGAATAATTTTAATAATGGTATTTAAAATAATTTTCTAGTACATATTTCTATTGAAAATATTATCCTCCTTTATTCAGTTTTTGCTCTATTGTTTCCAGAAGATAAATAAATTATCTGGCACTTCTTAGGAGCAGACTTTGATTACCAAGAAGCCTATAATTTCTTGGTATTTGATAACCTTTTATTAGGGCTGACCTCTGGGGACTGTCCAGACAAGTGGCCACACAAAGTCACAGTCAGAGAAGAGGATTCACCCACCCAAGTGTGAGAAGGACTCCTTTGTAATGAACATTAAAAAAACCTCCCTCTACTTTCATCTTGCTGTAAGAGCCTCTAGCACAGCATATTTACAGAATAATAAAACAGAGCTTCAGGCCTTTTCTTCTCATACATCAGTAACAGGATTCTCATATCACGCTTACATGCTCTGTACACCGTATAGCTCTCTGCGTCTCACTTCTCATAGTGAATAGTCTCAAATACACTAAATGAAATAATTCTTCTGCTACTGTTCTCACACAAGAACTAAATCAGGGCACAAAACTGGCTGAGAATATCCCTGTGACAACTTCTGTCCCCTCCTCCCTCTGTGAGTTACCCAGTCCCTACCATGGCACACCCGCTTGCGTGACTCATTTATTGTTGCCTAGAACAAACCATTATAAGATTGCTATTTATTCATGCTATGAAGAAAGAACTTCAAATGAAATCCCTAGTATCAAAAGCTATACAGATACAAAGCTAAGATGCTTCCCCTATCAAAGAGCCAATGCTCTAAAGAGACAGGAGGTGGGAGGAAAGAGCAGGGCGTTTTCAAGTACAGTCATCAGAGCCAACTGTGTGCGCAAATAAAGGGAAACCACCGCTCTCAGAATTAATGTTTTCTCTCCTTTGCACTGATTTTAGAAATTATGAAAAACTGTGGAGTTGCTAGAGTTAGAAATAAAAACAGTGAATGAATGGCTTGTTCTGGGGAAAAGCATGAATTACAATCCATCAAGGTAAACTCAGACTTTCATCTCAAAAGCAAGAAACGTCTGGTATTTTTATACCCACTTATGTTGGTGGGTATTGAAAATCATCTGCATCTCATGTACATGTGTGAATGGGTGTGTAAATGTGTATATATATGCTTATTGTTTCATTTAAACTTTATATCAATCAAAAATATATTAAATGGTACAGAAAAAGTAAGTCTTTCTTCTCATCGTAATTTTAATCTGAACTTGTACAAGAGAGGAAAACCCAAGGTCTCGTGCTATTTTGGATCATCAGGAGGGGGTGGTTTTTTGTAATGAGGGTTCAGAGAGGCTGTAAACACTAAAGGAAGTCACTGAGCTCAGGGACCCTCAAGCCCAGAGACGCAGCCCCGGTCTGCAGACACCCAAAGCCCAGCTCGAGGAGGGTGCAGCACCCAGCTGTCAGCACAAAGCCCACAGCCCCCTGCCTCGTCTGGTCTGCCACACTAAACCCGCCACAGACATACGTCTGGCTCTCCTGAGTCCTCTCCAGTGAGGAGAAACAAGGGCACTGAGGAGTCAGGGCACGGATTTAGAGGTGTCCTGCTGCCTGTGTGGGCCTGTGCCCACCCTTGTCCAGGAATGCCGGGCAGGGTTCCTGCATCAGTGCTGGTGCTCCATTGCAAGCTTCCCTAGCAAACAGATTGAAATAGGAAAGCAAGCCCCTCTCATTCTGCTCTCCTGTCTCCGTCCATTAGCCCAAATAGGGTTTTGAAGCAATTGAGGATCGTGGCCCTGGAGTCCACCCACAGAATGACGGGCAATGCATTAGTGTGACCCTACTGCCATCCTGCTTTGCACAGAAGTGTGAAATGATAGCACTTCCATTGGCTACTGACAATCCCTGCCAGGAGCACCCCTATTCCTAAGCCGTATGGGCACTTTCAATTTAATATCACTTGGAGCACCAGATGCTCTAATTACATCATCCTGGTCTTCTATAAGGAGTGTCAGATGAACAAGTGCCACATCTGTAACAGTGACAAGTACTATTTTTAACCACATCCACGATGGTTTTGTTTCAAAGGTCAAGAATCCTTTCCTAGCAGGCCCATTTTACGTTTTTACACGACCCAAGAGTCTCAGTGAGGAATTCCTGAGATACATTCACTTGTATCTGTTTACCAAAAGTTGAAGGCACATAAGGCCATGAACATTTCTTGCCCATCTGCTCCATAAATCTTTTTGTAAGGCTTATTGCAGAGCACAGGAAATGAGTTATAGGTGATCAGCTTCAGCTGTTACTTTCCATTTTTGCCACATTTGTTGCTCAGCAGGCTGCAGGTAAAGCCCGTACCTGCATCAGCCTGCTTGATACAATCTCTGTCCCAGTGAAACTGTTAGATCCAGCATCCAACTTACTGTACCTGCATCGTCACTTAATTAGTCATCTACCCTGGTTATATACAGCTGCTGGAAATGACCCTGAGGTCTCTAAGTTATTTTATTAGAATATTACAGAAAACAGATGTTTTCCCCCTAATCCTGATGACATGTTTAAACACAGCCTGGGACAATTAGAAATACAATGCCCTGGAGACTAATTACCCATCACTGACAAATTTCCAGATTATCCTTTTTTGTTCTCACATTTGATACTTGTATCCTTACCTGCCTCCATCCTCTTAGAGTGTAAAGAAAACTTCTGAAAAGCAGTTCTCTCCCAAATTGCTCCAACAACAGCAGCAGTAACATCCAACCTGATGAGTGACTATTCAGAAATAACTGACCAACTTAATTTAAATACTTAAATTAAAAATATGTAACTTACAGAAACTGTTTATGAAATTGTTATTTCTATAAAGTATCCAGTTACTAATTTACTTTACAGAATAATTTTGACTAACAGAACTGTGTGGTCCATGCAGTCTTACAAATAAGGCAACCATTTTGCCTCTGTATTTATGACATGCAAGGAAAATAAAGCTAATTTTTTTACATAGTGCAGTCAGAAGGAGAGAGATGTAAAGAGACAAGTCCCCTCAGAGCCAAGACAAGAGCTGACAAAACAAGCAGAGAGAGAAGTGACTGAGATCCATTCTCAAAAAAGTTGTTTCCCAGGAGGAACAGAGAGCAGCTTGGGCTGGGACTTCAGAAATGAGAGCTGCCCTGCCTGCTGTTAGTGACAGCCTCTGAGGACCTGTGAAAATTAATCCATGATGCTTTAAAGGACAGTGACAGTAACATGCACCCACACCAGACTTGGGAACACACAGTAGATGGCACAGGAAGTTTAGAAGATGGCACAGGAAGTTTGGAAGTGGAAGCAAACAAATCACCGCCCCCATTAGTAACGCACTGATGAAAAGAAAGNCAAATACGGGCAACCGGAAAAGCAGTGCCTTTTTAAAGGACTTAAAAGCACAAGTACTCTGCCAGATGGAAGCTGTGGAGAAAACAAGCCCAGCTCCCAGGTCGTTGCCGCTGCTGGGCTGCGGACGCGGGTCACGCCTGTCCCAGCTCTCTGGAGTGAGAGCGCAGAGCTCCTGCACAGCCCCACTGCCCGCACATCCCTCACCCGCCGCACCCGAGAGCCACAACAGGACGTGCAGGAGATTTACAGCTATGTGTCCAAATACACCGTACCTTTGTCTTTAATCTCTTTGGGATGACATACTCCCACACGAGGTAACGCTAGGGCCGTATCGGCGCTTCTCTCCCGCGCGGTGCGGTGCGGTGCCGTGCCCCCGGCGGTGCCCGGGCAGATGGCCGCGGCAGAGCCCCTTGCAGGAGCGCGGCTCTGCGGAGGAGGCTGTGCCACTGTACTGGTGACCAGGCTGTCACTGAATGCAACTCCGTCACGGTACTTAAATCACATTAAAGCTTTCTTTTATTACATATCCCCTTGTGATTTGCCTCGCTACGTTCTAATTACCAGCCTTGCTGCAGCGCACGTGGGTTCCACTGCTCGCTCCTCATCCCGTTTTATGGGAAATGGCTTATCTTGCACAATCCTAATGAAAATATTGCAGCGAGATAACGCTCTCCTTTCATCTTGCTGTTCCCACTCTAAAGTGTAAAATGTTTTCTGTGGGGGAGGGAGACCACAAAATATTCAGGGTTTCATGCATTTTTAGAAACAGCAGGTACATCTGTTAAGGCTCCCCAAAGCAGTTTAATCACTTTACTATTCTCTTACCTACTATCTGATCTTGGAGTATCAATATATTTTTCCACATCAGATGTTAGCCGCACCAGCTTTTCACAGATTTTGCAATTCTTTTTTTCTTTTATTTATTTTTAAAATTTTTAAAAAACATTTTGGTTTTTTTATGCCCCACCTATTAACTTCTCAAATAGAGTATTTTAAAGGAGATGCATCTCACTAACTTCTCATGGCTTACACAGTTTTTTTCTGAGCAATCTTTTTAGCAGTAGGCACAAATCCTCTCTCCTATTCAATTAGGTCCCAGCACTAATCAGGTCAGAGATCATATGAATTTTAATGGAGAACTTAATAATGTTCAGGAAAGCTTAAGAACTAGGATGTGGTTTATTTGGCGTGTCCATAACCCCATCCTTGGCCACGGCTCTGCCATCCCCCATTTTCCATTTACAGCACTAACTATACCTAAACAACACAAAGATTTTATGCTGCCTTGCTCTTGAATAAGATCAAAATAATTTTGACCGTTAATCAAGCCCAAGTACCCATATGGTGAAAGGCTACATTTATACTTGCTATTTCATTTGATTTATCACAGGTCCATAGATACAGATCCATAGTTCCTGGTACAGATCTGGAGATGGGTCTCATTAACCTGTGTGCAGAGACCACCTTCAGGTAGGGAAGTAGTTCAGATCTGCAGTGTGAAGAGGGGTAAGAATCTCACCTTTCCAAGTCTTCTAGAATTAAGACAGAATTTTAACAAGAACCTTTCCAGTTAAAAACAACACACTTTCCTGAGGGCAGGGGAAAGGAACTGAGAGAGGAAGTACATGCAGAGAAAGTTCAAAAAAAATAGGGAAAGTGCTCAGGTTTGCTCTGATAACAAACGAGCTCCCTGTGACAGCAGCAAACAGCAGCTCTGGCTGCGGGCAGCACGTGCTGCTGTTTCCTGGCAGCACAAACATGAAGCAGTTGAAGCTCTGAATACATCTGGTTCAATTTTCTGTGACGGCTCAATTTTTATTGTGATCCCAAACCTGTCAGAGCTTTCTCTCTGTGCAACAGTAATAACAGCAATGGCAGAACAGATTTTCAGCTTTGGTCAAATTCCCAGAGACAGGAAGCTGAAATAAAGCACCTGTGGTGGGCTGACCCTGGCTGGACAACAGGTGCCCACAAAAAGCTGCTCTGTCACTTCTCTCCTCAACTGGACATGGGAGAGAAATATAACAAGAGACTTACAGGTCAGAATAAGGATAGGGAGAAATCACTCACCAATGGGCAAAAGAGACTTAACCTGGGGAAATTAGTTGAATTTATTACCAACCAAATCAGAGCAGGATCATGAGATATGAAAAAATAAATCTTAAAACACCTTCCCCCTACCTGCTCTTTTTCCTGGGCTTAACTTTTTCCCCATCAGGACTGCAGTCAGTTCATCGCATGTTGTCTCTGCCTTTTCTTCCTCTGCAAAAGCAGGACTCCTCACACTCTTCCCTGCTCTTGTGTGGAGTCCCTCCCCCGGGAGACAGTCCTCCATGCAATTCTCCAATATGAGTCCTCCCCACAGGCTGCAGTTCTTCATAAACTGCTCCAGCATGGGTCCCTCATGGGGTCACAGCCTCCTTCACACATTCACTGGATCCAGTGCGGAGTCCTCCAGAGGCTGCAGGTGGATCTCTGCTCCCCCCTGGACATGCATGTGTTGCAGGGGCACAGCTGCCTCCCCATGGCCTTCACCATGGGCTGCAGGGGAATCTGCTCTGGCACCTGGAGCACCTCCTGCCCCTCCTTCTGCACTGACCTTGGTGTCAGCAGAGCTGTGGCTCTCACATATTCTCTCTCCTCTCTCTGGCTGAACCTGTACAGTTTTATCCCTTTAAATACATTATCCCAGAGCCACTACCCCCATCACTGATGGCCTTGGCCAGCAGTGGGTCCACCCTGGATCCATCTAGTACCGGCTCTATTGGACATAAGGGAAACTTCTAGTGTCTTCTCACAGAAGCTACCCCATGACCCCTCCTGTTACCAAAAGCAAACCCAACACAGCACCTAAATTCAAATCCAGCCTTGATTGCTTGAGTATGGGGAGCTCTCACAGGACATTTAGGCATCTCTCTCAGACAAGGGCTCTAGTTCAGCACCTAGCATCAGACAGCCAGGATTGACATTCTTAGTCTGTTAAGGTAGGAGGAAAGTCTGAAATCTGTAAGACACAGCAAGATAAGCACCCTCCACTTCAAAAGAGAAAAAAGAATGAAGTGCCCACTGTAAATCTGGGTGCTACAGCAGCAGGTATCATACACATCTAGATTGTAGATACCCTCCTGTGACACACGCACTGCTTTTAATTTCCAACGCAGCAAGAAGAAAAGTCTGGGCCATCACACAACTTCCACAGCCCAGCACACAAGAGACATTGCAGCAGGAGCGACTGGAAAGCAGGGCTGACCTCTCTTCTCCCCACCCTTTATGAACTGGGTGCCAACTGCTCCATAACGCAGGAAACTACAGAAACCTGCAGGTTGCTGATTGTGTTTGCTGCTGGCAGTGGAGAGGGCTGCTCACATACTTTTTACACAGATCTCCATCTAAACCTGAAATCACAGTTTAACTTCCTAAGAATTTCATGCTATCTATCGCATTTATCTTTTATCAGTAAATTGGCGGAGATTCTTATCTCCAATGTTTTTAATAGATATCCCCGTTTCGCTTTGCTCAAAGAACCTAACCAGCTGTGTATTCACAAAAATCATTCAAGCAAGTGCTCCATTTTCTAAATACTTCTGTGATTTCAGAATGGCTGACAGAAAAAAAAGAAAAGATAGAAAAAGAAAAAACAGAAAGGTAATTTATGAGTTCAGCTCCCAGCAGCAGTATCAAGGGTTGGTGCCAACTGTGTAACTTCGGATTTTTGGTTTATGTAATCCAAAGTCACTCTAAAATCTAAACAGTTCGTCCTCCCCCCTCCATTTAGGTACAGAGAGCTACTGTCTCTATATAAAATAAATCATAAATCAGGCCAATAGCTACGCTTTTAAAATTACTAAGCAGTACTCTATCTGTTTCCACAGTAATATAGGACTTTCCCAAAAAACTTCATCACTGGTAGCCAGCGGTAAAATAAAGTCCTAAAGAACAAGACAGATGAAAAATGAAGACAAAAAACCAAATGTGGATATAAGCAAAAACTGAGGAAGGGGAAAATAAACCAAGCTAGGAATGAAGATAATGAAAACAGTCAGGTTAGCAGCCCAGTGAGACGCGGCTAAGTACCGTTCCCAGATGGGAACCTGGGCCTGAGGGCAAAGAAATGAGTTTGGGATCCTGCAAGAACACTCACATTCTGGGTCAGGGTCTTTAGTCGTTTATTAGTACTCATGGTCAGCTGCAGCCAGAGAACACTGGGTTTAGTAGTGGAGGTTATTTCAGTGAGAAGAGAATGTCGTAAAATGATGGAAGTCAAATAGTAAAGGAGAAAATTTTTGGAGGCAATGAATGGCAATCTATCATGAACAGAACCTCAAAAATCAGATTGCAGTAGCACATTTGTAACTGAGGCCATACATAGGAAGAGCAGCTCACATTCTTTCATGATTGGGCTAATTGTCTATGGATTTATACACAGCACTTAAAAAGATTCAGTAAATGTACTCCAGATGGCAACGGGAATGGGTATAGTTGACTTCCAGCACTAGAAATTGGATTTAAAGCCTATTTTCCCTGTCACTGCCTATCTCTTTAACAGTTTTGGGTGAAAACTCCTTCCTTGGCTGTTTGGCTACGGATAATATTTGCCTTAGCTTCCTCTGTGCCAGGAACCCAAGTGCACCCCTGAAGATTTGGAGGCACAGCAAATGCAGCCATCAGCTAGATTTCAGGGTCAAGTGTCAACCCCAGGCTTATACTGTCATCTCTTCTTTGCAGATTCTCTTTCAACCTGTGGGGGTTTTGTTTGTTTATTTTAAAAAGATTTTTTTCCCCGCTTTTTTATCCAAATAAGGCTGTTTTCTTTCTCCTACTTTCACACAATTAAGTTTTTTCAGGGAAGAGACAGATGAAAGAAATATTTCTTGTCAGTAAGACTTGTACCTGGGTGACACACAATTCCTTATTTGGTTAAAACACAGACTAATGGTGTTAGTTTGCATTCTCCTTTATCAGTCTCTTCTTTTCTGAAGCTGTTTCAAAGAGCACAATGGGATTCAGAGCTTCAGCATTTGTTGCTACAGCAGTGAGGATGGATTTGGCTGAGTTTCACAGAGAGATATAAACATGATTCACAACTGCTGCTGACTTAAAAGATACATAATCAAAGGTTTACATGGGAAGTTTTCAGTTTCCAATAAACAGATTTTTAAAAAGCAGTGGATTATATTTAGGAACACTTACCATGAGTATCATGTAAGCATGTTCCATGTTGCAGGTCTCTAACACAAAAGCAGAAGGGTTATCATCACCTGGTACACAAACCCCAGATCTTACGAGTTAAAAGTGTGCTTTTAAGTGAAAACGTAAAATAGAAAGCCCAACAGTTGAGATTAATACAACATATGGAGTACAAGCACCTTGGGAGCTCTGAAAAGGCTCCAAGGCTCCCTTTGTTCCCTAACTGGACAGTAAGAGTTGGAATTTTGGAACATCTGGGCTCACAGTTACTGAGGATGCTGTGTTCTTGGGTTTTAATTGCACTGAAAAGAGCATGGGAGCCTGCATGAGAAAGATCTTTCAGGGCTTTTGTAAAAAATTTTGTCTCTACCTAGAGAAAAGCATCCCCACAGGAATGCATTTATTCCAATTTCTATTTCTAGCCAAAATAACACCTTATCAGTCCTCAGACCCCCCGTGCAAACCACCCTCACAGGCAGTGATACACCACTCAGGTCCCTCCACCTGCCATTCTGGCTCACTGGAGCCACCTGGAGCTAAGGCAGCCGGGACCACTTCCCTGAGGGGCAAGCAGTGCGGCCAGACACCAGCTACTGGACCACAAAGTTTGTCCTACTCGATGGACTTGAGAATTACTAAGTTTTATAAAAAGGCTGTTAGCTGACTTATGCTCAAATCTTAATAGAGGGATAGGGCACTAAAGTTAGAGACATTTCTTAATTGCTTTTGTAAAATACAAGATTATTAGCCTATAGTGCAACTAGAAACGAAAATTAGCACTGCCAGAGTTCAACCTCAGCAAAGCATGGAATTCCCACTCCAGCCCTTATTTAAAACAAACCCACACCCCAACAGTCTTTTATGCTGTATTTGATCAACTTCTGTGTTTTTTTCTTACACTGTGCATTAACGGCTGTGGTATGGCAATGAACCCTTTCGTGCTGCAGGAGACCAGGCACTTGCAGAGCACCAGGCTGACTGGGTTTTTCAGTGTACTCTGTTCAGGTAGATGTGGCAGACACATGCAGCCAAAACTGCACAGAAAAACCACTCTTAATGGGGAGAGAAGGCACCAGTGAGACCAGACTGCAGAGTGAAAAGTGGGCAGACAGGTGAGAGTCACTGTCATTTGGGATTCAGCTTCAGATTTGGGCCCCTGGCTCTGGTGGTGCTCCCTCTACCACCAATTTTCACCCTTAGTGTCCAACACTGGAATGTAAATACCCCCCGTCTTGCCTCACCTCACTGAATTTTTGGCTACAGCCAGCAAATCGGCCCTCTGCATCACCATGCTCTGGCTGGGGTGGAATTCCCCACTTAAGTGACACGTGCAGTGCAGCTCACCTCCAAACAATGGGAAGAACACCAAGAAGCCTGCAGTGTTAAAAAGGAACATTTTATTGCAAGAGATTACAAACCTGGCACTACGGCCAAATGTTTCCATTACATCACAATTGCTACCCATGTATCAGGCAACAGCACCTACAAAGCATGGTGGATTGAAATATCTGAAATCATAATGCAGTCAGCTTTTTAAAGTACCCCCCTAAAAAGTTTGGGTTGTTTCTTTAAACAAACTCAGAACTATACAAATCAATTTTTAAAATACGAAATTGGTGTTTAAATATCCAGGCCACTAACTACTGTTATAAAAAGTGGAAAAGTCTGTTAACCATAGTGCTGAACTAAACAGGCTTTGTTCACAGCCCATAACCACTCAGTTAAAAGCAAGTACTTCTTATTCTCTGCTAATGTTTCCACATTTATTCAGCCCAATTTATCTTCTGTAGGTTTTCAGAATCAGGTAGATTTAATGCATACCCCTCTTGAAAGCACTGCAGGAAACCTAGAATCATAACTGGCCCAGGAAAAGCATCACAGTCAAAATAGCATTGCATCTTCCCATCTCAGTCCTGTGACACTGACCTGTAGAAACTTTGGATGCTCTTCTCTGAGCCCCAATTCATAACTCGTGTTTCTCCTGTGATCCACTTACCTCAAAGAGCTCGGTGATTTCCCTGAGTGTGGCTGAAACAGCAGGAATTAGCGCAGGCACACAGCTCAAACACACCCCGAGTGTCACAGTGCCCACCTTGGGCACGGCTGCGCTCGCTCTCCCTCCCCCACAGCTACTGACACCTACGGTCAGTCCTTCCTCTCCCACCGCGAGGAGCCAGCTCATTCCTGACGCTGCTGCCTGGGGAAGGAGAGCCCTGAGGAAGAAGTTGGGTCTGCGGGCAGAGCTGGACCCCCTCAGCCCGTGGGAGCAGTCCACCTGGCACAGTTCCCCCAACCCACAGGAAGCAGTACAGGGCAAACCGCAGTAAATGCCCAGGGATCTCTGTGACACAATGTGTGTCATCTGCTCACCTCCATTTCCCACGCGTCCAGCCTCAACACACTACTGCCTGGCAGCAGCTGCCATGGGCACTTGAAATTAATCACCTGTCCAAGGTTCTGCAGAAACATCTTGTCAAGGAATGCAAGCAGAGTTTTAAATTTTGAAGAGGATTTGGAAATATCAGTGGGACTAGGGAATATAGGCCATCATCTTATGAAAAGTGTATGGGGGTAGTCTTCTACAATTTTCCTGAGGCTGCTACTTATAGAGACCTTTACCTGAAACTAGGATAACTTCAGAAACAAGTGTAAGACTCTGATAAAGAACCAAAATCAACCAAACAAAAATCACTGTGCCACTGCAGCCTTTACCCCAAAGTAATCTAAGCCAACCTGAACAGACTAACATTTGTGTTTAGATGTGCAACTCTGGAAGTCCAGCTCTTCAGCACAGACTGCCACAGAGCCTCTCAAGCCATGTAACATCAGATTGGCATCACAAAGTGACTGATTTAATTTACCCTCTTCTACCACATTATTTAGAATTTTGCTAACTCCAGAGAGGGGGATTTATATTTCCTTGTAGCTAGCGATAAAAAATATCTGTACTTCCAAACAACAGAAACCAAGAAAATAAATAGCCCCACTTGAGGACTAGAGACTAAGGACAGCTAATAGTACTCTATTTTTTTTTAAAGATTATTCAGCCTGTATCAACCACATATGCAATTAATTTAATAATCAGAAGAGTTCTAGAATTCCTACATATTTTTCAAACTATAGCACAAGGATAGGATGCCAGCAGGGCACACAGCCTGTCACTGAAAATTGTTCCTCATCAACAGAATCTCATTTTGGAAACTGATCAGCCCTAGAGCTCACTGCTCTTCAGACACAACCTTGCATCTTAGTATTACACAAAGTAGCTCACTATTGGAGTTTAATGAATTAAACAGAATTGACTAGGGTTTATAAAATTATTATTATGAATCTATTAGGAGTTTTTTACTAACGCAAAATTCTGCACAGTATGGCTTCACCTTACAAGCATTCTTAACAACATTAGATAAATATCATTTGCACTTAATTGATTTTTTCATTTGCTAAACAGCCACAAAATATGGTGCTCTCACAAGCACCTTTTTTGGTGAGAAGGGTAAACAAGCACTCTATTAAAGCATTATAAACATTCAAGGTGATGTGATCACTTCCCTCTATTCTGTTTCAACACATTGCTTTAAATCTTCCATTTTCACATTGTATAAAAAAGTCCCACAAGTATCCACAAATTCAGAAATTTGTTAGTCTGCATACACATAAGTTGTTTGCAATACACTTCAACATCCCAGTTATCTTTACTAAAATCTCTTAAGTATTTATTCCTCCAGCCTTTAAATGTAACGATGTAGATTTTCCACTTAACAAGAGAATAAATTTCAACAAGAAAGCTAAACATAACTGTACCAATTTGTACAGTTAAACACCTGACAGCACTAATTTAATGATAGTCTTGACAGAGCTAGGATGGCCTTGTCTGAGGCCTCTGCCTTGCACAGCTGTGCATTTTTAGCCCCTCTATTCTATCAGAACATTAACAAGCCTCATGTGTTAACTCTGAACTCCGTGCATCCAGGAAGACAGACATTTATTCATACTTTCCACCAATCAAATGTAATGCATCTGTGAACAATTCAGTTTATTGCAAGTAAATGTACTTTTACTTAAGATCATGAGAAGATTCTAATCTCAAGCAAGACAAATCAATTCCACAAACTTAATTCACACAATGCAAATAAATGCTTCACATTATAGACATTTAGATTTTCTTTAAACCTTTTTATTTAGAGATTTTTCTGGTAAGGAGATATACCATAGGAAAGCAATTTCACTGGCAGTGAGGTATGTATATACTCTACCAAAATACTCCTCTTGCTTTAACTGCTTTTAACTTTATTTACATATAAAGAAAATATCAATGCATATCCTTGGCTTAACTACAGTATCTGTTACCCTATATGAGTAAAATGAAATGTTACTTGCATACAAAATTCATTTGTAGAGGAATCTAATTTGATTTAAACAAAAATCATGTTCTGAAGACAGTTTAAATGAACAAACACAATTCATCATGACCAAGACACCTGCACCATATTTCCATCCTCACAGCACATTTATTTCAATAATTCTGTAAGTAGGTCCTTAGCATGAGCATAGTGTTACAGTTTTCATACATATAATCACATCCAAAACAAGCTCTAAAATTTAAGTTGTAAACATTCTCTTCATATGTAGAAATTCATATTTCAATCTGTGTTTGAATTTTCTAAAATGATCAATCTTTTAAACAGAATTATAAATGAAAAGCCTACTCTAACCGTGTAGTGAGCAATGCTTATTAGTACATTTCTACAGTGTTAAATAAAATAGTAGAGGCAAACTTCTGGAAGCAAGTCAGACTTTAAGTAAATTGTCATAAAAGTAACAAACTTGTTAACAAAAAGATGCTTTGTAATAAAGAAAGTTGGATTGGATCTACTATGATACAAAAACATAAGGGTAAATACCATCTTTGTTGACAAGTAGGAGGTAGCATGGATGCACCACTTTATTGTCAGTGAGAAATGCAACTGAAGTAAAGAATATTTCCTTACCACAAATTTCCAGTATTATGTACATATTTCTCTTAGAAATTTGTTTAAACAAGTTTCCCTCCACTTTTTAGTACAAAAAGCCTCATGTGATTTAAAAAAAACACTTACACACCTAGATAGAATAGTACTAATTGCCCTATTTGAACGAAACAGTCTCTTGAACTATGAAGTACATGGTATTTAATGCCCTAAGTTGAGTAAATTGTATTAGCAGTTCTTGGTATTATACAAAACACTACATACATACAAACAAAATATAATAGTATCTTATTTTACTATGTAATTCTTTTTGGAATAAACAGAGCCTTGATTTGGGTAACACTGAAGAGAACATGGTTTCTTTGTTTTATTAAAATCTGTCTTTTAAGTACCCATGTGCAACAATTTAAAAATGGCTGCCATACATATAATGGTCTTGTATTGATAGTGAACACAGTAACTGACAAAAACATAATAAACCTTAAAAACACATCTTCCACCCTATATAAAATATAAAGACTACTTACTGTAACTGTTAAGTATTCAATTTATTTTGATGTTACTGTAATTCACTTCCTCTATTTTCTGTCTTTAGCATTTATAAACATAATTTAGTGTAGCAATTTATTTTAAAAAATGATTAAGTATTTCAAATTTACATCCAATTAAAATTTAAAATGTTTCCGTGTTCTATGACGCTGCTTCTGCCATCAGTAAAGAAAATGAAGTTTCAGTAATTGAAGCAGGCTTTTTAAGTAGTGATGTGACTTCAACCATGCCAGCTCCAGTCCGTGGAAGGTTTGCGTTGACAATGTGTCGCTGCAAGTGCTTTATCCAGTCTTCTTGAACAGACAAAGGTCCTCGAAAGACCAGACCACAAAACCTACGCAAATATTAAAATTAATCCATCAAGATATATCTATCTCTACTGAAAAATTATAAAATAAAGACAGTAAGAGGAAAGTCTTAATTTTCTTGAGGTTTGTTTCTACATGTTTTAGCTGAAAAACTTAGTAATTGAGTTCATTAGTAGTAACTGTGGGCACAGAACTCTGCTGCTCATACAACTCACACTTTCAACAGCAGTAATAACAATCTGTTGTTCTTACGTAAGGTTTCTTTTGAAGGACAGAATATTACTCAGACATGACCAATAAGATTTTACCTAGAGAAACAACCGGCAATCTAATAACCAAGTATGACTGAATGAAACCCTCTTGTTCAAATTAATGAACACAGGCAATTGCTTTCCCCCCTTATCATTCAATTTAATCACAAACATTTAGGGATACAATCATGAATCTTTTCATGACTAGCATTAGCAAGCTCTTAAGAATGTATTCTTCCAATTAAAGTAACACTATGTACCTGCATCTGAGTATGTAAACTTCATCAGCACTGTGAGGTAACGGCAGCATTTTCTTCTTGCTTCCAGATCTTGACCTTGACTTCTTTTGCTTACAGTCTAAAGCTAAGAAGAGAAATTTCCATATGTGAAAGTAATACTTCAATGAGTGTTAGTCAAATAGAGATACTCAGTAAGTATTCCCTATAGCAGTAGTGAAAAGACATGTACCTCCTTGTTATTCTACATTTAATTATAACGTAAATCCAAAACAATTACAGTGTATTCTAAGAAATATACCGGCAAAACACATGAAGCTGGGTTTTTTTAGCTTAGCATAGTGCTTGCTCTTTGAAAGACTAGATAATTGACATTCAGCATTAAACTGTTGTTTTAGTATCAGCAAGCACCTACAAACCTACTGCAGAATTATACAGAAGCAAAGCACCATTGGAAATTCCCTTTCATGCATAAAACACTGTCAAAATCTCAGAACTTGTTTTGTTGTTCAAGTACCATCATAAGACCATTCATGTTCAACCAAATTACAACTTTAAGAAGTTGTAGCTTTCAGAAAGTACTTCAGCTAGTACAATCAAGAATTTCTAGTTTGAATAAAAAACCTGCCATTTGTTTTCAACACAAAGCAAAAATTTGTCCTTTTGTTTTAAGAATTTCAAATGAAGCTTCCCCTTCACTCCTGTCTGAATTCTAATGAAGCTTACAAAAAGTATGTATTAGTCCTTGGCAGTGGGAGCTGGTATTAGGACAATCAACAGGGATGGCACGGCCACTTTTTAAATTCAGTCTACGCATTTGAAACTATGTATGAAAGTAACGTGTGTGAACAGGAAACACATAGCAAATGAGTTCAGGTAGCTTTGAGGTCTGTACCTTCCATAAACACATGTAATGGGAATCTGAAACAAAACCTGGAGATTCTAAGAAGTAGCCGAAGTGGATGAGTGGATTAAACTGAATTAATATTGTTACGATGCAAATAGCTGATAAAGCTCAAGAAGTTTGTGACTGCTTGAACTGAGAAGTGTATCTAGCTATGCTCTATTCCAAAACACAAGACACCAACAATAGAACTCCAACAGAAAAACTTTTTGCGAACAACCAGTTACATCACTTCAACAAAAACGCCACAGAAACCAGAAAGACAGTACCAGGTGGTATTCTTGATACCAAGAAGGCATAATGCTACACTACTGAAGCATCTTGACAGTAAAACGGAAAAAAAAATTGTTACACTTGGCTAAAGTTTTGACTCCCAGAATATAAAACAGAAGAATTAACCTCTTAGCATTCAGAAGCATAAGACATTGTCTGGTGAAGTAAAACATGTTGATTTAAAGAACACACAGTCTTGATTGCATCCTTAATTTTTCTCATGCCCTCCAAATAAGCACCTCTCAAGCTTTTACCTTGTAGCCCAACTTTTAACTTGGTAGATACACCAGACGTTTCCCAGTTCCATCCCCAGACTTAAAGATTCCTACCTATCTAAAATTTAGAACGAATTCCTGAGGTTTGAAGGCATGAGAGAACCAATAAAATAAGTAGAAAGCAGACACCAACCTAGAGAGACTTCTTCAGATCAACATAAGGAAAATGAGGCTTAACAGCATTTTTTTCTGGCAACAACAACAAAACCAGTCTGGATATAAAGGCAGTAACGCAAGGTGGCAGGGGGAAGAGAGAGAGAAATGGCCAAGATAACTTCTGGAAAAGCATTAAGGGGTTCTTAATACTTTATTCTCTCACCAAAAGCATACTCTTCATTTAATATGGAAGAAAAAAGCTAACTACCATATCAGGTAGGAACTACCACATACATAAATATTTTACATACCGCAACTTCAGTAACACCATCAGCAATGTAAGCAGATAAAATACTGGAACCCAGACACCCATGATTTGAAGAGAACTGCTAGTATGAGGGGCAACTTATCTGCAGCAGTTATTACAGCAAAAGCTTTGCCTTTGCCAATTTTGTGGAACATCATGGGAAGAAGGGAAACAGAAGCTGGTATTATCCAAGTGCACACATGTCCATGAGTTCCATCTGATGACAGTTAGTTGATGTCAGTTGGTATGAGTGGAAAAAAAAGAAGCAGTACACAACAGACTGCTCCTAGAGAGGCCAACCTGCATTTGAAACAAGGACTTGGTGATTTCCTTGATGTTGGCAAAGACATTCATTCCCATCAAGAAATTTGATTCTACTCACACACATCTGGAGCATTTCAGAGATGCTCCAGTCCCTTTCTTATTAGACCTGGATTGGTCTTCTGCAACAGGTTCCTGACACCTAATGGATTTGTGTGTGTGCATGTATAATCTTCTTTTTGTAAGAAAAAACCCCTCTGAACCACTGTGCAACCAAACAGCAGCATCACTGACAGAAACTGCCATAATGAACCAGGAGAGGTAGCTTCTGCTGCCTTGAAAAGTACCTTTTCCAAGAACAATGAGAAAACAAGGAAAACAAATGAAAGGACATATTCTCTGAGCCGTTTATGATGGAGACTCCGGATAGGGAAATTACAAAAGAAAGAACAGAAAGTATCACAGCAAAAGACCAAGAAGAAAGATTCAGATTATGCAACGAATTCTCAGAGCAACTTAGCTAAATTTGAAAGTAGATGTGCCCAAGCAAGAAGCTGTTACAAAAGACAGAAAATACTAAGAACACTAAACCTGTGCTCTGCAAGGGCCATTTTTTGTTGCCCTTGTCTTTTGAGCTAGTGAACATATTCTTCCACATTTTAGGGAGCTCAAAGCAGCACCAGTACGTTTTGAGGTTACTCCAGTCAAGCTGGAAAGTGAGTGACGAAGGAGGAGTATCTGAGTAAAGCTGATTGAAAACCACAATTCAAACAGCAGTTACAAGGCATGTGTACCAGTAACTGTCACAATAATTTGATTTTGTATATCCAGAGAGCAACAAGTTTAAATAAAGTCACATGCACACACTTGAGTACTCTGTTGATATGATGCTTACAAGTGGTTGCAAACATCAAGTAAGTCACACAATTGCCTCACCCATTGCCTCCCCGTAAAGGCAGCCACGTTCTGACCAAAACTCAGTTACTGCTTTTTCTATGCCTTTACTGTAACAAAACACGACCTCCTCATAAAGTGTATTTTTATCACATCTGGGAACAGACCAAGGATAATTTAGCTCTGATAAGCTGCATGGAAACTGCAGCAAATTGCTAGAAAGAGGCAGGAACTACCAATTACTAACACCTACTCTGTAGTTAGAACAGCTTTCAAACTACCATCCTTCATTCTCCATAAAGGCCTACTTCTTTTTGGAAGAAGTCTCTTTCAAGTTTGGCCACCTGGTGCTTCCCAGTAGATAATTGAAAAACTTCTTGTAAAAAACCAATCACATCACTTCTTCAAACTGCTGATACAACATGATGAAAAAACAACCCGTTTAAAACAAAAGACAACCAAACTTTGGAGGAATCTCCTTGAGGTACTTACGCACAATTTCAGAGCATGCTACTTCAAAAAATATATGCTAGGTAAAAACACTGCATATAAAAACCTCTGACCACTTATCAAGGAAGACTACAAGCAGATGGAGATAGGAGGTTGCAATGAGCATGCCTCAGACAACATGAATGAGACAGGTCACAATTAAGAGGCCCTTTCATGCCATGACATTTGGTCTGCAGTTCCAAATTAAAATGCTCTTCTTCCTGATGTCCCCCAACATGAAATGGTTCTTATTTCAGGAAAACTGAAGCTGGGTCTTTAACTCAGACTTCATTACTTTTGTCATAGGGTATGTAAGCTAAAACAAGTTGAGTAATTGCACACAGATACGGAACTAATTAACCATTTGAAAACACCGCCAATTAAAAAGTGAAAAATAATGAATTATCTTTCTCGTACATTTAGTCACTGATTTTTCAAATTCAATCACTTGCTACCTATCCTCATCACTACTGCACAGTAAAGTACATTTAAAAAAACCCTCCATGATTTTCTCCCTATAGGATTTTACAGGATACTGAAAATTAGCTCATCATGCCAGTCGATTCATTATGACTGTAACAGCACAGAATAAAGACACACAAAGCCAGTGGCTCTCAGATTTCTGCATACCTGATATGCTTCCACGACAAACTTCCCAAAGCTACAAGTTTGACAAAATAGTATTTGAAATTATTTGAACACATAGTAGCCCTCATGAACTGCTACCTCAGTCACACTGTTGGCTTGAGGGCCAGACTCCTTGCTCTGTACTTTATTGTTCCCTCCCAAACTTCTGACAAAGCAGTCTCCACTACAGAAGCAGAGACCAAAGGAAAGTGGTGATTCCCAAAAGATGACAGCCAGTAAGAAGAGACTGAGTATGTGAAAAGAGTCAACAAAGAGAAGATGTAAAAAGCCAGGGCACAAGAAAGTATCAAGAGACTTGGGGAGAGCCAAGGGAGGAGGGAGGAAGAGAAGCCCAGAGAGAAAAAAAGAAAGGAAGATGAATATACAACTATAACGAAGAAGAGTGAGATGCATTTTGAAGATTTTGTGTAGGTCTGCCCAATGTTCTAAAGATACTCAGAAGAAAGAAGCAAGTTTACCACGTGCTCTGAGAAACACCAATGTGTTCCTATACATCAAAACAGGTATAAAAGGAAATTAACATCTACTCAAGATGAACAATTAGATCATTACATTGTTAAAAACTGGACTGAGTAACAACAACAAAAAAAGTTCCATCCAGACATCTGAAGACACAGGTATTTGCTCTACAGTGGATCTATAATGCATAAGTATAGGCACAAATAAGGTTTAATAATGACTACCCTCAAACAGCCAACAGCCTAGGAACTTTCACTTCTAGGATGTTTTTCTCGAGTCCATTCTCCAAAGCTACCATTATGCTTAACTATGTCTACTATACTGCTGAAACTGTCAAGTTGCATTTGAAAAGAAAAACAGGCTAAGATTTAACTAAATATGATGAAATTACTGACTGAAGAAGCAGGGCATCTGCCAGAAGTGCAATATGGTAACAGTCAATATCAAAAACACATGCAGACAAATGGAAAATCTGAGACTAGTACATAAGCTAATGTAGTGCTCAGAAAGGTCTCACTTTGGTGGCATGCAGAGATCACATATTTCTCATATATTTCTCCTAGTAAACAGTAGTGCCTAGATAGGTCCCATAACAACTGCCAAATAAAAGAATTACAGTGTTCGT
The DNA here is from genome assembly GCA_013397055.1 of Pachycephala philippinensis. NCBI lineage: Eukaryota > Metazoa > Chordata > Aves > Passeriformes > Pachycephala > Pachycephala philippinensis. Next base: position 895,441 of record VWZT01010260.1, on the reverse strand, counting down.
GTTCAGACACAATTATTTTATTACAGTAAGAAACTGTGATAATTATTCAACTGATGTGATTTATTTTTGGTAGTTACATTTACTTTAGAAGAGAAGAAGGAACCTGTATAAAAGTGTCCTCATTGTCTCCATAGAATGGCTGAAGACCATTGAAGGTTCAGCAGTGGCTGAGGCCAAACTGAAGACATCTCAAAACTGCTCTCAACCACAACTATCTTTTAATAAGAAAACCTGAGATCTACCCAAGAGCAACACTCATAAGAAGGGTGTACTTGTGTGTACTTTAAAACTGGGGTGTACTAGTGAAATCTTGCATTAAAATAATTCTCACAAAACTTACATTATAAAGTGGAATATCAAATAAAACAACTGTTTAAAAGCATATTTTTTGGTCTACAAGCCTTGCATTAAGCTTGCTTGAATGAGAAGTCAATGAGCAAAGTTTACAACCTTCACAGAGTCGCAGCAGTGTAATGACTAAATTACTACAAATATACATTGGTTGCATGATGTTAAAGCTAGAACTCAACACTGACTCCTTAAGTCAGTAGTTTCAGTGACAGGCCTATATCCATGGTATAAGTTATTTATCTGGCTTAGTTCCAGCTTCTGAGATCATAACATTTTTTTCCCAAAGTTTTGTTTCTAACCTTTTACTTAAACTTTGTTTCTAACCCCATTTTGTTTCCAGCCTGATTTTAAACCAACTTCTAGGTCCAATGACACAAGACTCATGAGTTTTCTTTCCATTCTTTTAAGAAAAGTGGCAACTGTTCTGATGACTGTGCAACTACTTCACTAGCAAAATACATTTCTTACAGGAAACAAACAAAAATCCCTGAAAGCACCTTAATAAGCTTCCTTCACTTTTCCCACTTAGCAAAAGGGAAGCTAGGTACAAAGCTTGTCCAGGATTCAATCTCTGTGTACCATCCTGTTTGCCAGTGTCTCCTTCACTGAATTACTGTTATTAATGTGCAATTTAAATATATAGCTATTGAAAAATACTTCCTCAGTAGGTATATAAGAAAAGGAACATACCACAGGGCTAATATCAAATCACAGCAGTGGTAAATGAAGTCCACTACCATCACCTTTCTGCTGAATAAATACGAAAATTTTCAGAATCCCTGACTAAAGGCATATTCTTCTACGTGTTAGATATTACTGCATCTGCTGACTTCCTTCCAAATCTGCTTTGTTATAGCATTAACGTAGTGTAACATAAGACCTGGCAGCCACAGGCCCATATTGTAAAAATATTTCTTTTAGCCATTTACAGAGAAAGCCTGCAACTCAGTTTGTCATTCTTAGCATAATGAATTACATTTGCAGATAAAAAAAGGATTATGCATTTTCCAAGAGCATTACGTAAAAGTCTGTGTTTGTTGACACAGAAAACTGATGGCTGCCCTTCTTAATTACAGAATATTTCAGGCTTCATATCTCCAAATTTTCCTCATTACATTGCATCTCTGCTCCTCAATTTGCCGTTGATCATGTGAAGTCCCACTAGTCTCAGCAATAATCCAAGTAAACTCAGAAACTGCCTACAGCCAAGCAAGCTGCAGGTCTCTGGAAACAACTCAAAATACAGAATATTAGAAGAGTTTCAAAATGAAGTTTGTTTTAATAAAAAACATTAATAGCAGTGCCAAATGCTGTACTAACCTCACTCAGTGTCAGAGCAGGTAGTTTTTGAGTTGTGAGTCGAACAAGATATGAAACCAACTACATACAATATGTTGTTAGAAATACACAAGGTGTAAAATTACTTGCTTTCCCTATTTTACTGGACTATTCTTTGTAGTCATATGAACTAGACAATAAAAACTACGTGTTGTTTTGTTGCCTTTTTTTTCTCCCCACCGCTCTCATTTCCGAGATACTTTTAAACACTTCAATAGAAGGCCAACTATCTGGCTTGGAAGTTGTGATATCATAGAATGAATTTAAGCAACCATCTCTTAGTTTTGCTTACATACCTTAAGTGTTGGATCCAAAATCAAAGAGTAAGAATGAAAATCAGACATGAGAGTGGACAACAGCAACATACTTTTTCTTACAAGTTGCTGAAGTTTTATGGCAAATAAATTGTTTACCAGCAGAAGCTTCAAAATTATTTTGAATTAACATATGCTTTTGTCCAGTCTGATGAAGAAAATGTATCATAGACAGACTTGCTTTTACATCTGTAACAAAACATACCTGTCCCAGTCAAAAGTCCAGCACTCTTCTTTCGTGCATAAGCGCGTAAGTGGTTGGACAGGCTAACAGCACTTGTAAACGTCGTATTGCAATGCACACACGTTCTAAGCTTCACAGGCATACCTATCATTCAAAAGAAAACTATAATCCAGTTCTCTCTTCAAAAAATGAAATTCTCAAAGCGTTGTAAAAAGTTTTCTGCAATAAAGATGGTTTAAAATATATTCACTGCATTGACGCGATTGTTTAGTATATTAGAAGGATCCAAGTTAACCGTTATTAGTTTTCCACCTAGTGCTTTAAGCCAAACCATGTTATTTGAAAAAGAACAGAAAGGAGGCAACTTGAGCCCAGTAGGCTACTCTGCATTTAGTACCTACTATCAAGTTCCTACAGATCTCCACATTATGAAGCTCTAATTCCAAAATACAATCCTACAATTTGAACAGCACAATTCTGTTGAGAAATTTCAGAGCTTTCAACATTTCCAATAAAAAGAATTTGAAAAGTCAAGTTGACAAAGTGGTAATTAGAAGTGTTTTACTCATAAGACTGAAGAGCTCAATACTAAAATTAGGCTGCTGTTGAAGGCTCAGAGAAAAAGGTGGTAAAACACACCACTGAACAGTTGTTAGACAAAACATTTTGTTCAGTGCATTTTCTGTTCATTACTTTAGATGCACAATTGATAATGAAAGTATATTATTTGAAGTTTTTTGCTAAAATCTTTGTGCTTAATAATTATCAACAAAGCAACATGCTATTTATCACAGGAAAACAATGAAACAATACTGAATTCCTCACTTACAGACAAAGAAACCATTGTAACTTATCCCCTGCTCAACTTCACCATAATGTTTCTCCCTGCGTTTTACCGAAGATATATTGTTTTGGTCAACTAATATTTCAGGTTCCCTACTAATAAATTATTAGAAGAATAAATAAAAAAACTAAAACTACTCAGCTGGAAAGTCTCTGTTTGCAGGAAAGAAAGAATGCTATTGTCCAGCAGCCCACAGAAGACATGCTGTTTTTTCAGGCAAGTTACAGAAGAAGAATACCTGGTTGGTAAAAGCCTTTTTAAAACTAAAACCAGAATTAGGAATATTTGCCCTTTTTAGGAAAAACAGAAGATTTTCAACTTGATGTTAAGTATTTTCTTATTAACTCAACTGGCGTTAGTTATCAAATTCTGTTACCTCAGCCACAGAAAACTATCGGGCCCCATTCATAACTGTTAGTACTATGCGAGCATATGTTTATTTTTACTTGGTTGTTCATCACAATCAAACAGAATCTACCTAGTATTGAGCAGTAAATATTATACAGAAAGCAAAACACAGTATCAGGTTTGGCAAGCTATTCCTTGAGCATTGTTTTTCAAATCATTAAACCTGTCAAAGATACACTTCCTTTATTAAGCAATCTCCTGTCTTAAGGGACAACCACAGACATACAGAAGACATAAAATATAATTCTTTTCCACTTCTACTATGTCATTTTAGAAAGCCACCTTTGTTAAGAGATTGACTGCCACACTTTTGTAGCCCCCTAGAAGAACTTCTGAGCACATCAGATTGTTGGGGTTTTTTGTTTAAAGGAAGAAAAGAATATAGGTGAAAAAGTACTAGGCACTGCCAGTTTTACTAACCTGGTTAACAAGAAAAGAAACAGAACCAAAAAAAGTCAGGGGTATAAAAATAAGATCCTGCTCCTCAGTCTAAAGATTCCTGCAGCTTTGGTGGTGTCCAACCAAGAAACCGGTAAATGCAAGTTCATACACATTAAAAAGGATGTTGTAAGAGTTCCCCAAGACTAGAAATAATTCTCATGTGACAAGTAAGTTAAAAACATCACTCTAAGAGCCGGCTCTATTAGTATACAGAGTAGCTAGGAAGTTGATTGTGGAATTGTTTCATTAGCACAATTCTCAGTGGAGGGACAATCTAGGTCCTTATTGGTCAGAGGCCGTGCATTGGAAACCTGCTGGCTACAACTGTATGCCAACAAAGCTTGAACCAGCACAGGTTGTCACTCAGGATAGACAGGCCCTAAGCAAGCATGAGTTTCTCACAGCAGCCACAATTTGCAACAAACAAGAATTAATATATGTTGTAAGAGTATGTTTGCCTAAAACCATAAAAATTAGTTGACAGTGATTCACCACTTTGCAGTATTATGCATTTATAATGGTATCAACAGTTCTGTTAGTTTGAGCAAATGCTGCCTTGCACAAACCTCAAAGACTTAAATGCAGTATTCCCAAACCAGCTGTTTTAATGCCCAAAAAGAGGGTTGCAAGCCCAAACATTTCAGAACTGTTAGTCTACCAAATATGCACGGACACTTCAACTTGTTTACTGCAGGATGTGTCTTCTTCCTTACTGAGGCTCACTTTGTGTCCGCTTTGAATTTGCATGCCCAGTCATATGCAGAACAGGAACTATGTTCCATGCAAAAACCCTTCAGTGCTGCTGAGGTGTTTTTCCACTTTAGGAAAAACATGTCAGAAAAATTTTCTGTGCTACCTCTTGCAGTCAAGTGTCCTCTGGAAATGAAACAAGAATTAAATGAACAGAACCCCAAATAAAATACTCTGCATTTGTACATTTTCTATTAATTACATGGTTCTTTGGAAATGTTGTCAAGAAACACCTTCTTACCTGACTGCATAGTCAAGTCCATTTTTTGTGGCTGATACATCAATGGACTGTCTTCGTTTAATGGAAGAACACATTTCTGAACAAACCTCTTTCTTGCAGTTTGATTATGAATCTTTTGAGGGGAAATATCAGGATTCCTTTCTTCTCCTAATCTCTTGTTTTTCAGGAGTTCTATCAGTGTAAGTGACTGATTTCTTTTTTCATCATGTAGTACTGCTTTTGTTTCATCACATTCATTTAGGAAACTCAGCCCTTCTTCCTCTGATGCAGACACAGATATATCTTCAGTCTTTAGGCCATTATGGTATGCTTCAAGAGGTATAACATTCTGAGATAAAAAGTCATCATTTGATGCAAATTTCTGAGCAACAAATGGTCTGGGAATAATACGGCGACTGTTCAAAGCCTTTAGGATTTTTTCGTACTTCTCTTCATTCTGCATCATCTCATTCAGAACACAGATGGGAGACTTGTGTGCGTCCCACTTGGTTTTGCCAAGCCTCTTCAGGTGTCCTCGCACATGATTAGACAATCCAATTTTAGTATCGAACCAGCCACCACAGAGCTGACATGTATGCTCAGAGGAAGTTTCAGATTTCTCAATTGCTACAAAGAAAATAATTATAACGTTTTTTGACAATTATAGTTAAACATGACAACAGCAAATCACAAGAAGAGAGGCTTTACAACAAGATAAAGCAAGTCTTGTTTAGCACTCAATAAATCCCTTTGTCCCCCCTTTACTTCATACCCAAATAAAAAACCAAATCTTACCTTTTCTAACACGTTTAACAGGAGTCCCTGTTCCAGCTCTTTTAAAATGCTGCATTTTGTCACTTGTTGCTATCTGTTCTGGTGAAACAACATGGCGGGCTTCATAGCTTAGTCCAGCTCTGTGAAGATGTCCTCTGACATGATTAGACAAGCCAACACCTGTTTCAAAGGTTGCTGGACAGTACGGGCAGGACTTCTTTTCAAGCGACAAATCGGTCCAGTGGAAAACTGAATTATGCTTTGGCAATGCTGATCCTACATTTTCTAAATTCTGAGGATCATGCAAATCATGCAAGAAGTTACTACCCTCAGCATCTTCGTAATACTCAAAATAAAAGCCATCATTCTGCTCATAACCAAGTGAAGATTTATCACCAGCTTCATTATCTTCCATTTTACCTTTGAATATGGGGAATAGGTTTACATGCTCCTGATTAATATCACTGTAAGATTCATCCTCCACAGACTGTGTAGTGTAATCACATAGTTCAACATTATCCCATGAACTTTCATCCTCCGTTTCATAGCTGTCTTTTTTTTCAGCAGAGTTTAGTTTCTGTAAAACAACAACAGTCATTTTATGCAGAAAATCTGGATAGCAATCCAAATCATCTCCTGTAACAGAGCCTTCCCTCTTGGATTCTTTAACCACTCTTTTTACAGCTACATGCCTATGATCTTTACAGCCTTCTGCCCTTTTGTAATCAAGGCTATTTGAATCCATGACAAAACAATTATTACTTGATGAAGAAAACAAATGTAAAGCACTGACAGATTTGGACTCTTCCTTTTTTAAAAGCAAAGGGTAAGAGTCACTAGATTTTTTAATCATCCTGTAGTTTTCATATTTGTGTCTATATAAATAATTACTTTTTTTGGCACTAGCTTTCTGCTTTGCTGCTTGATGAAAACATTTATGTTTTTGGTCAATGCTATTTCTAATAAAAAAGTTCTTGTTTGTAGAATTTAGATTGCACACACTTACAGATGACTGTGAAACGCTTTTCCGAGCCTTCTGTATCCTGTAGGGCCTCTTGTGAAGTTTTGCGAAGCTACTGGACTGTGAAGTGGAGCCAAACGATCTTTTTACATCCTGTTTTAAAGCAGAGTTCTTTGGAAAAGTAGAAGAATGTTTCATCAACTGTTTTGTCCTGCTACGAAAATCTAAAGATTCTTCTATTATGCTGCCTTTTCTTTTCTCTAGTCTAAGATGACTACCAAAGGGATCAATGCATGATGCTGAATGCAAATATGCCATGTGTTTTTTTAAAATGCTTCTAGCTGAAGTAGCAAATGGACACAGCTTACACATATATGTTGATGACTTTCTTGAGGATCCTAAATAAGGATCTTTCAAGGATGACTTTTTCTGGCTTTTTCTCTGGGACAAATCGCTACCAATAATTGAACATTTGACTACTGCTCCATGAGCGATCCCTCGATGGCATTCCAGTTCATTTTCTGTCACAGCCATGAAATTGCATTCCTCACAACAGTAATACCTTTTATCTTTTTCATGGGTCTTTGCATGCTGCACAAATGTTTTGGGACAATTGGTACCAAATACACACTGTGGGCATTGTAACCGTGCACTCCTACCCTCATCCTGAAGTTCCTTCAGCTCACGGATTTCTTCCATCAGTTTCTGCCTCCTTTCCTGGTGAATTATCATATGTTTAAGAAGTGAATTACGATCTCGAAATGTCCTTCCACATTCCCTACATGCATAGGGCCTGGGGACATTGAGATGCCGGAAATGACTGTTCCCATCTAAATGGTACATCATATGCCTGTGCAGATGTTTCTTCTCTCTAAAATTCACATTGCACTTTGTACAGGGATAAAATGATGGTTCATCAGTACTGAAAGTAGACGGCGGTTCAGAATCATTCTCTTCACATTTGTTTTTCAAAGTATTGGATAGAAAAGTGCTAGTGTGAACAGGAGAAGTATCTTCTGCACAGTTACTACTGGGACTATAAATGAGCTGCTGGATAGCATCAACAGTTTCCAGCTCTTCATCTGTGGATTCAGGCTTTACTTTACTCAATGAATATTTCTGAGGTTCTACTATTTGCAGCTCCTCATTCTGCTCTAAGAATTCAACATTTAATAGTTTTGATTTACTAGGAATACAACTGGTATCATCAAAACAGTCTTCAGTATAGCGTGTTATTTTACTAACATCCATTTTCCTTTTTCGCTTCTTTTCTAGCCCTACCTTACAGTGAATGGGAGACTTCTCTACTGTTTCTTCATTTGTCATAAGAAACTGTATAAACTCTTTTTGTGGATCCCAGCTGGGATCACATCCCGATCTGAAGTCACCTGTACCTGAGGAAATGCCTGTTAATGTATCGACACAATCATCTTTTAACAGTAAATTTTTGTCATCCTCACAAACTTCTACTTGGCCTACTAAAGTGCTATCTACACTATTTCCTACTGTTGTCTGTGAATCACAACCAATTGAAGCAGAGGTAGGTAGATTTTTAATGGAATGAGTCAGGTTCTTAGCATGTGCTACATCCGGTAACAAAAATAAAACTTGGTGCTGATTTGATTTCTGTGTTGTACTCTTTGCAGGCAGTTGAAGATCATGAACCACTGTCAAAGTTGAGCAGGAATCTCCGAGATGACCTCCAGGCTGTCCAGTGGTTAATGAAACACTGCCTTTATTCATAATGGAAGTCTTTGTTGAGGTGGAGTGTGAAACTGGTCCATTAACAGCAGTTCCTCTAGACAACATAAAGTTTTCACTAGAAACAGTAGGAGCACCAGTGTGTATAAATAGAGAAGCCTGGCCTCCACTTAAGGCTTTTTCAGATCTGTCCCTTGATAGCTCCTCAGTCAGAGTCAACGTGTTGTTCTTCTGAAATGATGTGTCACTCTCTTCTGGTTTGGGAATGCTACCTTCTTCCTCAGACACAAAATTATCATCACATAGGATTTCTTCTTCTTTAGCACCAGTGACTTCAGTATTTATGTCTAAATCATCCATATTGCTGGTTTGTCCATTAAGTACATTTATACTACAAAACAAACAAGAAAAAAGTCAGGCAATTGCAGAAATAAATAATGGCAATTTTAATTTACAGCTTTTCTTCAGGATCACTCTTCACACTGTAATTTAAAAAGATGTTTTGAACTTATCAAAAATCTATTTTTCATTTAGGATATTCAGGACATTTATAGTGAATCAATGAAGCAATAAAAAAATACACTTTTTTGCTATGCAATATTAATAACCATACAGCAAACTAGTCACTGCCGAGTACCCCAGTTCGAAGCAGCCTGAGACCTACACACAAGCAAGATGGGGAAAATCAGATTGTCAAAACAAACACAAATACATTCTAGATGTACATAAATCCAGTTTATCTTCAGTTGTTCTCTAGAAGTAAAAGTAAGGAGTAAAGACTACCCAGACATCTACTAGCAATTCTGGTTTTTTTTAATCATGCTTTCTTTAGGAAACGAAAACAATCTTTACGTTTCTCAAGGTAGCACTTTTTTCCAAGCACTTCCATACAATTGACCTGATACTACACGGAAGCCTGCAGAAGGAAAAAACACAATTAAGCTGATTTTGAGCATCTGATTAGTGACAGAGACACAGCAAAGGATCAAACTCACTGAGGAAACTAGATGTCCTCCTATTCCCTTCTTACAAAAGGATTCTCTTTGCTTTAAAACAAATAAATTCCATTCTGCTTATAAGGCTATTTTAAATGATAAACCAATTACACAACATCTTATCAAAGGTGGAGCAAAAAATACTGTAAGAATGAAACATTTCAATAGGATTTACCTACCAGATGAAGTCACTGTGTTGAATCCAGAGCATGACAATAACAGATCTACTAGTACAGAGAACTACTGCATATTAATTCCCTGTGGGTGGCCTTGTCTTTCTACAAAAGAGTTGCCTACACATGAAAATCAGTGTGTGACCAACAGAAATGTAAACTTGAGTCTACCCTGGCATTCGCTTCTTATGAGGGTCCTCAGAACACAGTCAGCATAAGGCATTAAAACATTCATCTAGGAGCCAGGACATCTGTATTTTACAAAAATCACATATTTTACCCTTAGAGAGTACTACTCACTTTGATCTTTTGGGGGATTTGATTCCTGCCATCACACAGTTTCAGTTACTAATTAACATTTTGAATAAAACTCAGTTAAAAGGAGTTATTACCTAGACTCTTTGAATTAAGATGTTACAACTTACAACTAATATCCACGGCTTCCTTCAATGGTCCTTTATCGAAATCCAGGAAGACCACTTTGGACATCCTTTTTTCCTAAGGAGAGAAAACAACCGGGTTTAACAACACCAGTTCCATCTTCATACATCACATTTTAAAATATGTCCAATATTTTCAATTCAACAGAATGACAGCTATCCACACAATTCAAAGCTAACTATGGCTTCATGGAAAGTCTCTGTTATTGCACTTGTTCTGTTACAAATCAGCAAAAGGACAAAACAATTATTTAACCTCTTCTGAGTTTGTAAAAAACAAACCTTAATATAACTTACTTTTGCAGATAAAAGTAACTTTATTTGGAGTAGAAATACAATGAAAAATTAAGTCATTAAAAAAAATTTCCTTTGCTACTCCATCACTGAACTAGCCAATTGAAAAAAATACAGCAATGCTCACATCAGAGGCACAATAAATGCTTAAAGTGTGTGAAATATTTTATTGTACTATTTATCTCTAACATACCGTTACACAAATGTTATACTAGATACCCCACTTTCTCATCTTGACATTTCTTAGATATTTGCTTTTCTTTGCTGTTTTGAGATGGGTCATTTTTCACTATAATAACGACTTCCAATAAGATCACATTCAAAGCTATCACCCTAAAATGGTGATAATGCACCACCCAGCAGGAGTCTTTACATCACGTACACAAGTTAGAAATGGGCAGTGCAAACATGCACTAAGAATCAGTAATGCAAAAGTCAATTAAAAGGAGTGAAACCTCCAATGATGCACAACAGCTCCAGCAATTTTACAACTGAATAATGTAGGCTTCATATAGAATCAGGCAGCAGAGTGTAAAACTGTTCACAAAACATTTATAAGAAATTGAGTAAGACAATTTTGCCTGGAAGATGTGCATTTTCCTTGGTTTATTGCTGCAGAAGCAGACAAAAGCGTGCTCAGTCAATCTGAGAGCCTGTATTAGCTTTTCTCAACAGGAAGCAACGTCGCTAACGAAGTGGTAAATTCAGTGTTAATGAGTGGCTTCACTGTTACCACCTCTGAGGTAAAACCTTCCATGTTCCAAGTTCCACCCATCTGTTCTGGTGTGAGGGGTTCAGAGGAAGAACAGACGCTTCCCATTTAAAGCAACTTCATTGCTACCCCCTGAACAGCGGGGAGGCAGACTGAGGATATTGTGCTGCTTGGAGACTGCAATCCTCATTATCAGAATGGCTCCTCAAAACTTCTCACAGGTTTACAAGATGAAGACAAAACCATGTTGCTCTACATACAAAACCATACTGATAATAAATATTAGTGTTAAAGCTGAAGTTAAGAAGGTGGCTAGGACACCCTGTGGTCACCATTAAACTGAGATTCTCTTCAGAATTATCAGAGATATCTAAAGCATTACTTCACACAATCTTGTAATAGACTCCTTTCCAAACTGTGTATTTATGGAGATTGTGAACTATTCCATATGGGTATGATCAGAGGTCTTCTATGGTAATACAGGTATCACTACAGACTTCCATCTTTGAATCAAGCCTGAAATGCTTACTGTATCAATAATATCACTGCTACATTTTAATAATTTTCTGCTAATTATAATTTTTATTCTTATCATCATATACTATTATTTTTTCCAGCTATCAAGGTGGAACAATTCACTGGTTTTTGTGCAGGACAACAACAATAAAGTTAACAGTTTTAACAGTGTGGTATTAGAGAAAACAGAAAACATATTTTTAAATTACAATAATTTAGTCTTGTGGTAACACTGAACCAAGACACAATACTTCAGTTACATTATCTACTCCATGTGTCACAATTTATGCAGTTACAACGACAGATATAACTAAAAACAATGCCACGTTTTTTGAGGAAATGTTATCATCTAACTTGTCTCTTGGGAAAAAAAGAAAAGTCAGTCATTGTAACTAAGACGCAACCAAGGCTATGCAATATTCTTCGCATGCTTCCATCAGAGTTTTAAAATTGTTTTCTCTATATCATATCAGGAATACAAAATTATCAATTTGGTCAAAATGTATAGCATTTAATACTTGGTTTATTTGAAAAATTAAAAATTGAGATCAATCTTTAAATTTGTTGGAAGTACTGCTTATCATATCCACTACCAGAACTATAATACCTCAACTATATAGTTGATGTAATTTTTATTTAAGCACCCAGTGCAATATACTTAGCAGATATATACTCGTAAAAAAGGTGATGGAAAATGGCTGGAAAAGCCTACACAAGCATACACAATCCCAGCTCATACCTTTATAACACACTTTATCTGAAGGCTAGGTCAAATTCAATGCAATTATTTCAGTTAAGCCTGAAATGACTGCAGTGCACTTAACAGTGTTATTCCTGGTTTACATACTATGCTATTTATTATATAGAAATTATTTCATATTCAAAAGTAGACAGAAACGAATTATTTATCCAGCTAAGCCATGCTCCACTCCCTATTAATTGATTTTAAATTTACTTAATTTTAAATTCTGTTTTTATTCATAAAGTATCAGTTTTAAAAATCATAATATGCTCTGCAGATATGACTGCCTGTGGCCTGACAGTCTAAGCATTAAAGAAGTGTAAGGTCAGATCTATCTTCAAGCTGACAGATCATAATTTAAATGCCTTAAGCTAATCTTATTGTCTTAAAAATCTTGAACATCAGTATTTTTGCAAACTATCAGCACTTGCTATAACACCCTTACTACACTACATCTTGAGGTTACTACAGAAGAAATGAGGTGATAATTGCATATTAACATAATTATTTGGTAATCCCTCCAAGCAAGCTTCCTAGGTCACTCAGTAATTCAGATTAGATGCAACCTTCCTGTCATCAGATCTATGCTGTCCACTTTCTGTTCATTAATAATTCTTTTTGATAGGAATGTACTTAAATCCATTGTTCTATGTACATTATTAATTGTATTTATTACCAGTAGGTTTATGACCTTTCCAAGTTTTTATTTCATAATGACAACCTTTACTATGCAGTAGGGTTGCACAGCAAATTAAGAGCACTGCCTTCATGCAACGCTATTTCAGTAAAGCTTACACCTCAGTGCCAACTATACCATGCTGCTGCCTACTAACAGGTGTAGGCAAGAGATTTGTCAGTCTCTGTTGCAAGCCCCGTGTTATTTTATAGGGATTTACAATAAATTTGAAAACACACTGGAGCTGAAAAACTCAGATGGAAGAATTTGGAGATGCCTTTATGTGTTCTGATATCAAGTTTCTCACTAAATTCATAAATATAAGCCAATGAGCTAAAAGCACAGAGCAACTATTAAGTAACACAAAAGCTCAGAAGCTATCTCCTAAATGGATTGAATTTAATCAGCCTGGCTAAAGAAACTGAAGAAATACAGTGTCTTTCAGCAGTGCTCTAACAAAGGCAAAAACATACTTGTCCTGTGCTAAATAACTCCTCATAAGTCAAGTTCTTTAAGCAGGTATGAGAATAACCAGGACACTCAAGGGATTATTCAAATATTCAAGAGATAGGAAAGGTGCTTCAGGTTTGCCCTGTTCCCATTTAGATTTTTCTTCAAGACTTCATTATGTAAATAGAGAAAACTAACAAAACCTATCATTTTTCCACAAGCGTTTCTGTAATAAAGCTTTCTCAAGTGACAGATAATACTAAAGATGCTGGAACCAAAGTCACAGACGTTTAGGCAACAAACAGCAGAACAGAGAGAGTTTAAGTACATCATGGCACAGGGCTAAAAAGGCATCTCCTTCCATTCTGTCCCATCACAGTCTGTGCTTTAAAACCTTAATCATGGCAAACATCAAGCACAGAATTTCTGCCAAAAGAAGAAGGTTTAAGGACTTCTGGAAAATGAAGGTTTGTACAGAGTAATAGAGGAACTAGTAGCGAGTCAGCACAAACCAGACACATCTTGAGAAAAAAAAGAAATTTAGAGGACAGCTGCAAAATATTTTTGCCTCTTCCATATAGTAATGCACAGAGTTTATGCCTCTGGAGCTTTGGATGTTAGCAATATTAATACCCAAAATCAGTAAAATCACCATACTCTGATCATTAGAAGAATACCTATTTCTTGTTTTCCAGTTTATTTCCTTGTTAAAAAGCTATCCCAATCTACCCTTCAGATGGAAATAAAACTACAAAGCCTGACAACTAGAGAACGAGTCAGTGACTCACCCTGCCTTCCTCCAGCTGCTATTTGTGTTTGCAAATTAAGTTGTTGAAAACACATCTCCTTCTGCACAGCAGAAACACTATTTGTAGACTGCCTTACTTACCTTTGAAATCTACAAATTCACCTGAACACTTCTGCATTTTTTCAAACTTCTGTAGTCAAGAGACAGCTTGTTTAATATGCATAACACCATGAGTGTTATGCATATTAAACACCCCACCACACCTACTTTAAATACAGTCCACAGTTATTAATCTAACTACAACATGAAGAGTTCAACTCACACTAGTTATCTTCAATACAATTCAAATCCACAGCTGTTCACGTAAAAACAGGAATGCTGGAAAGCTCTCATAACTATTTAGACAGCCATATTAAAAGTTTTTAAAGCAGTATGAAATATTACCAATACAACATCTGTATTATACCCAAATAAATACAAAGCTACTGCTATCCACAGTATAACCTTTTTTAATACTGTTGAAAAGTTCACCAAGTTGTCAAATATCTGCAGAAAAAGCTGATCAAAGAGAAACTCTCAGTTATAGAGGAGCCATGACAAAAGCAGCTCGTCTTTTCAGTAAGATTATAATTGGGAAGATCAAACCTGAAGCACTTTTTCAGGAAGTTACTTTCCTTAAACTTAGTTCCTAATGCAACAATGTCTTCAAAAGCTGTCTGTCAGGAACAGGTAAGGAAAGCAAAAAATTCCTTAAAAATGTCAAAATTTCAGAAACTTGATTTCTGGTCTAAAACCATTAAGAATGATACGTCAACATCTCACGTGAAAGGAAACTGAACACAACTTAAGAACGACCATCTTACAATTAGAAATCACAAAAGAGAATTCCATTACTGCCACCAACCATTCTTAATCTTATTCCCCTAGTATTGATTTGCTTGGGGAAATAAACCAGTTTGCCACAACAGGGGGCATCATGCTAAAATTCAATACTGAAATCAATAATAATAAACGACAATACAATTTCAGTGTCACAAGAATCACATATATCACTTTAAAAAATACTCTCCTAGTTTGAAGTGCTCATGCAGCAGTTTAAGATGGTTTCACTGGCAGATGCTTTTCGAAATGAACTAGGTATTTCTAAAAGATGACTAGCCAGAACAAAAAAACAAGATGTTGAATCTGGTAACTTAAGAACAGTCACACATTGTCTGGCAACTCCACCAGCTTCGTAACTCCTGCCCGGAATTCCACAGCCCTGTTCACAGAAGACAGCCAGGTACTTAAGTCTTTATATTTCTGCAGCTCTCTAGTTTGGATTTTTAGTAGTGCAATCTAGTTTGAATTGCACTGCCATTAGCTCTACTAAAGATGAGAACTACAATCAAATATTGAATTGTCCTAAATACAGACATACACAGTAATGACTAGAAGTATTCCAATAAAGACACCAAAGTATTAAAAATACAGACTTAATGCTCTGTGAAAATATACACTATTTCTCTTCTAAACCATTCCCTTATTTTTGCATGCATAAATTCTCTTCCTTGATGCCATCTCACATGCCCACATGCTTTCTCTCTAAGGAAACCAAATGTTTGAGAAAATACAGTTCATCTCTTTCAGCACCATTACCTGTGTTTTTCAGTGAAATGTATTCCTAATCCTCAAGTATGGTACAAAAAATTGCTTTTATCTAGACACGACACAATAAATAATTTTATTAACCAGCAGCATTATTAAAACCAGAAAGCTTTTCTTCATTACAGTCTACAAATAAAAATCCTGCTCCTATCCTTGCTGTGAGACATCTTTGTCCCACTGCCAAAAAATTAACGGTTGTGATGAGTGGCACAAAGTGTGCATGGCCAGGAACTAAAGCTGTACCCTGGGGCCAGTACCAGGTCCCACACTGTTCAACATCTTCATTAATAACATGGATGATGGGGCAGAAGGTAGCCTTGGCAAGGCTGCTGATCACACAAGACTGATACACCCGCAGGTGGTGATGCCATTGAGAGGGACCTCAGCAGAATGGACAGTGGGACTGGACAAGATCACTGCAGGTTCCTCCCAAACTCAGCTGTTCTGCGATTCTGTTTCAGTACGCTTTGCCACACAGTATCGCAGCTCTTGCTTACTTCAGTCCTCTTCAGAGTGCTCCATGTGCTCAGACTATCCACAATTTTTCAATTTCAAAATATCATCAATATAGGCACTAAAGTATTTTAATTTAAAAACGTTTACAACTACCAACTTTGAATTTATCATTCTGAAAGCTGAAGAAAATGACACGAAAATTATTAGGCATACGGTAAAAGCACATTCTCTTTATCCCAAGTTACGCAGAATAAATGGACAGCAAAACTATAGTTTGATACTCCTCTCCCTTCTATGTCTCTTCCAGTGATCCTGTTTTCCAGTGTTCTCTCACTAAATAAAATAATATTATCACTGAGTAGTATTATCACACTCGAATTTATAAACCTGCATTTTCCAAGTCCCACGTCATTTTCTAGTTGTATTTCTACAATTTTAGATTTTACACAGGATTAATCCCTCTTCTTCACCACAATATACTTACATACCTTCCTGTTGTGTCACACCTCAGAGAGGCTTCTCAGTGTTGGCTCTTCAGGCAATACAGTAGAAGTATCTCCTCCTTACAGAACCCACTGCCACTGGCAATGTTCACCTCCAGTCACAGTGAGACATTTCCCAAGGAGACCATGTTTAGGAAAGTATCTGCACTCTTCCAGACTTCAAGCTCACCACTACAGTCCTTACATGGGGCATAATACTAAAATTAAAGAACCTGCTGACCACTGCAGAAGATTTTGGCTTGCAGAGAAGAGGAACTATTTTCAACATGGCATCACATACTGTCAAATTACTGCGCTATTCATTGGAATTACACTTTCCTTTGCAGCAAAGCCAGTTTAAGTATTTGCTGCCTTCTTCCACTCCCCCAAGTTTCTTCTTTCACACTTTATCAACCATTTCATCATCCAGTTTAAAAGGCCGGGACCCAAACGCTGCTGAATCGGCACAGTCGAGAGGCAACAACTATGAGTAAGGGCACAAACTTTTACTAGCTTTGTTGACAGAAAAATCCACTGGGGAATCTTTCTCTAAAATCTACATGAACAAATAAAAAAGTAAAAATGTAGAGAACATAAGGCAAAAAAGAAGCGTTGACAGTCCTCCATTTAACTGCAGAATGCAGCACTATAAAGAATACTACCATGAAGCAAATTTTATGGTCTAAAATTACTTGAACTAAACTATTCAATCGAAGCAAAATGCTAAAAGTAAATGCTAAAATAATTCAACTGGGGAACATTAAATACATCTTCTGAGAATACTATTAACACAAGCAATACTCTTAAATTACATATTAGACATGATAGCTAGATTTTCCATAGAGACATACAAATGCAAATCCTTCCAGTAGGTTAAATAAAAAGTATTTTCATTTCTAAAACACATAACTAACTTTCAGAAATTTAAAAACTAATCACTCCCCCTTAATCTATAGTCTTACAGGATCAACCACCTTATCTGCTCAGAGACAAGTCCTTTTGAAGCCAGGTACTGCCACCAAGTGGTGGTGAAAATCGGTATGCAAATCCAATTATTCCCCACGTGTAGGGCATACAGAACTGAAAAACGTTCCTGCAGCTGCCAAATATGAGCAATGCTCTGCTAACACAAGACATTTAAAAATTAATCAAAGCAAAACCCAGATATCCAAATCTAAAACTCATCTTCAATGTAAAACAAAGGTTTTTCCAACAATTCGGTTCCTTTGTTCAGATACTGCTTGTAAGCAGTTGGGTAAAGAACCCTTTTTTTACAATACAAATCCAATATATATCAATAAAACAATAATTAGGTGTTTTAGGTAATTTTATGCAAATCCCCAATGACTACAACTATATCACCAGAGACATCTTATTCTCACCATAATCCCAAACTCCAGGAAAAAGTGAATTCAGTAACTGACGTAAGAGACCTGTTACAGTATAAACATCCAGTTTGTTAGCTGGATAAACTACCCACTCAATCTACTTTCATTAGTATGTAAAGGTTGCAATGAGACTGGGAGAAATTTTTAGAAATCAGGTATATTTGACTGTTTTTACAGGACTATTTCACAAGTTAATTAAACAATACTGTTAGTTAACTGCATGAACTAGTTGTGGAGTGTCAATCCAAAAGATCACAGACGAAAACTTGAATGACAACAACACAATGCTGCATAATGGATTTTCAGTGTGACTTTCTTAAAGATTATATTAAGAACAGTTTAATCCAATTAACACATCTTTCAACTTCAGAACAATTCTGACCTTATTTCCTGTCATATTGAATAAAAGTTGTCATTCTTGTTATCCAGCATGGCCTGAAACACATCTAGCAGTTTCTCATGATTTTTGCTCTTTTGGTTGATAACCACGTGCTGTACAAATGTTAATGTTATCACAAATTTTGAGACTGTATCTCCTGCTAATGTAGAGAGATTTTTTAACTTCTAAAGCATGATGGTACCTTTCCCCATGACAAAAACACTAGCTGAAACAAACACTCTGCTTTTACTAATTTAATTTAGAACCTTAGAGTAATGAACTACATTAGTGATATTCACTCATCAGCAAACAAGCTCTCATCCTCTATGTTCTTTCAGTGATCAAGGACTAAAAAGCTAGCAGGATTATAAGTAGCAGTACCAGATAAGGCAAAAAAAAGCCATCTTGTATCTTTTCAGATTAAGACCAAAAAATTCTGCTGACTTGGACAAAGTTATTGTGCTTGCTGATGAAAATACAGAATCACAGCTTTTAAAAGACCAAAACCTATATAATACTGTACGTGACCAGAAAAACATAAGTGAGAAGAAAAGCTCAGATCAGGCCACCAATACTTGGGGTTTGTTTCTTTCTTTTTTTAAATTTAAACAAATAAAGTCATGACCAGAAGTGATTTAATGGCAAAAAACTCAACTTCACGTTACCAGGATAATATGAACAAGATAAAAAATTATATGAGATCCTGTCGGAGCCAAAGAAACAAAAATCCCACATAGTAAAATTTATCCTGTGCAGAATTCTGTATACAACATATCCTTCTTCAGTATTCATGGTACTACTATTCACTAACTACATCCTTCTACTTTTAGGTAAAGCAATACTAAATACATTCAAGGCAGTTTCTGGAAGCAAGTTTAGTTTTGCCTGGTATCTAAAATGCTTTAAAATATAACCTCACTTCACTGTACACACTATTACAGGGAAATTCAGCACAATCATCTACCTTCTGTGACCTATCCTGCTACACAGAAGTGTGGCCCATTGCACTTTTAACACATTGAGACCAAGCTTATTTTTTCCTAACTTTCCCCTGTATTTAAAACAAGACAGAGTCTCCTGTGGAGTTCAGAAGATGCAGTCTGTAAATCAGAAAATTTAATAACAAATACTACAGTTAGCCCAATAAAGTACATTCAGTGTTTGTAAACAGTATCTTATACCTGTGTTTTTAACTAGTAACAGATTTCTTGATTTATTTCCCAAATTCAGGATATTATATCTTTTATATTTGCCTTAGGAAAGTGAATGATTTGAAATTATAAGAACAAAACCCCAAACTCTCTAAATAAAAAAAAAAAAAAACCCCAAGAAACCCTACATGGAAAGCACACCAGCAGAGTCATCAGGCAATGCATTCTGGTCAAGTGTACAAGAAAAACACTTGAGAAAATCATTAAATTACATTTTCAGCTGTTGCTTTAAAAGACATAAGCTTAGACAAAAAGGCAACTCTGCACTGAGTTGTGGGAGTGAAATTTATTGTTTAGAAGTCTGCAAGATGCTGCAGCCACTACACTCGTAAGTGGAGACTGAAGACAGAGGCAGTTGGGAAATGCAGGTTGTTCTTGAAAATGAACTCTTTCAGTCATCCCTGCTGCCCCTCTCTGAACCTTCTTCAGCTCTGCTATTTTGTTTTTCAGTCACAGGACTAGACCAGTACTCAAGAAGCAATACACATTGCAATGCCATGCAAGTATGGTACACCACAAATTTGTAGAACTGGATCTGGTTTTTGTTTTGTTCCCTAATAAAGCACAATAATTTCATTGATTTACTGACTATTCAGTTGTCATTTTTACTGAACTCTGGGAACCTCAAGATCTCCTCCAAGCAATAACAGTACTGATCAAACGTCATTACACTGTTTCCATTTATTCTTTTACACATTTTTCTGTCCACTCGCTGTGAATGCAATACTACAGGCTTTCTCCTCAGAGACCAGCTTTTTCCTACTAAACACAGATAACCACCATTAGGATGAAAGGTCTTCAGAGTTTCATTCAGAAGACTTCATGCTTAAAAAACACACTCAGTTATTTATACATTAGACTTCAACTAATTTTCTGTATTTAAACCAGTAATTAGATAACACATAAATTAAAAAGAAACAGAACATAAATGACAAGCATTAAGTACTGAAAGCATTAGCAGGCAGAAGAACAGCTTGAATTTTACTGTCAATTCAAGGCCCTTTCCTAGCCACAATTCTTGTTTTACACTCATTCTTAGATGAAGTATTTCCTTTCGCAGAGTTAGATCCATTTGTTTTCTCAAAGCAGCACATTCCAGAAACCAGCAAAGTCAGGCTAAGGCAGTAAACATCCTCTACACATAAGTATATGCATAACACAGCAGTAGAGCTTATTTTTAATTGTTCATAGTTCAGAAGACAATTCATAATCAAAGTCCTGAATCAGTTATACATTATACATATACTCAACAGAAGCGTTATTTTAAATTCCCCACAAAGCTCTCTCCTATAATCAGTATTTTGAAGTTGACAGGAATAGCTCTGAAGAAGCCTTAGTGGAACAGAAGATATGAACAAAGCAGTTCATGTCTATTTTAAAATGCACATACTACAATTTAAAGGCAATATTAAGTCTACATATTAATTGGGAATTTGGAATTGAGGAACAAGCTCATTTAAGGAAATGGGATCTCCCTCTCACCTATTCAAAATATCAAGTCACTGCAAGCAGCTACGTTCTGAGATGGCACGTTAGTCAAACAGCAAGCAGGAAACTTGAGGAGACAGCTTTGGTTTGTTACAGAAGCCTCTGTACCAGAGTCCATCACGCCACGTCTCCAAAGCAGGCAATTTACTCAACTGTGGGGCCTTACCGAAGGATTCTCTTGAAAGACTCAAGTTAAAACAGATTAAAACTCTTTGTTACATGTTTCACATCATTATAAGGAGAAGAGATTCATTTTATAGTTCAAATTATTCCTGGAGTAGCAAGTAAATGGAAGAGCAAAAACCTAGGCTTATCTAAATTCTTTTTCTCAAAGTATCAGAGGAAGGGGGTGGGGGAAGGAGGAAAATGCCAGTTACAGAAAATTCTTCCTAGATGGAGACTTTGCAATTGCAAATGGACACTTAAGTTCTGCCAGCAGTATATCTCCATATACTTTGTCTTTCAAATAGCTTGCAAATGGGTTCCTAAGGACAGAAAAGGAGGGACAATTCCAACAGAATTTCATTATTTAAAACTTGAAATGCTATTCTGATAGTTAGTCAAATTTCCCACAGTTATTTATTAATACAGTAAGTGCAAGTTTAACATGCTGCTTTTACAGTGCAAAGTACACTTTCAGTTCTCTGAAACCAGGTAGATAATATGTAGAGAACAAAATTAATTTAAAGTACTCATAATTGTGATTCTCAACAGCTAGCAGAATGCCTTGATAGCTTTTTGACTATAATAATTTATGGAAGAAAAACAATTATCATCATAATATTAAATAATGGGGCAATATCTTTTGTTCCTCTTTTAGTTTTGTAGAAGTAATGCTGCACCATTACAGTACATACACTGCATACATTACAGTAATCAAGATACAAATTTCAAGAGAATTTTCACTGACCACTTTTCTGCATGTTTAGCAGTACATGCCAATTGCCATTTTTTGGGGGAAAAAAAAAAAACCACCAATACTAAACTCCTACTCACCTTTGCTTGTTTGATTTACATTATGCTGTAAGATCCACTTCCACATTAAAACAAACCTGCAAAATAAAACAAGAACTTATTGTACAGCTGTCATTGTTTTCTGCTTGTGTCCTAGATTAGCAGATAAGACAAGCAAAGCAGAGAGGTAAGAAATCCACAGCCATGAAAGTATTCTATCTTTTTCTTCTCAGGGTAAAATACCAACGTTTCAGTGCTCTTCTCTCAAACCTGTAATTTCTAAATAACATAGCTATTGGCATTTTAATTTAAAAATCTACAAAGAAGTTGTATCAAATATACACATGCTATTAACCTAAGTGAGCAGAACAGGGGAAAAGAAGTTGCATGGCAAGAAAATCTCTGCACTTGCTGCTAGTGTCTTCAAACTCAGCCATGAGGAATCAGGAATGGTGCATAGAAAGGAAATGGTTACAAATTAAAGCTTTTAAAAAATATTTTTAGCAAAAATGATCAACATATCTGAGATTAATTGTTGGAGGACTTTAAGCCTGGGCCTTTCTAATTCCTCACCTTTTCTAGGGCAAAGCTGTGTTTATTATTCTAAGGCTAGCTGGCCCATTTAGAAATTTTAATTTATTTGTCTTCATGAAGGCTGATCAATGCCAGATGAACTTGTTTTGCTCATGTATCTTCGGAACTAACTATACAAGGACATTTTCCACTTCCTATTTGGAAATTTGGAAAAGACTCCAAAAGCCACCGAAGCTGCACAAAAACAAGAATGTATTTGGGTATGGCACGTCTACAGAACTGTGTCTGCTAATGAAGACACAACTGCTAGCATAGAGCTTTACAGAAAGGGCAGGTTATTCTTATCTAGACCAAATGTTTAGGCATCATCAAAATTGACTCTGAATGAGGTAACTACCCTCACACACTGGCAAGGATTCCTTACCTCATTTTATTCACACACAGCTTTTTGATTCAGAGTTCCCCAATCAACCTGCAACTGTCTCAAAGCCAGTTGCCTAAATTACAAAGACAGATAGTAAGGGAAGATAGACCTTTCAAAAAAGTCTGACTGGATAATATAAAGCAAGAGAAGATAGGTATTTGAGCTCCTTTCCCTAGCCCCAAGATCGTGTCCCAAGTATCATGTTAAACTGCAGCTTTATGCATGAATATTATTCAATATACATACTCTTTTCTCAAATAAGGTTTATTACAGAAAAAAACAGAATTCTTTAGTCAGTTTTTAAAGTAATATTCGTCCATCTAGAGAAGCAGAAGTGTTACTTTCAAACAGCAGTGGAGCTCTACTGTATGTTACAGAAAGTAAATGTAAAGATACAGTTATATGCCCACAAAAGTAACAGCCTCCATATATGAAGACCCAAAAGACCTTTCAAAAAATGAGAAAGAAGGTCAATGGTCATGGCTTTACATGGTCAAACTTTACGATGAGCACTAAACCAGACATCTCAGTAAGCCTGTGCACTTTGGCTGAGCAGTGACAACCACAGTCTAACACTACTCTCATTAAGAACTACAACGACTCTGCCCCTGTGCAAAATGGCCTCAACACCCACATCTTCTAAACACTGCAATTAACTAAACATTAGCAATAACTGTTCTCAACACAGATTTCATGGCTTGTGACTCAAGTGCAGACAGAATCTTTCCATCAAAGGATTGAGCCCAGACAACTGCAGATCACTGGGGTGATACTACAGTATAGTGTCATACCACCCACTACTCTCTCTAACAGCTTTTCCATAGGAACACTTTACTTTGGACCAATCAATCTAATTTGTTGACATAGAATGGGAAGTCCTACCCTACACCATCTATCTAGAGGGCACACACTCTTGTACTCATTGAATGTCCACTTTGCAGAAAACTTACACGCAAGTACTCTTGCATTTCAGTATTCTTTGGATCACAGGGAGCTCACAAACCACTCGGGATAAATCTGGGGTTATTATACATCTGGCACAGATGGAACAAGAAGGAAAAAAAGAAGATGGGCCATCATAATTTGGATATTGTCCAGCTGAAGGCAAGGTTACAAGTTTCGCAAAGATCACCAGCAAGTAAACTGCTGAAGGACCAAAGGGCAGGTCACTGCAGCCCTGCAGAAGGCCCTGCAGAATTAACTCCCCTTTTTGGGATTTCAAACCCTCTGTTGTATAAAGCTTCGCCCAACAGGAGACGGCACATGCAGTGTCATGCAAACATCTTGATGAAGGCAACACAATCCTCAAGACATCGGATTTTAGCCCAAACTACCGACAGCATTGAGACTGTTTAAAGCCACCCACTTACAGTGCTTAACCAGCGCTCACCTCTCCTCTCAAAGGTCTTTCTGCTGCCAAGTAAGATTCCTCTCACTCCAGTACAATCAAACTCTAACACCTACTATTCATTTCAAGGGTGATGACACTTGAAATAACTGAGCGCCTGACATTCTTTACCAGCAGATTTGAGATAGGTAGGTCTCCAAAAATTTCCTCAGGGAAAGGCAAAGATTTCAACATCATAAATGTTTTTGCTCCAATTTGCCTGTCTTAATTCTCATTATCAGGAAAGGAAGTGCAAATGAAATTCACTCTCCCATACCAGGTAATAAAAGACGGCACCAAATGGATGCAGAATTGAGTAAGAAGTGTAGTTACGGAGCATTCAGCTGGAGGCCTTGATATTCAAAGAGTGAGAAGGGGGACCACAGCAGGGAAAAAGGAGTGCTGTAAAATGGTCAGGCTTCTGATTAGCGATAAGCAGCTGCCTGTTCTGATAAGAGCAGTGAACAGGAAGTGGAAGAAAACTGAAATGGTGGTGATGAGAACGATCACAAGTGCACCCCCAGTGATACTGAACAAAAAGATGGACTGAAAACTCTTGCTATGGTAAAGTATCTCCTAACAACACATCCCCCCCTCTCTGAGGAAAAAGATGAAGAAACACCAGAATGCAAAGGTGTACAATGACTACGTAAAATTTGCTGTAATCGTGACAAGAGTTTTGATCCATTTATTTACTATGCAGCCCTTATTTAATAACAGATCTGTGTTAAAACTGACATTTCTACATCTCTCTGGGAAAAGACACAACCACCTTTAACTACCACCTTCTCCCAGAGTGGCTGCAGCCAGGAACATAATCCATATGGAAGTTTTTCAGGTGGTTTGTTTGATGGTTTTTGTTTTGCCGTGTGTTGTTGTTTAACACAAAACAAGCTTTTGCCCCTATAGCTGATTATGCCTGTGTGGGAAGGAAGAAAGAGGAAGAAACAAAGACTAGAATAACTATACTATACAAACTACTTTTGTTGATATAAACTGTGGCTACACAGTCAATTCCACCAGCTTGACACACCACAGCAAAAGGCTTGCAACTGTAGTCTTGACTTCACGGCTCAGAAAAACTGATTAGTTAGTCAAAAGTGGCAGCTACATTTATTAGGATATGACCATCCCAGCATTAAATTCAAAAGCAGGGTGTGGGGCATGGAATAAACTTCATTCTAGTATCTGGAATGGCAGATCTGGCAGCTCTGGAAAACACCTATAACCTTACAAAAATCTAACAATCCTAAATATCCATGCAGGAAAAAACAGTCAGCAGAAAGCAGAGATTACTCTAAGAAAAGGTTATTACAAGAAACCCAGAAGTTCCTGCCAAGACTGTACATACTGTATCAGGGATAAATTTCAGAAGAGGACTGAAAAGGCAAAAACTTAGCTGAGGAGAGTCTCCTACATCAGTTAATACAGCTGAAAAGCTCTTTAAATACAAGCCTATACCACCATTTTCCAAACAAGTACTCAGCAATGACCTTGTCTGTACAAAATGTAGTTTCCTGCTTTCTATTTGCAGAAGGAGCTTTGATTGTCTTTGATTTGTTTAAAAAGTATAAAAACAACTTAATCTACATTCAGTACCCACAAATATCTAGAACTAACATTCAGTGTAGATTAAATAATCATTTCAATTTAAACATGAGGTTTTCTAAAACCACGAATTAATCCCCTTCAAGTATTTGTAGAACCTCTCAATCTATGCTATTCCAATTGTAGTTTAACCAACTGAATTATATATGCCACAACCTCATTTACCAAAATTAAATTTGTAAAGAAAAACCAGTAATCACTGTCCTTAAAATAGTTAATGAAAAGCAATACTTAAGAGCAGGTACTATACTGAAGCCTGAATTACCCAGAAGTCAAATTAAGCAAAAGCTTAACACTTTATAACATGAAGAGACAAAATTTAAGTCTTTTTACTGGAGATGCTTCTGACTTCAAAGAATCTGCAGTGAGTGAACAAAAGCAAGCAAGGGACTGCAAGAGAGAAGACTGCCTCTTGCATTTTGAATTTCCTGCTAGATTTTGAGAGTTATCTGAAAAATAGTTCAAAGAAGCTACAGTTCTTCCTTTGTCTATTCATCACAGTAAAAGCCACACGCACAGTTCCCAAAGCTGTGGTAGGGCTTTCACGTGGAAATGTTGAAATCTCTCATTTTTCTACTCGTAGAAAGTTTTGCTTTTTGACAACACTCCGTATGGGACGGTGAAGCACTTCAAGGAAACGTGTGACAGCATAGGAAATGAACACAACTGATCATACCTCAGACTGAGAAGCTGTTTCAGTCCAAACAAGATTACAAGTAGTTGAATGCAACATTAATAGGAGTATCACAGTAGGGAAAAAAGTAGTCTGAGAGAGTAGCTTGAACGGAAAAAAAGAACCTCTGTTTATACCACCAATTAGGTCAAATGAGAGATTTAATTATTATTTCAAAAATGTGCATATCATAAATTTAAAAAAATTGAAAAGTCATCACAGCAAAAAGTATTCTAGGGAAGCAGGAGTTTGGACTAACAAAACTTATTGGTTGAAAAGGTTACTTTTCCTCTCTATCACTAAATAGATCAGATGTAAACATTCAAAGATGTACACAACAGGCACACAATAAAGATGCAAAGATGTCTACAGAGAAGCAAGGGGAAACAAACAATTTGAGAGCTATTTACTTTGAGCATACATTATCCAGTAAGCAAATATGTAACAATCAACATACAAATGAAAGCATCATAAAAGCACTAAACTGAAGCATCAGTTTGAAGATGGGAGTCCCGAAAACATTCAGAATTTCAAGACCTTAAGAGAAAATACTAACATGTTGTTTCTGAAGGTTACTTATCAATGCAGTTTACCCCCCTCAGCTAAGATGGGCGCAACTTTCTAAGTATCATTGATATTGAAACAGTCCATCCATACCCAACTAAATTGAATGGCATTCTTCACAATGAGATTTACCATAAGCAATAAGCTACAGAGAAATAATTCACCTTCTTTACAATTTCCCTACCTGCTTAAACTACAGATCAACCTACCACTCACATAATAAACATCCAAACATTTTCAGTCACCCTTCAGCCTATTCATCTTAAACACATGAACTAGCTCTTCATTTGCTGCACTAACATACCTTAAATAACAGCTTTGCTCAAATAGGGAAAGCTTAAAGCACAGAATGACATCACCTCTCCGTTCCACTCCACACTGCTAATGGCACTGTACACATCGTTGGCATCATCCTTGACTCTGAACACTTGTCCCTTCATTATGCTGTCAGCAAAATCTCATCAATACATTACCTGTACAGGAACTGCCTCTACCCTTCCAGTTACACAATCACCCTGTGCCCAGTCTGCATTTTTATACATATATATTCCTTCACAATATCATCATGTAAGCTTTACAAGGAGAACCTCAAAATACAGTGAAATACTTTACAAGCACTGTATAAAAGCATTCCAGAAAACAGTTACATGGAATCTTCCCTACCTCATAAAAAATTGGATTATGGTTCCTTAAAACTTTTTAGACCAAGTTTGTACCTCCCATTTCTCAGCTGAAAAGTAACTGAAAATGCAAACCAGGAAAGCTTGATCACTGAAGTGCTTTCTAAGGAACCAACAGCCTTAATTAAAAAACATGCATTTTGTGTCTTTAAAAAGAAAAAAAAAAAAAAAGCAAGCTTTTAGAAACATCTGAGGCAGCTCATTTTAAGAAAACAGCCTCTTATATTTCAAGGCTTGTTTTTAAAATACCAAACTGTGATGTTAGACATTTGTAGTGTTGTCCTCTCCTTTCTCCAGAACTACAGAATTTTAATAAAAACATGAAGCAGGCCAAGTTAAGCATACGAGTAAAAAAAGTTCAAGCTAAGATTGTGTCCATCAAATTAGTGCATCCCCTTTTGTGTACCATGAAGCAACAACATTCTACAGTTCAAACATCTGTATTCATATACTACTCATTTTTCTACAACTACAAAGTTTTATCTTATGTGTATTTGGCACACATGCCTGTAAATAGTTTATCAGCCCCACCTCTACTGAATGAATCCAGTGCCTTTTCAGTCAAGGAAGTCCGACACCAAACTTCACCAAAACCCCAAAAGATGTAAAAAGTACAGGAAAATAGGATCTTCTCTAGGTATAAAACACACTACACATATGGGATTTTGATGAAGAGCAGACACAGTTTACTGTCAGTCCATACCTGTCATCAATCTGCCACCTGTGGAATCCTGATAGAGACAGAAATGCATCAATTATTCTTCACACATGCACTGAACTTGACATATCCCTTTCCTGACGTACTGCATAACTCTGCAATTCCTCAATGGAACTGCAATCTATTAATCGAAAACCTGCAACAAGTTTACTACACAATGCATACAGTTACATTCTTATGAAATAAAATACAATACAGTTTCCCAAGTAGATTCCACTCTATAATTTGACCCTTATTTATATATCTTGATCCTTATTTATAAATCTTCAAACAGGATTTAGATTGGGCATATTTATTTCAAACTCAAAATATAAAAAAAAAAATCTTAAAAAAACCCCAACCCTTTGCTCCATGCAGAAAAAACACTCAAGGCTTAATTTCTGAAAGCCAGAATTATGTTACCAGATACAACATATTTTGTGAAATAGTATCTCTGTACTGTTTTTTTGCCTGCAAGTTGTTTTATAAGGACATTATGTTTATTATTAAAATTTAAAATTTAAGCAATTTTTTATTGTAGAAAAGGCAGTAATGAGGTTTTAAAAAATACTTAATAGAAATTACTTTCTCCACTAAATAGACTAGCATTCTAAAACAAGAATGCCTGATCATATCCATTAGTATCTAAATAGATCAAAACATCTGTTCCCTTTAAGGACACTTTTACTTCAAGGCAGTATCTCACACAACATTTTTAACAGTAGTTAAATCAGCATATTAATAATCACGCCATGTTGTTACTGTAGCAACAATGATTTCTGGTAGCCATTTTCTTTCCAGCTTTAACACTGTTTCAAAGCCAACAGTCCTTCCTGCAACCTCTGTGCAAACCCCAAGGCAGCGAACTGCTCAGCAGATTCCTCAGGCTGCTCTCCTCAGCTGCCTCCCTGCAGACGGCTCCAGTCCGATGTACTCACCTCCCAGTATTCCCTAGCGCTGCACTCCACTCAGTGTCAGTGTACACTAAAAAAAATGTAACAGCATGGCAGCTCCCGTTCTCAAAAACCTCAGACGACCAACCCCCGCATTTAGGAGACAGAACAGTTTGCTACTGAAAGATACTTTAAGGGGAGAGCAGCGCTGCAGTTCATTATTTCCACCTGCAGGCGCTAGGAACACACAGCCCAGTACAGGATCACCAAGCCGCAGGCTGCGCCTCGGTCACAACAGCGACAGCAGCCACTGAACCCTTCGCACATCACAGATTACGATATCAAAGCCAGTGCTGGAGCCAAAACCAATTTCTTAATAGACTTATTCTGAATATCTCTGAATTTTCTACGTTGTAAGGCAAACTAGTGTACACATTAATTTTCAAGTCTCCCTCTCTGTTTCTAAAGTCTTAAAAATGACAAAACTTGAAACTTTCCTTAATTTAAACTGCAATGCAGATTTTAAAAAAGGTTGAGCCTAAAATCTTACAGTTCAAAATTAGTGATAAATTACTCTTTTCTTTTTTCTTAAAAAAAAAAAAATCTCCCTTTCTTGTTATCATGACAGTTTGAAAGAGCACTAGAGAACAGAAAGTGAACTACATAAACATTTATAACAGCAATGGGAAGAAATAGTGAACTGGTATTATCACATAAGTACCCCCTACAAAACAGAATCCTAAGTCCAAATTCAGTTCCTCCCAAGTTTGTTCCAGTTGAAAGGGCAGCTATGCAGCATGGCAGCTCCCTAATGCCTTCACGAGCTCTAATGCCTGCTGTTGTCTGTCTAGACAGCGTTTCTGACATTTCCTGACCATGGCAGGAAAGGGAATCTCCTGTTCCTAGACTCAGAGGAAGTGTATTTTCTGTGCCCATGAAAATGTAAAATCTAACAGAAATTTCCTAGAGATTTCATGCACACTTTTCCTAAGTATTCTCAAAGCTTTGCTCATCAAGTGCTAAGAAATACCTCATATATAAGGGCTTACACTTAAAATGAAGGTAGGCTTATGTTGAACTCTGAATTGGTGGGGCAGGGATTTTACTCTGATATCCCTATGACAGTACCTTCCAGAAGAGGACAGAGTAGACACTCTGGAGTATTACTCTCTGTAAACAGCACTGCTAACTCCCAAACAGCCTTCTTCCTTACCAGAGGACTAAGCTGTGACTACAATGAATGTTCCAGGATGAAGAAAATAACCATATGAAAAATCCCCCCATGATATAAATTCCAAAACAAGCCCCTAAAAAGATAAAGTCCAGCACAGCCATTCTTCCAGCAAAAGCTTTTTTCAAACAAAATATACACATACTTCATACAATAGGATTTAGCCACTGCTTATCAGATTTGAAGTGAAGCTACAAAACGTATCCTAATTGGGTCAATATACAAGCTATAATCTTTATAATCTATGAAGGAGCACTTTGGGAAGTCACATACACTTAACCAGTAACATAAAGACTTCCCTTCATTTTGCAGGAGCCTGCTTTTTGGTGACAGAGGAATGGTTTTGGAAGGAAAGTTATAATATGCTGTCAACACTATCACCTTAACAGCCATTGAAAACGTAAAAATTTATTCCTCACCGAGCTGCTCAGCGTTCACTTTCCATTTGGTGACACTGTAAGTTTCCAGTATTGTCCGTCGCCTACATAAACAGCTAAAACCTATTTCCTACCTTAGACAAGCTGTAGCAATGCAACCTAATTAAGCCAACTGTGTTTTACTTTACCCCTTCCTGCCAGATTGCTGAGTTAGTGTTTTTTGAATAGGAACAACACACATCTTACAACTCAGGTTATACTACCAGACCTAGCAAGCAAACTGGAGCAAATGCTTCCACATCCCTGTCTGAAATGTAGTTTGTAACCACCAGTTACCATCGTGAACACTCAATTGAACCAGTCCCACACCACCAGCACCACAACCACAGTTCAGCTCTGACACAGCATCCATGTCGCGTTAGTAAGCTCCTCTTTGTGGTCTCTGTGTTCAATTGGACAGTGTCGACAAGCTTTATTACCAATACAGTCATCATACAGGAGTGTTTCCTACAGTAAAATTTGAAGTGTTTTGCAAAGTTACTGCCTTTGCTACAAAATTATTCCATGAAAAGCATTTTGCTATGAAGCAGGTGTTTTCAAGATCTACCCCAAGGACTCTCTACTCAAGTTATGCAGTACTTTGAGGTCTACTTCCTAAACTGTTTAATAAACATCTATGGAGTGTCCATGTGAGATTGCAAGAAGATACAGCAGTTCTATGCAGGCTTCACTTCAAGATTAGGGCTCATCAATATCTTTTTAGCCTTGAACCCTTTCAACACTTGTGGCCTCGTTCACTTCCTTTTGCTTAGGTATCAATCAGGCAAAAGCTTTCACTCTTTGATTCTTTTGCTATTTGAATTAGTTCTTCCAAATACATGAAGGCAAATGGAAAAACTTGGTATTTCCAGTATGCCACACCAGTTATCCTCACCTATGCATATCCAGCCCATTGGCTGTCCTTAGGCATCTCATCTGATTGGAGCTAAAGAATCCATGTACACTTGTTTTGTCAATTTTCCTAACCAAAACACAATTATAGCTTGTACTTTGTTTCCCAACAATATTTGCAAAAGTAGCTCAAGAAACAGAAGAGACAAGACACATACTCTAAGCCAGTTTCATATGCTTTACACTGGATTATTACGATAGCACAAAAGAACTGGATCTGCATGGGCTAAGATTGCATAAAATCAAAGAGTATAAATGGCACAAGTCACTCACATCATTACTCTGTTTCAGAATATAGACTCAATTTTTTAACTAAAGCAAAGAAAGAAACAAAGAAACCTGTATGTTTCCCACCCTAAAAAGGACATAACCCCAAGACAGAAATACTTTCTTCTAGCAAGTAAACAGCTTATGTTATTTGCAGTAATAACAAAGCTTCTTAAAACAAACAAAAGTGACCACCAAAGATAAAGAAAACTTTGCCATTGTCTCGGACATTCACAGTCCAAATAAAAACCCCCTGACTATCTTGTTCAAAGGCTTCATTAATTCACAATGATATTGACTAATATGTCCCAAAAGCTTAGTGTTCTACATCAACAGAGGTTCTGTGCCTACTTTTGGGCCCATAAATTCAGTTGACTATTTGCCTACTGACTGGTCCCATAGTTACTATGTTTCCTCATTATTGGGAATTTTGTAAGCATACAAGTTAGATTTTTAAGGTTAGCTCTGGTTACCTCATGCTTGTTTTTCACTGGAACACTGAAGAAAATAAAAGAAACACTTAAGTGTTGAGAGAATATATATGAATATGAAATCTTGTGGTTTAAATGGATAAAAGGAGCAAGAGTAACTTTTCCTTAAGTTCAAGGACAACATACAGAAGCACACTAAATTAATGCAATTCTGATAAAAAGGTTCAGAACTTACTCAATACCTACTTAATCAACTTGAACAGCTTCAGAGAAAACAAGAGCCATGAAAGACTCTGCAGAACTCTGATAAAAGTACAGAAATACATAAGGTATTACTACAAATTTAAGAAATAACCTGTCTTTATGCTCAGATTCACAAAACTAAAGAAATTCTGAGACTAAATAAAACAGAAAACAAAGGAAGTTACATCACAGAACAGGTCAACTTCTTCAAAATTAAGACTTCAGAATATCCTAACCAAATCTCTTCCTTGATGGTATTCTGGCCTACCAGAAAACTGTTTGGAATTTACGATATTTAGAGAAAAGCAGTGATATTTATATCTTTGATTTTTTTAATGAGGTACAGGCAGCAATAAACCACCCAGATTTGCACTTCAGTCTTGAAGAGCCAAGGGGGTTTTGGGGTGGAGGTTTTTTTGTTGTCTTCTGGTCAGGATTTTTTGGGGGGGGGGGTGGGGGAGGGACTGAGGTGGGTTTTTTTACATTAATAGGCTTGTCCTGGGGAAAAGTATTGGTAACCTTAACAGTTTTGCATTCTTTCAAACAGCTGCCGATTTAACATCATACAGGTTTGGTTTTTATTTCTGAATGCTAAAATCTTCTTTAAGGACAGGAAGAAATGCTAATGAATCTACAGTGACAGAAAACATGAAGAAAGAGGACAGCCTCAAGCATGTAAAAACCAGAGCACTCTTCCCTGCTGAAAATGGCATTCCAGAACATTATTTTAAAAATGGAAGGAAAGTTAGGTAAAACTGTTTGTCAGAATGAAAGCGAGATCACAGAGATACTACTTTGGACAAAAGAACCCTAGCTCCTAGTATCAATATCACTAAATTGGAAGAAAACTTTGTTTAAAGAAGATCATGGAAACCACAACACAGATGATCACTAATTAATCCTTCCTCCTTTATATTTACATTCTTTGAAAATAGGATGCATCGGCATGCTTCAGGACCAGCTTACTAGACAGACCTAAAGCCAAGTTACTAGAAATATATTAAATAGAACTTTCTTTAAAACAGCACCCAATATCCTAAAGATCAAAGTGACCACCTTGCAGAAGTCAAACAAATCTACTTTTCTCAAAATGGCTCCACAAGAAAAAAAATCCCAAAACAACCAAAACCTAAAAACTAACTCATCATTAATGCTCCAAATGACATGAAGAAAGGTCCTGCTGCAATACTGCAGTACTTCTTATGCAAAACTATCAACCCATCTCTCTAATTTCCTAATGGACATAGCTGAACATCTAAAGAAACTACAGAACCTGGATGCCTTCAGTTTTACTGAATGTCAGTACATTATCCTAAACATTGCCTTCATTTAGAATTTTGTATGATTTCCGTAACACAATATTCCAACTTTTAACTGTTTGTCTATATACAAATGTTGATAAATATCTATATGGATATACAAAGAAACACAACTGCTTGTTTGTCCTTGACATAACTCCTTGCTAGACAAGTCATCATCTCTGCTCACCTCTGGTAACACTTCACTGGACTAAAAAATAGAAGGCAAATTCCAAGGTTGTTTTCACTGTCTAAAACACATTTCTAAAAATGAATTACCACAGTACCTGTACGGTATTTTCAGAAACACTGTGATGTTTCAGTTCTATAGGAACCTGAATGGCTTCTCTCAAGCATCGTTTCTATTTTTTGCACTCTCCTTTGTGCAAAAATACGTTATGCCTTCTAGTGCTCATTACTGCTGGTAAAACATTGAAAAGCAACAGCAGTCTTACGATTGTGGTAGAGAAAGATACCTGGAGAACAATTGTTTTCTGGACAAGCCGTTCCTCTTCCGCTCCAAATCTCACACATGCCAGGGAAGAAACAACACCTCTCATCCACCAGCTCTTTCAGCCACATGCACAGCAGTGAGAATCGCAGTGAACTTCATCAGCAAATCTCACCAGCTGGAAAGTTTGGGAACAAGGGCTTGGCATTTAGGGGAATATGGCATGGAACACGAGTGATGTACCTACCTTACTTCAAAACACTAACAAAAGGTAAAGACTGTAAGAATCCATGCTAAAGCAGCTCACCAAGCCTACTACTTTTCATCGAGTCACTACCGTCCAACACAGTGAAGGCTTTACAAGGACACAGAAAAAGACAATCACTATCCTAAACCACTTTTATAAGAAAACAAGTCAGACAAAACAAACCTTCAAAGGCTTCCCCAAAGCAAAGATCTAGAAAGACTATGGACAGTACCTACTATCTTTGGTTTATGTAACAACACAAGCAACTTTTCCACCTCAGTTTCTGCAGCATTTCAGCTCAACTTGCGTTCCAGGCATGCAAGTTCTACCCCCACCCACTGTGTAGTAAGTCCAAACCCTTCCAATTTTTTCACTGCAGCTATCTAGGATAATTCACCATCACATGTCCCC
Organism: Pachycephala philippinensis; assembly: GCA_013397055.1. Taxonomy (NCBI): domain Eukaryota; kingdom Metazoa; phylum Chordata; class Aves; order Passeriformes; genus Pachycephala; species Pachycephala philippinensis. Next base: position 860,037 of record VWZT01010260.1, on the reverse strand, counting down.
CCACCTTATCTTCCCCCTTTCACCCCAGCAAAAAAACTCTCACAACATATTTTTTTGTTAATAACTACCTGATTAGGGAGTTCTAACTGCCATTTTGTTCTCAACTTTCTAGAAGATGAGAAACTGTTTTTTAAAGTAACTTCAGAGTGCTAATATTCACTACAATCATACACAGTGCAGTTATTGTCATTATATGCCACATATTCTCAGCTTTAAAGTTTTGCCCAAGAACAGAAAAATTAGGTGATTTCAATATATCAATAAGTATGTCAAGAAAAAGGAAGCAAAAAAGGGCAGAGTATTCACTTCAGTGTGGGAGAGAACTGCGAGAAGCCAGCTGCAGAACTGCCACTTCCCACTCCCTGTGATAGCACACACAATCAAGACTTTCTCACAGAAGATACACTCATAGCTATGGTATTAAGACAAAAAGCCCAGCACTTCTGTGTGAAGAAAAAAAGTTATTTATATTGGAACTTTGCAAGCAGAGCCTGTCCTCTGCTGAAAATATTGTTTCTAATACCAAGCCGACTTAGTAGCAACAACAAAAATACAGCTGTTGGAAAAAAATACTCCCCTTCTCTGCCCTCCCTACCCATTATCACAAGGGAGAACACAGAATCTAGTGTCTTTGGTGAAGGCTCCTAAGAGCATTCATAAAAATACACAATATTCTTATATGCATAAATACAACAACCTACGTAAGTATAAAAACAATAATAAATACAATAACCTACAACCACTGTTTTGGTTGTTGGGAGCCCAATTTTAGGATACAAATTCTATAAACTTCCAAACTCTTCCGACTGAAGAAGATAAATCCAGAAAACTAAGTTAACATAAGAGACAGTTCCTGAAACTCTACAGTCACAAAACTGTTGTATATGCCCACATTTGAAGATGAAGAAAGGTATCAGCAACAAACATTATGAACATTAAGGGCTTTCCAAAAGTAATCATCAAAAATTATATATCACATAATGCTCCTAGGAGAGCTGAGCAGAAGCAAATAGCAGAAATATACAGAGGACAACCATTCCAGAAGATAAAAACTGAAGCTAAAATACAAAAAAACAACCTATCAGCCAGAACACTCACTGAAAAGCAGCAAAATAAAAAAACACCCCAACCAAACCAATGAAAACCCTAAACCATAACCATCACCCACCACCCCATTGATTGCAGCCAGGCAAGTAACATACACCAGCCACTTCCTACCAGCAGCAGCAAGGAGCAGCTTCAGAGCTGCCACACTTTACGAGCAGACGTAAAGGATCAGTTTTCCAAAAGCAGCCACCTGACCTCCTGTTGTATGCCTTTTCTGGAAAACCCACCCCTGACCCTACCAAAGAACCACACTGGGAAGAAGATGGGATAAAGCACAACTCAATTATTCTGTGAAAAGGCAGGCAGAAGGGACTCATTACTACATTTCAATGATTACATTCGCTACGGAATTCCTTGTCTTTCACTCAAACTAAAAATGGATGCATCAGGTAAAAGCCTGTAAATAAAGGTAAATTACAGAAGAGATACTTTGCTGTGGAAAGTATTTTTACAAGGGGGTGCTAACAGTTGTTCCAGAGACCAGGGAAGGTGCACTGATCTTGATTCATGTCTTCAGCTATAACTGGACCAATTAATAAGGCACCTGTAATTCCTTCCATCCTGTTTCCCAAAATGCACCCTCTCTCCTGCTCTACTGCTTTGTAAAGTATTCATTATCAAGTAGTCATTTAAAGGAAGCAAAAAATACAGTCATTCAAATACTCACAAAATAATGTCCCTTTATGAATAAAAAAAATCCAGTTAAGTTTCTAACTTGTAGCGTTCAGCATACTGAAAAGTTACAACACACTAACAATAGGCCTGAAACATTCCTAAATCCAGCAATCTGACCTTTATTCTGATTTCAGCATGAACTTTACATACAGTGCATTAAGTTTCAAGAAATACAGAATTACTAAATAGCCCATCATCCTTAAACTAGTTAATTATTTGTAAGACAAAGCACTCAATATCGATCAATAAACATCAACCAGAGAATTCCATTTCCAGTATCTGGATTAAGTATGAATCATCAGTTCCCATACCAAGAGCATTACAATTACTTCTACTGGAGTGAGAGCTCTCTGTATTCCCAAGTTTGCTCAAAAGTATTGTATCAGTGTAATTTAGTGTAACCAAATATTTAGTGTAACCACAACATGCATACACACTGTTAAGCCACTGTCTTCCCCCATTTAACCTCACCGGCAATGTAAGGGCATGGCTGCAACATTTTGTCCACCTAACAGCTACTGTGTACAGTTGAACAGTGACAGAAGGTCAGCACAACTGGTATTTTTAAAAAATATTTTCTTTTAAAATTATTAATTTATATATAATTATGTTATAATAAATGTCATTATGAAATTTTTAAAAGCTTGCTCTCCTTCTCGTCTACCACTACGGGTAAAGCCTATGGATTCTGGGTAGACTTTGTACCAAGATGAAATATTCACTACATGACACTGAACTGCAGGCTAGGTAAGTAACACAGCCTGACTATCATGCTTTTTCAAATCGTGAAAACAATGCATATTGGAAGTTTATGCAAACTCATTACATGGTCTTTCTTGATGAAGAACTGATTTGAGGATCAAATTCATCCCACAGGATTACCACACTGTAGAGGTGCACAGTATTTCCATCGGTTTTTATGTGGCCATTTCACATCCTTGTGCTTAAAGAGCTTTTCTACAATTCTGTGAATAATGTGGGCATGCCTTCTACCATCACTGCTTGCGTGAAAAGTTCCTATTAATTGATCTAAGGGACACAATGTATACAGGCATTAATGTTTATGTGAGCTTTTTGTTTGGGTTTCTCTGATTTTTTTTTGTTAATCAGGCATAAAAAGGATATTTTTTCATGATACTACAAACTTATGAAATCCTTTAACTCAGTCTGACAGTAACTTTATGTGTATCAGCCAGAATGACCAACAATCACAATTTCCACAGGTAACTTAACTCTTTATGCAGTACAAATATGAAGTTTGCATCTACACTGGAAAAAAAATGCAGCAAGTAAAAATGTTAATTATCAAAATCAGCTTATAGATTTGGCTTACAGGCAGAGTGCTCAAGAAGACCAATGAATGTATTTTCAGAGAAGACAGACTTGTTTTGGTTTATTTCACTAGGAATTCCTTTACACTCTGAAGTAGGGTGGACATTATTTTCATCTGAACAAATCCAGGTCTGGAGGTTATGCCAAGTTTACCCAGCCTCAAAATCAATTTAAGTCAGTACAACTTTGTTTAATTTTATTGTCATTTTCCCAGTCTCTGGATACATAAGACAAAGTGCTCTGCAATCCTGAGCACAAAAGAAACTAATTGAATGTGGCTTGTAGTAACTAATATCAGAACAATGCATTTCGTACTAAAAGAACAGAGGGAATAAAACAAGTATCTTAAGGCAGGCCTCTGACAGCCACATCACTTGAACTTTGCTGAAGATAAAAAGTTGCTTGAAAACGTAAAAATATGAGGACAGTCTTACCGACACAGTGAATCAGCAGCAGTCCAAAAACCTTTAATTCAAACCAACTTCAGGTGAAGCTGCAGAGCAAGTGACACAACTATTCTGTATTTTCTCCAGTTTTAAGTTCTCAGATCTTTTGCAAGGTGGTTAAACGTCTGAAAGTGTTTGAAACAAATAACTGTGCGTGAGCATGTGCATGTTTTATTACTATTGAGAATTTTATTCCTTTTTCAGTTCAATTTTCTCCATAAATGACCCAAAAAGGCTTGAATTAAAAAAGTATACACACTAGTAGGCTGTGCTAATACTTGCAAGTATAAGCACAAACTATTGCTCAAGAAATTCCACTGAAAACCCTTGACTTCAGTGTCCATATGAAATTCAGTTATTTTAAAGTCTAAGGCATTGCCATTCTTGTTTAATATCCTGTTCATTCAGCTGCTGATGCTCTTATTTCAATCAATCTTTTCTGTACTAAATAACCTCAAAAAGATGCTCCAAGTGGTCAGTGCTTTTTTCTCCTACTAGCCAGACCACCTGTTGAGATTTCAACTCCCTTTTTGTTTTCACTTAAGAACTTTTGTACTTTCCTAGGCATATTCCTCCTAGTGCTACTAAGTATAAATCAGACACTGGACTTCATGAAACTTATTAAAAAAAAAAAAAAAAAAAAAGCAAGCACTACACCCTTGGTTGCTTGCTTGGTTTTTGGGGTTTTTGTTACAGCGATATTTGCCCAGGACTTTTTTTAATTAAAAAATCAAAAATCATACAGACTGAACAAAAGGAAAAAAAAAAGTACAAAAAGACAAGTCAAGTCTCTCTGATGACATTACGGGTTTTTTCCTCTACAAAATTCCTGCTCCTTGGGTAGGTCTTTTTAGTAAAAAAGTAATCTGTTGGAATGAATACTAGATATCAAAAAAAGTATTCTAAGAAGATACCTTGAAGATCGTTAGTTTCAATTCTCATTGTAATTCTTGTATAACTCTGCACCATATCCCTCTGCAGTTACATTAGACGGGTTTGCAACATCAGCTCTGACTCTAAGTCAGTGTAACAGGATTGTCACACTGCACTGCTCTTTCATGCACTCTACTTAAACTCCTCTCCAATAAGAAATTGCTGCATTTTCTCTGCACCTAAGTGACCCACTAAAAGCTTCCCCAGATTTATTTTGCATTGTCTAATCAGTCCATTTATTCTGTCCTCAAATCACCAACCTTGCGTAAGTCAGGTAGTAAAGAACTCTACACAGAAGAACCACATTAAGTTACCAAAACCCTGAAGCACTTCACCCCCAACTGTGAAGAATCTTCTCTTTAAAATCTGCTTCCTAATCTGAATCAAAAATTATGTTGCAACTTGCATAAAAAAAATTGTCAGTAAGAGATAACAGTCTACAGCTGAATTCCATAAATGCTCATCAGCCTCTTATGAGTGTTTGTCCTAGGTGTTAATTCATTACTCTATACAACATGAAATGACTTCTTATTCTAAAATCTGGTGCACATTCATTCCTCACATGCGTTTGAAAGCAAAGTTCCATGACATAATCTTCATAATTAAATTATGTGCTAGAAAGGGGGCCAGGAATCAGAATATCACTGCAAATGAGGTTTTGCGTAAAGGGCTAGAGCTGTACAGCACTGATGGAAACCTGTTTTGATATATCATACTTGTTTTCCATTACCACTGTGACTTGTCAGTTTACAGACCACACTACCACAACAGAAGTATTACCAATGGCCCAAAGATTACACACAGGCCATAAGAAGAAAAAAAAAACTTGCTACATTTCACACAAGTTACATTTGTCAAGATCCTGCTCATCACTGCAACTCTGTAACACAAAGTTTGTGAGAGAAACCGCCAGATCCTGAAGCTGCTGGGAGCCCGAACACACGACTTTGATACCTGAACTGGTAACTTTTCCCTCGCTGTTGTAAACCACCTCTGCGCCCGGAGCTCTACCACCGCTCCCGGAGGGCACACGGGCCAGCGCCGCGGCGGGCCGGGCACTCGCCAGCCCTTGGTACCGACACCGAGCGTTTCAGAGCCGCTCCGCTCCACGCCACGCAGGAAGAGAACGAAGGGGAGGGTGAGGAGCGCACGCTCCCCCTGTCCCAGGACGGCAGCACAACCTTTCCCGGGCTGGCCGCCAGCACAGGGGGGCAGCGCGGGCGGGACCCGCACCAGGGAGACGCGCGGCGGAGCGCAGGCGGCCCTGCGGGACCCGCCGGGGCGGGCGGCGGCAGGGCACGGACGCCTGCGGGGCCCCCAGGGTGACCCCGGCCACCCTGGAGCGACGGCATCGTCCCGCTCGGCCGCCC
>VWZT01010260.1:797341-852050 GCA_013397055.1 Pachycephala philippinensis | reverse complement strand
GGGGGGGAGGCAGGAGGGGGGATTCCACCATTTTAAAATATGTGACCCTAATTGAAAATAGGAATGTGTGAGATTTTTTAGTCTAGAAAATAAAAGACCACAGGCAGAAAAATCCATTGTTCACTAAGTCCACTGCAGACAGGGCTAAACTTCACAGTTTTAAACTGTGGTGAAAGAAATTCAGTAGGAACAGCTCTATTATGATATGGATAAATAAAACTGGCATATATTCTCTACAGGATCCTGGAAATATTATTAGTATGTTTTTTAATATTAAGTTAAATATCCATAAGAAAAACATAGAAGCATTTGACTGCTGCGAAGTAACGGAGGCACACTAGGTAATAATTGTTTTCAGCATAATTTTCTGTAGCTGCAGTTACTATCCAGATATCTGTTCTGATCCTATTTTTTTCTGATAAAAGTGAATCCCAGAGGCATTTAAACATTTAATGTGTTGTTGTGATCTTATGCACAGGTGTAGATATCCCCTTTGGGAGTCTTTGTCATGTTACAATCAATATAGCTGTGTGGCAACATATGTCACATGCTCAGCTAATTTGCTAATTTATAAACTTTGTATATCACTATAAATTCCACATTTAAAAATAATGTGTGTGTTAGCGCTCGTGTAACCATCGTCTATCACCGCTTTTGCTTTTCTTTGCTTTTTCTCCATGGTACCAGAGCCTAATTTCACCCAAAATCCATTAAATGTGGGGCTTTCTCTGGAGCTTGCCAGTTAGGACAAGGCAGTGTGAGCGGTTCATGTTGTGGGACTGAGACCCACCAAACTCAACTCATTAGAGATGACTAAAAGGCCATTAAATAGGCCAATTTTCAATCTCCACTGAGTTAGACTGAATTCAAACTGATAGCCCACAGGAAAAAGGCTATGAATTTCATTAACAGTACCCCAAAGCATTCGGTCCCCTAATGAGTGCTAATATTATTCTTCTGAGAATTAAGCTTGTTTTCTGAAAATACACATTTATAAAATTGAGTTCTAATTATTTTGGAGCTTGTAAGGACAGTTTTTCCACTGCTCTTAAACACAAGAAACATTATCATCTTGTGCAATCCACAGATTTCTTCTAAGATTCTTACGTCATGTGTACTCCGTGCTAACCAAAATACAAACAATAAAAATGTGAAAAAGCAAATATTAATACTACCCCTATGCTTCTTGCTGAAAATTATATATTTTACTGCACGCAATCATTTTAAGGTCATCACACTTACTTACATATATTTTGTCCCATAGAAGGTAAGATTTAAGGAACAGCAATTTTTGCTTCAATTCTGCAATTACGAACTGAAGGAAAACACCAAATTCCATAAAAGTACTAACTTATAGAAGAAGATGCAGTGTTTTATTATATTTCACATCTATTTGTGAACAAGTAAAATGCTTAGCATAATAAAACCTGAACTTCAGTTCTAATGCTGCCAAATCCCACAATTTATTAATAGTTTACAGATATCTAGCAATTTTTTAATCTCTGAACATAATACTTGAACTAAAAGGCCCAATTCCATTAGCATTAGTGGACTCCTAAAAATGGTTATGATTCACATAATCTGTGGATCAAAAGCAAAATCCACATTTGGTATGAATGAATAGAGCACATAAATGCAGTATTTCATTAAAATGGCAGCATGGTAATAGGTTATGTCCAGTGGTGTCAGAAGTCTTTTTTGATTTCTAATTCCACTTCTGTTGCCATTTATAATATGTGAAAAGTAGTAGATGATCTTAAAGTTGCATGATGGATTAAGAAGACTTGAGAAATAGACACAAAATGACACAAAATCGAGATTGTGTGTCTGCATGAAATAGAAACTTTAGGATCAGTGAGGCATTCTGATGTCAGTAAAAGAACATATATAGCCGGTAAAGAACCACACCACAGGATTCTTGAAAATCAAGCCAGATATTGCACAGCTGGCTTTTTGTTTGCAGGAATTCTGGCTGTGTCCTGTATTATTTTTCCACCAATGCAGACAAGGCCTAATAATGGTTAAAACAGCACTTGAAAACCTCTTGAGAGAATGATGCTCCCTAGTTCCTCCTGGTCTTCAACATGGCTATAAAAAGCTTAAACCAAGGCAGGATCTTTCAAGTTAGCAGCAAAGTATGATTAACTGGAACCAATTTAGAAACTGTTTCTTCATATAAACGTTTTTGTAGCTGAAGCTGCAGAGGGAGAGCTGGAACAGGTCTAAGCTGAAGCATTTTGAATGAAAGAAGACTGCAAATGCCTCCTTGTAACACACAGCAAAATCCCAAATGCCTAGAGGGAAAACTTTTTAATGATAATTTCTTACATTTATATAGCACCTTTTAATTCCCTAGGACCCCAAGCACTTCATTAACTCTATGCAAAAAGCTTCACCATGGAAATATAGGCACTATATACATCATTCTTTGAAAATTTCAAATTCAGTTGACACATATTCTCCTTATCCTGTGTACAGCAAACAAAACAACAATAGATAAAATATTAAGCTCTATACTTTTGCATTGTAGAACAACTTAAAGTTGTATGGTTTACAAAATGCTCTCATGTAATGGATACATTGCATTTAGCCCCTTCATTTTTCTTCTCCATTTACTATTTCCATCTCATCTTTGTACCATAGCCCTTGGTAGAAAATTTTGTCTCCCATAACATTTTCAAAATTGAAATGATTCTTCATGTCTGAATTTCAGACAAAAATGGTCTCTATAGGAAAAAGTAGCATTTTTTATTAAATTCACTACTATGAACTGAAAAAGTAGAGTTTTTGAGTACCTAAGAAATAATGTTGGGATTTTTTTAAGGTGGGATGGTTGTACTAATAAAATCCCTTACCTTTATGTATAAAGTTTGTCTTGTCTTTGCCCTTAGACCCTTGTAAATACAAAAACAAGCACACAGAAAAATGATATGAAAGATATCTGGGTTTCATTGCTCAACTTGCCACAGAGTTTTTCTTTTCACCCTACAGAGATATTTCTGGTTTCTTGGCCTTTCTTACAATGACATAATGCTGATTTCACTAATATCCATGAATTCAGGAACTCAATGTACTGGTTGTTTCAACAAACAGTAATCAACATTATTTCAATTGAAATATTAGAAGAACTAATAAAAGAATTGGAGCAGTTTGATTTATCTCAACATTGTAAAAACCAAAAGGGGGAAAGTGACTTAGTGACTTTTCCTTATTTTTTTTTTTTTTTTTTCTGTTTGAGCTGTTGATTCCTGTTTTTCTGGCTTGCTTGTTTCACAGGCTCTTTTGAAATACAGTTGTCAATGTTAATTAAAGAGGATTGTCTCATCATGTCTATTTTTTCAGACAGAACAAAAAACCTATTTTATTTATAAATTTAGTCTCTGCTATAAATCAAGATATTCTACACATCTTTGTCAATAGGAATTAAACTTTCAGGGTTGTCAGTAAAATAATAAGAGAGCAGTAAGAGCATATAGGTAAAATTAAAACCATTAGCCATTAAACCTATGTCTCTCTTAACAGTGATCCCAAGATAAGGTTACTCCTGAAATAAAATATTTTGCAACAGACGGGTGTTTAGACAGCATGCCTAGGGAAACATTACTGCTTGGCACTCTGGATTGCCTTTAGAACTGTCCTACTGTTGTAAGTGTTTGAAATCTCCCAGCTAGGAGAAGATTGCCCAGATTACATAATAAAGACAACCACCACACTGTTTTCTCACTGCTCAGCTTCTGTCCATAGGCAATGGTACAAAAATTTCCATGTCTGTTGCTTAGACCTGCTCCCCTTGGCTAGGCCTGTGCTTACAATTACAAAACAGCTTTTGTCAGGAGGACGGCAGCTCGTTCCCAGCTTCCCACAGTTGTCTCCTGTTCTCAGTCTCACCACCATGGAGTGTTCCTGTCATCTGCCACTGATCAGAGGGGAGCAGCTGCTGGGGCAGCACTGCCTGCCTGGCACACCAGGCTCCATTCTTAGCTGTTCCACAGGTACCACCACAGTAAACATCCATTACAAATCCTGGATTAATTATCAATAGTATTTAATTAACCTTGGTCCTTATGCTTATTTTATTTCATCTGGTGTTATTCTAATTCATCCTCCATTAAAAAGACAATAGCTAAGCCGTGTTCCCTTCAGGAGGATCTGCCCTCTCTCTTCTCCTGTCTGAGTTACTGAGCTCAAGTCTCACAGAATTCAAAGATCACAAGAAAGCAGATTAGTGTTGGAAAATATCACCATATATTATAACACTGACCTTCTTAAAAACAATGTATTGCCTTGGAGAGTTGCCATTTGCATCACACACAGGAAGCATTAATATATGAAAATATGCTATGAGCAACAAAACCAGAACAAGTTTCTTCCTGAATCTGTTGATTAATTATAATTTAGGGTGAGAGGAAGAAAGCAGTGGCAATAAACTGGCCTTCAACAGATGATGGAAAAGGACCTAGATCTAATAGGTATAAATTATCAAAGCTCTGCTTAACTGATGACTCAGTTCACATTATAGTGCCAAAATGACACAGGGAGAACACAGAAATAATAATTTCAGGATCCTTGTTTCAGGTGTCACACTGGTAGCCTTAATGTCCCCCTGCAGAAGTCACAGCACGAATGAATCCAGTTCCTACCACTATGGGCCACGTGCTGGACCTTCGCCATGACTGTGCTATGCTGGCAAAGTGTTAGTGATGAGATGGAAACTGTACTTGACCTGAGAGTGTCATGTTCTGTCTCCTTCAAGGTGTGTCACCCCACTCCTACATCCACGTCTGTGACTGCCATCAGGGTCACACCCATGTCTGCAGCATATTAGAGACCGGAGCAATATCAACATGGAGAACTAGTGACAAGAATCCTTTCAGGCACACTCCATCTCCAGTGTTGTGACTTCTCTATGTCCAGTGAGGGACACAGGTGGCACAACATGGGGAAGTCACCTCCCTCAGACAAAGACCATTTCAACAGCCTCCCAAAAAGGAAAAGGCTTTGCTAGTCAACCCCCACCACTTCTGTGCTTTCAAAGTCCTCTGGCCAGATGGAAGCCAGGACGAAGATCCAAGTGAAGACATCTTCACCAAAAACCTTTGCCTTTAGAAGCAAGTTCCATATGTTTTAGCTGCACTTGAAAAATGAACAGTGTCTCTCAGTTGTCAAAATCATTGCCAGGCAGGATTTCAAACCACCTTCTTTTTCCTGCAATTTCCTACTCCTCTGCCTGGTAGGCAATCCCTACATCAGCAGTTCTGATTTCTCCCACTGTCGCATGGACATACACCTTGTCCTTATGCTGGACACAAACAATTACAAAAATCTTTATTATTGTTTGTTTGTAAAGTGCCAGAGGTTTGTGTACGGGAAGACATAACAATCGTACTGAAAGAAGAAGTAAAGAAAGCAAAAAAACATTTTACTACTATTAATGTGGAAGTACTGGGGATCTTATTTTGTGTTTAGGTAAGATCACAGAAGCAGAAAGTCTGTTTGATATGCCATACCTTCTGTTTGTTTCTTAATTGTAAGGAGTTTGGTTTTGATCAAGACAATTAATTATGAATATAGCTGAGTTTTCTAACATCAGAGATAAAGCATAAAAAAAAAACCTACAAAAGCTTTTTTAGACTATATTGTAGTGTATGGATAAGTATATATCTTCAGGGCATAAAAACAGACATCTTTGTAATTGAATCCTGAAAATGAGGTGGGGAAAAACTACATAAAATTGTGATAGTTCTACACAGACTTACAGTTAATATGCAATTGTGAAAAATTATTTATTGAATTTTGTGGTTGTACACAAATTCAGTGTATGGTGTGGTATGTTAACAAAAAAGAAAAGACCAAGTTACAACCTAGGTTTATTATAATGACAGCATTGTTACTCAGTAACTTTTTCCTTTCCAACCTCCCTGCTAATCCCTTTTTGTGCCAAAGGAAGAAGAGCATCTCTTAGCTCCTCAGTTTGACCACATCCATTACCACTCATCTGTGAAAAAGTATCTTCAGTGCAATGATCAAAAGCTATATTAAAACTTTTGCTTCTCTCTTGTTCATCCAGTATTTCCATATCACATCCCACTTAAACTCTCAGGTGAATTATTTTGAACAGCAGTTCATTTGCCATTATCTCATTCAGGAAATACTGTCAGGTTTGGGATTTGCAGGCAGATCTTGTATTATACCACTACTGTTTTTAGTGTGAAGCTCAAACGAACATAATAAGTCTCATTATAAGCTCATTGAAATAACTGCAAAGACTTTAATGAGCTTTCAACCAGGCTCTAAGAAAGAAAATTCTAGCACTAATTTTCCTACTAACAAAAATCTACCTATTTAAAATAATTGTAAAATAGTTATTTCAGTATCCTGGAATGCATGCTGAGTAGAGGTTTCTCAGAAAAAAGAAAGAGTGAAGAAACTTAGAAGAACGGTCATGTTCAGTTTTAAAATTTGTCCCAGTTTCACAGCCCTTGGCTCTGGCTTCCAACAAAGTGTGTGGAAATGGACTCAGATAAAGCTTTGGAAGTGTATTTTTAGTTAGATCGTGCAGATAATTCATAGACTAAAAATGGGATATCTGTAAAAGCAAAAATAGTCATCAGAGTAGTATAATTTTGGGAATTTCAGCAGAAGAAGCTATATCTAAACACTCAGGAAGCACTCAGATCTGTCTATTAGTGTGTCAAATGTGTCTCTAATTCCATCCCAAGCATATTAGAATTTTTTCTTAAGAAGTTATGTGTGAATTGTCATTCAAATATACCTCTGGCTTTTACTTACCACATTTATATTCCACTCTAAAACAGCACAGAAGTTTTTACTTACTCTGCACAAAAGAGAATCCTGATTTTGAATTTTAACTGGAGCCAGATAATGGCAGTTTAATATTTCATTTGGATGTCTTAATCAGCAAGTCATTTAACCCAATCAATGTAAGAGAGTACTTTTTAAAGTATCCCATTTACAAATAAGCAATAACCATGTTTTGTCACATTTTATCAATTATGCTTTCCAAAAGAGGAGGGCGTCATCTCATTTGTGATAGTTTTAGGAAGCACAGCTCTCCACAGTGACTGTTAAAATGGCACATGCTGGGGAAAACAGTGCTTATTAGGATTAATTTAAGACAATGGGTACTCACTAAGCCTGAATTGTATATGATCACTTCCACCATTAATGCATTACAGCTTATCTCATCCTTTAAAAAGAAATAATTATATATTGAGAATTCCTTTTTCCCCCCTGACAGAGCTGACAGAATTCAAATCTCAGGCCCAAGGGAGGAGAGCAGTGGCTCAAGGCATGCAGGCCTCCTGTGCTGCAGCAGGACAGTGCAGAGGGCAGTTGAGGCCAGCAAGGGCTACGAGGAACAGTGACAGCCCATCCTTTCAGGAGTTTCAAGGAGTAGGTTGTGGAAAATTAATGATGCCTGACTGTCAAAACTTGTGTTGATCAAACAGCTCTGCAGCCTGCTGAGAGCAGAGAGGCTGAAAACGCCCTCTGAGAGCGCATACTGCTTTTGCTGCATAGGACCCAGAAACAGGAGATCACAGTGCTTCACAGTCGTTCAGGGAGCTGATACCTGGTGTTAACAAGAGGCCTGGGCTGGAAACAAGGGTGAACACTGATGACATGGAGCCACCATTTCTAACCCCAGGCATACGTGAACTTTGGCCTCTTTATACCTCTTGTGCTGAAAAGGGTCACTACAAAGTACAGCCTGGGGCAATGGCAAGTGGGGGAGCTCCTGAATGCAGAGATGTTGATAATCAAGGTAGGAAAATCACGACAGGTGCACAGGGGCTGTCCCTACAGGCTGTGTTAGGTCTCCAGATCTCTTTGGTACCTCTATCCCATAGCAGCAGCAGGATACCATGTGAGGCCTTTCCAGTACTCATGTGACATCAGTACACACATACCACTTACAACCCACAGCCTACACACCCCTACCTTTATGTAATACACCTCATCCATCACCAGCCTTCTGATCCTGCTGCAGCAGCCTGTTGATCTCCTCCCTGGGTTGGTCAGCACCTCTGTGGTTCCTCAGTCCACTCTGAGATGACCCACTCAGGCCTTCACTTCAGAAACAAAATCTGTAGCGCTCTCTCCTTTTGCTTTGCAAACAATATAGAGCTACCTTCTGGGAAGGAAGGTGGCTGATCCTCCTCTCGGTTAAGAGATGCAGAAAAGGCTTGGCTTGTAGCTGTGGCCTCTCAAATGTGGCCAAAATGTGAGAAAGCCAAAGTGTTTGCAGATGGCAGCCCAGGGCCAGGGGGAGGGGGCTGGACTGGGGGTGATGAAGAGCACGTCACTGTTAACCAGAGGGCCGATGGCCAGCTGGTGCTGAACAGGTGTGGGCAGGAGTGGCACACACACTGCTCAGAGCTGTAGTGTAAAGATTAAGCCACATGGCTCTGTTGGACAGGTATGGGGGTGCTTCAGGGAAAGGCACTGAGGAGTAGGGATGGTCCAGATTCTACGCATGTGGGGAGGGAACTGAAAAGGTTCCTGAGCAATTTTCCTGTAGCATCCTAGCTGGAGCACTCCCAGGGAGTCCCAGAGGGCACATGATGCTCAGGCAATAGAGCCTTAATTGTAGCATAGGAGCACTTCTACTGGACAGAAGGACAAAACTAGTTGGCCTTCCCACATCTGGCAGTTCTTTTGAGCAGGATGAAGATATTTTAGGGAGGGGAGGATGACTGAACAAGTCCCATTTCCCAGTAGGAACAGGAAAATTAAATGGCTTGGGGAGTACCCCACTGGCAATGTCACATGAGTGACTACCTGTGCACCTAAAAGGAAAAATAACCTAATATAAAATATAGTATGTATCAATCTCAAATTGCAATACCTCCTAACCATAGGATCTCAAAAAGACCCCAGCAGCTCAAGCCTTGAATTTAATTTAATTTAGAAATTACAATTTTTTTTTTTTCCTACACTGGGCTGGGTTTGAAAAGAGACTATAGAAAAAGGAACTACCATGAAAGAGCCTGTAGAACAACCCAAAATTTCTCCTTATTTTATATTTTACTTCAGTGGAACTTTATGTGTAAGAAGACTGGCCTGGTCCAGATTTGATCATTCTCTTCCAAAGCCTGGGAAACTTGCAGGAGTACCTGTGCTTTACATTCTGCTTCATGGGAATATTATTTTGATTTTTATTTTACTAGTATTTAAAAGCATTCATTAGAAGTTCCTGCAGCTGTTTGGCCACGTAATAACAGACAGACTCTAATTCCTCATGCATGGCACTCAGCATGGTGTAATCAGAAAAAAGGCCCCAAACCTGTTCCTGAATTCTAATAAGTGTGTGTGTCACTTTGTAGGAGATCAGAATCCTGTCCAAATTCTGCAAACTCTAACAGAACAACAGTTGCCAAATGACAAAACCTATTAGAAGACACAGAGTAAAAAGGCACATCTTTGTTTCTGATCTTCACAGCGCCAGTACTGGCAAGAGAAACGTCAAGGTTTCCAAAATAAAGCCAGTTAACCACTGTAACTGCTATTAAATATAAACAAAGACATAAAAGTAGCGTCGTTGGAAGCCAGCATATGAAGGTTTGAAACAGTAGCTATGTATACAATTACTGCTTTGTTAACATTATCTCCTCCCTGAGCTGTGCAGCTCCACTGCCTGTGCTGGGAACACAGGCACAGACCGCTGGGGCCTGCAGCAGGAATCCCAGGAGCAAAAACATTTGTGCAGCCACACTGTGGAGTGGAGGCGAACAGAGACTGCAGAGAGGTGCAGCTTCTTCCCCTTTACTGTCAGGCAGGACACATTGCACAAGGAAGCAGCACGAGCAGCTTCACTGTCCTTCTGCCCAGTAACTCCCCTCATCATAGTGAAGGCCAGCAAGCTAAATTCATGACAGCAGCTAGTTGTCTTAAAGGCTCTGCTGCTGTGGCAGTAAGAAAACATGTACTGGCAGCCGAAACCAGGTAAAATTACTTGGAAGATACCATAAAAGTGATTAATTTAATGGGTATTAATTACTATGTTAAAAATACAGCCAATTTTGTTGCATTGACACAGCTGTTCAATAAATGCACTGTTCAGCACTGATTACCCATATGATAGGGTAAATAAAGATAGCATTTTCCTAAGTAAGAATTATGGTCTTGTCTGTACACAAACCCTGTGTCCATTTAATTTAATCAGTAAAGAAATGGATGCAGTACGGTCAACATGTAGTCAAAATGCAGGGGATAAAACAGCATTGTATGGGTCTGTTCAATACTTACAATTTCAGCAGCCTCCTTTTCTGCAGGTACAATGCCAGCATTTTTCATCTGAGCACAACCTACAATGATCCAGATTCTGGATGTGAGGAACAAGACTCTGATCCACTATCCACTGGAGTCCAAGCTAGTCTTTTGGGGAACTGCTAAAAGAATCCAAACAGAGCAGTTTGAACTGCTCTCCGAGACATGGCCATTATTCGGCTATTCCTGGTGCTTCAGTATTACAAAAGAAATACACTAAAAGAATTAATTGATGTCATTAAACTGCTGTGGTGTTGAACACATATTACACTCAAACATATTGAACGTTGACAATTTATTATTTCAGGTTTTATGACAATGCCTCTGTGGTAATATTTCTGCAAATTCTCTAAGTCAGATATAGGAAGGAGAAGTCTGCACACTATAAAGTGCCACAGAACTGAAGACTTGTCAAAACAAAATGAGCTATAAAAACAATAATATTCAGGCAACATCACTCTCATTAAACACCTAATGATGCCACAGGCATATTAGTGGGGAAATGCTCACGAGGCTCATGAAGAATTAGGAGAAAAAAAAAAAATAAATAAAACCCTTTCTCCTAAAACCGCTTGCCAAGCTGTTTGTACGTTCTGCCGCAGGCAGTTTCTTGAAAAAGATGGAGACGTGAATGGAGACAGGCAGAGACTATTAGATGCTGATGATGGTGAGGGCAAGCAGAACTGATGCTAGAGATTAAGGGCTGCATTTTGCTTTCAGTTGTCTCGCCTGTCTCAACATTTCATAGTATTTAAATGAATCTGTTACATAAGGCATTTCTCCTGTCTACGCTGCTCAGCAGCCATATTCTCCTTTCTGGTATGGATTGTCTTGGGAAACTTGCCAAGCTGTGACAGAGTAGTGCATAAAAGGAAATCATGCTCATAAGCTGGGGGTGGGGAGAGCTGCAGGTGAACAGATTCAGTGCAGCAATATTTATACACACTCCTGTCTCACAAACTGAGGGTTTAAATGAAAGGGGAGCCACAGCGCTGCTTTAAAAAAGTGCATAGGGCTGCTAAAAACCCCAAACCATCCCATTCATTTGCTCCAGGGACAGTGTGAGCATAGTGGAGCAGAATTGCTCAACACTGCACTGGCTGCTGCTTTGGCAGACTGGAAGAACAAATAAGTACTTTCTCTTAAGATGCCAGAAAAGCCACATCCAGTTTTGGAGCCCATTCCTGACAGATACTGAACACCTCCTTTACACTAAGGAAGGATCTAGACCTTTTAGTTAGAGGGAAACACAGGTGGACCCTGCCTCTTGTAGGAGTAAGTTATTACCTGCCTGCCGGGACCTGCTTGCAAGGTTTGACATTTCCTACAGAATTTGGGGAATGCACTCGTTGTTAATATTAATTATTTCATTTATTAATAGTCAAGCTTTCAGGTAGCTGTTGGCTTTTCATCTCTATACCTCAAAATGCTTTATAAAGGAGATCATTATCAACAAAGGAACACAGACATCTACATTTGGGCTTTGGCATGTAAAGAGTGTCACAGTTCACGTGTAAAGTAGATTTGCCAGCTCAGCTTTACTCTGGCCACCTGCTCTGGAAACAATCTCCAAATCTGAAATGACTGGGGGCGGGTGGAGGGATTCTTAGCTGAAGTTCAGTAACACAAACATCTACAGGAGATAAGGCAACCCGACACAATGTTGTGCCTGGCTGGAAGATGTGGAGGTCAAGGAGGCTCTCAGCTTGAAGTCTACAACACTGCAGCAACCTCCAGGCATCTCCAGATCAGACCAAGATTCATTACTACAAGGTACTGCTGTGGATTACTGCACTGAACACTTTTAACTGCTCCATCCCTGAAGAAGATTTACTGTCCTTTCACCATCTTCACTTGTTAGAGTAAAAGACAGGTAAAGAAATGTGTTTGAGCTGATAAATTTTTTGACAGTTTTGCACTGCACACAGACTAGGGTTTTTTATCTTAATGACCTGCAGCTGAAACAGATGTTTTGCTTTAGTGTTTTAAAGCACTTCACAAGACTTAACACTAATTTATTCTTTCACAGTGCAGGGGGAAAAAAAAAGCTTGATATCGTTACTCACATAACAGAACAATGTGAAAAATGGAAACAGATGTGTCTCATTTAAGCATGAATAAGAAGGAAGTGAAAGAAAAAAGACGATGATGTACTAGTGATTAAGAGAAATATGATGGCTTGGTTAAGTCAAGACAATTTCTTATGGATCTCCAGTGAGTCCCGAAAGATCTTCCTGACAACTTGGTCCCCGATTCAGCAAGCACATGGAAGTGCTTAACTCCAGCTGTGGAGGTTGTCTCACATGCTTCATTTACAATACTTTTAAAAGCTGTATAGCCAAATGAATGCTTTACAATTAGGAGTTGAGGGATCAATGGCATTGTTCCTGTAGACAGTAAGGCACTTACTGTTTTCACAAACTACAGACATCAAAATTTGAATATCAGAATAGAAATAAAGTCAAACTGAAAATACATTGTTCCTGAAACATGAGTAAGTGCTTTGATTTTCTGCAGCGCAGGCAGAGACTTGCAAGATCCATAAACAGCAGCCAGGGACCCACTGAGAGCTCCAGCTTTCCCCCCAAGGGATGCAGCTCCTGGCAGCAGGAATCTGATCTGCTTTGGAAACTGCTTCTCACCAGAGACTGTCCCTGCAGAAAGAAAGGTCCAACTTCAGCTGCAGGGCCTTTCCCTTTAAAAATCTTTTGTAAACCTTCAGAGACATGAGTTTCACTGAGAGAAATGCAACCCTTTAACAATCCACCACTGAGAAAAAAATTACTTGCAGGGATGCACTCTACCTGGGCAAGGAGTGTAAGAGTGTCCCACTATCTCTGTGTCTGGTGGGATTTGGGTGCAGACAAAGAACCCATCTTTCATTGTCGGTACTAATTTTGTCTTAAGCCTCCCTTGGAAGGTGAAGGATCCAAAGCAGACCATCAGGCTTATACAAGATTGTTTCCTCCCTCCCTCCCTCCCTCCTTCCAGAGTAAAACCCAGGCCAAGAGATGTGTCCTTGTTCCCAGAGGCATTGCCATGGCTTCCAGCGGCCTCCAAGGTGCCCTAGGGCTCTCACCACTCTCGAAGGCAGGACAACCCCACCTGTGCTCACAGCCAGGAATGAGGCGCAGAGATTTTTTCCACCACAGGAGATCCTCCTGGTATTTCCATTTCATCAAATGCCTGCTCAGACAGTTTTCACTCTTTGTTACCCCAGAGAAAATGATCCTCTCTCCAGCCTAACCAAATTATTTTGGTCCATCTGCAACTGCATGTCCTTCCCCAACTGGAAGAAGTGTAGCTACTCCTGGTGTTCCCAACAAGTAAGAAAGGCAAAAGAAATGTTCATATTCTCCATGGATTACAGCACTGTTAAAAAAATTAAATCCTTTTGTTTCTAGACTGTACCGATTTATTAGGAACCATTGGGTAGAAACATAGAGCAGCATAAAATTCCTTTTACAAAGGAATTCTTAGAAGGAAAAATTGAAAACTAGGCTTCAAATACTCTTGTTTGACTTTTAAGGACAACATTTCAGTTCTCGGAAACTGTCACTTTCCACTCAGCATTTTTAATATAAAAATAATGTTTCTGAATTTGTCACTGATTTCAGCACAGCTGCCGAGAGAGATTTGGCCCTGTATGCAGTCCACAGACTGTGCATGCAGAATTAATACTCTCGTTAACATTACTATATGCAAATGCTCCCAGGATGCAAAGAGAGATTTGTATTTCAGATTAATATTTTATGGGAGTTTTGTGTGTACATGATAAATGAATAAATGGAGGGACACAAGGGGACATGAAGAACATGTGCATCATGTGTGAGAACTGCATTAATTCTTAAATGTTTGCAATGGCCACAAGATGGTTAAACAAAAAGATTTATTATTGCAATTACATAGGCGGAGAGAATAAGGGAAGAAAAATGAGAGATCAAGGGAGTCGTTTCATGTTACAGTTTCTCCAGCTGCAGAGCTGGCTTGAGAGGTTCTCCAGACCCTCCTGCCCCCATTCTTTCCACCCTATGTGCCTTCCCCTGGCTACAGATCACCATGCTTTTAATTCTGCCAATTCAATCATTTTCATGATCAAGCTTTAAACCAGCTCTTAATTACAACATGGAATCACACTCTTAGTTTACTTGGTCTCTCCTTCTTTTCCATATTGAGGGCCAATACCGTATAAAATCTCAGCACTGATACAGTGCTGTGGATATGAAAAAACAGGCATGTTAGGGAGACTGAGATCTCAGAATTTGTGGGTCTAAAATGAGAGTTATGTGGAAAAACTGTCACTGATGTCCCGCTGTTCCGGCTTCTGGGTCACCCCTTCCCTACCTTTCCAGTTGCCCTTATTCCACTGAAGTTTTATTGCTACTCTGGAATGACATGAAGCTCCCTCACACTTTAACTATAAGAAATGCAATATTGTATTTGTCCAAAAACCTACAGGAGTAAAAGAAGATCCCTGAGGGGATATTATTAACTGCCTGCTACTTATCATTGATGGTTATTCTCTGAGACAACTCTCCTGTTTAATCTTTATGCTCTCGACAATAACCCTTCTCTTTTTTTGATCAAGTGTTTAATTTTCTTGAAAGATTTTCTCCGACTTTAGTTATTATTGAAGGGGATTTTAATTTTACCCCAACTCTTTAATGGCTAAATCTTGCATATCCACTATTTCAAATAGGGGTATTTCAGTTACTCTAAGTAAACAGTTCAAGGATTTGGTCTTGATAGGTAGCTGGAAAATTTCAAATCAAAACAAAATTGAAATTGCAGTTTCTTTTCCACTTCAGAATAGAGTTTTTAGTCTCCCTGAATGACCTGTCAGTGTGTTGGAATAAGAAATGGATACTGCTAGACTGCTACAGAGCATACTCCCATGTCAGCACAGTTTCATCAGCACGAGTGGCAGCCCTGTATGGGAAATCAGTTAGCTGGTTATTTCATCTGCAGCTGATCAAAGATAAACAAGATAAAAAAGACAAACAAAGGAAAGCAGTGATGTAGAATGTGTTCTTACTTTCCTAGCCTCCATAGGCAATATCATTGCTAAATTTCCTCTAATTGTTTATAGTAGAACTTTAAAGCAAAAAAGAAGAGAAAAATAAAGAAAAAAGAAAACCAAAAGACGTTCAGAAGAAAGCAAAGCCCATAAACCCTTGCAACTTTCTTGCTCTCCCTTCTCACAAGCATTCTCAATCCTTTCCCACTGTCACTGCATTCCACAGCACAGTTTAAGTCCAGATCATTGGTAAATATCTAATAATATAACATTTACATTTAGAACAGCCCACTGAGCACAGAAAGATTGCACCATAGGACTAAGAAGTCTTTCTGGGAGGCTGGTTTTGTTTTGTTTTGTTATACTGGGCATTCCTGTTTCCAATGACCTTGTTGTCTGATAATTACAGTTTACAACATTCTCCTGTTCCTGGAGCCAATAAATTATTAGAGGGCCCATGATTTTGTCTGTATTCCCAATATTGGCTCACTGTCTTCTCTTGTCTGATCTGAAGGTCTGGGAATGGAAACACAGAGCCTCAGTCTGCTCCCTCCCATGCAGCCACTCTCCGTCCCTGGTTCCCAGGTTCAAAATGGGAGCTTGGTACATCTTTCTTAGAGCATGAAGCAAAACAGTAATTCACTTATCTCCTTTGCCCCTTTTCCACAATAACCCATCCTCACTGCTAACCTCCCTCCCAGCATGGACTTGCACACAGGCTGCAATCAGAGAGGTGCCAGGAGCTGCACAGGACACAGCTGCTCCATGGCCTGGAATTCAGGTGAGGAAAAGACTTGTGTGAAAGTAAGCAGGGCCAAATGCTAGTTAGCAGACACTAGAATATGCAGATTTAAATCCATACATCTGAGCCTTAGGTATGCCAGTCTGTAAAAACAATGTTGGAATACTTCCCTATTTCTCAAGAAAGTTACTAGGGTTAATAAATTAATCCTCACGTAACATCATACTGTCAGAAAAATACTCTTCCTAAATCAACATGTTTTCAAATATTTCAATTGATGCCAGAAATTAATTTTACAAACAGATACCCCACAGACTATGAATGGTGACTAATAATTTCAAAATAATCCTCTTAAAATTATTCTAATATTGCAAAATCTTTCAGACTGAGTATTCAATTCCCCTGTTGCATTTCTGTTGAGGCAGTTGGGTGCAGCAGCCCCATTTGCTTTCTCAGCACTAGATGCCAGAGTACACAACAGTGCGGGTGGAAAAAGCACAGCAAGAGCGAGGTGTAATCACCAAACAAATGGAGCAACAGACTTAAGAAGAGCATGATTCTCACAGCAGGTCAGCTGAAGTGGCAGCTGTGCATTTCTGGGCTAGTACCTTACCAGAGCATTGTGGCATTAGATTTTATCCTGATTAACCCAAATACATACAGATTTTCTAACAGTACCACTGTTTTTCAGGAAGTACTGGTCCTGCCCCAGCACAGGACAAGCTTCCTCCAATATTTAATTTTTCTACCCTCTAAGGCTCAAACAAGAGATGTGTGGAGAATCTTTGTGTGCTGCCCTTCACATATGCAATCAAATCTTCCCTGCTTAATGAGCCATGGGCTGTTGCTCTGAAACAGAGGACATTAACAGTTCAGAAAAAATAAACCCCTGCAGATTAATCACCTGGCTTCTTCATGGGCCCAATTCCAACCAGCAGACAGTGTGCAAGCAGAGCATCTCCATGTACACTGCCTGACTGATAAGCGTATTAGCTAATCCCTGTGCCTGGCTTTGACAAGCATATAGCACATGAGTCTTATTTCATTGCTTATTTCAAATAAATACCAAATTTAGAGGTCTCCAAATGTCACTATACTCACAGAAATTAACAATATGCATCCATTTCATGATTCTTCTAGTGCTCCCCCCTTCCTATCCCAGTGAAATAGTACCTATTTCATGCTTCTTGATTTTTAAAGTGGGTGTTTTATTGCTTTCTGAATAGCACTTAACTGCTAGGTATCGTTTCTGCATCCACCATGCAGTAATCCTTGCAAAGACGAGGACCTCAATTCATCTTGAGAACTACACTTTGCTAGAAACTGCCCCCTGGCTAAGGGTTTTCCTCCTCCTTGGTAAATCACTGGTAGCTTCATTGTTACTCAGTCTGACCACTGCATTTTGGTACCGAAGGCATAGTACTAAAAGGAAACAGGATTAAGTGTTGGCCAAAAGGATGGCAAATCCATCAAAAGCCCTTTGCCAAACCTTGAACATAGCATAGGCAGGACACAGTGCTTAATTTTCTGTAAACACAGAGAAAAGAAACAGCCAAACAACCAGTTGTGCTGTCAGCACAGTTTCCCCCATTCCACTGCAAAGTAAGCCCAGAAAAGACAAATGGGATTTGGCACTAAACAGTTAAACAGACTTGAACTGCTCCAATTTATGTAATGACAATACCCTTCCATCACCACAACCCACCTCTTCACCCCTGCCCACCCCAGCTCTCCGTGGTTCGGGAGACTTTTTGAACAGAGTGATTCTAGCATAACATGAAGGAAATACCAGCTTTATCTTTTGATCATTTCTTACTCATCTTCTTTCTCTTGCTGGGTCAAATCTCAGTCTCACTGAACTTCTGATTTAGCCTATAGCAGGTAACAGTGAACCCTCATCCTCATTTCATATATCTGTGAGCCTGTTTCCCATGTTTCCATTTTTATAGCCCTTAGAGGCTACAGGAGCGTGCTGCTTTGATTGCCTTTACCTTATCCTTCCTATAGGTCATGTGGGTCAGTGGCATACCTGAAATAAACTGGGACTGTTATTTCAACCATCAGTCACTCTTCAGCTGGAAGGCAGAGTCCTGCTGGCAGGGAGACTGCAGAGCACAGCAGAGGACAGTGGTGTCTTTGATGGTAACTGTGTACTTCAGCTCCCACCTGTTAACAGGTATCCATGGGCACCACTGTTCCCCTGGCTCTGTTTCTATCTGATCATGTTGTGTTGCTACTGGAGCTTTTCAGCAAACAGGACCCAGAGCAGGCTGTCTGCCTCTGTGACCATGCACCACAGGCTAGATCCAAGCTGCGGTGTTTTCCTGAGCTGAGGATTTGGCCCTACAGCATTAATGTTACTCTGTCACCAAGCAGGGCTCTTTTCAGGCGAGACACTGAACAGCATTTGATTAAGACCGATGTGAGTGGAGTGTGCACAACACCACAAATTCCCCAGAAATGGTCCTTTACAAAGAACCACCTGGATGCTACAAAATGAGCCATAAATGTGGAGATCCCATAAATATAACGGCACTTCAAACTGGACATCTTTGTAGCCCTTCAGTATCTGCTGGGGTCACAAGCCCTGGAGCTGGGCACATTAATTCACCACATCTTCAAAGAGGCAAAAACACTGCTAAGGGGGATGCAAACATGTTTGCTTTATGATGACGCATAAAGACAACGCCTGGAGTCTCCCAAACAAGCCTTCTCTTTCCTTTAGTGGCATGAGAACAGTGCACACTACATGCTTTAAATGGCATTCAAGTCACTTTTTCATTGCTACTAGAGCAGGTACTGCTGGAGATAAAAGCAACTGTCTCAGAAGAGCAGGTATGACATCTGGTACATAGCACCAAAAATAAATCTTTAACTTCCTCTCATACCTGCCAAACCTGTTCCAAGGAAATAAGCCTGGGAAATATTACAAATACACACTTCTCTCTGATTTCAAAGGAAGAACTGACCTATTTTTTCTTTGCCCATTTAAAACATTTCCTATGAGAAGATCAGTTTGCTAAAACAATAGGCTATGTTTGGAATAACCACAATCATAAAAGAAAACTGCATGCATATGAAAAGGGCAAGTGGCCTGATGTTTGCACTGGAGGTAATTCACGCTAACACCGCTATTTATAGTGCAGCAGCACCTCAGGGACCCGGTCAGGCTCAGCACACCCACTTGGTACACACTATACAAACATGAAATCTGATAGTCCCTCCCCTGCAGTGTACTCATCATACTGGTGATTTACGGAAACTGGTTCTGTAATGCCACATAATTTGGGAGTGGTCCTTTGTGAGGTCATTTTTTCTGGTCATATCTGTGTAGCAAGTATTTTCCATATCCTTTTCAACAGCTGACCTGGCTTACAAGAAGACAAGAGAATTGTGTATTGGCAAAGATGACCTACTTAAATCAGGAACAATTAAAGACCCAGTTCCTATTTACAGGCTTGTGTAAGGAACCACACACACACACAAATCAAAATGAAGATGCCAGGAAATGTTTCTCAGTGCTACAATTCTGGTCATACAGGAGGGTCTAAGATGGGGGGAAACAATAAAAGGAAGTGCTTGTGATTCATTATTAGCAATGTAAATAGGACACATTTGGAGCCTGTCATCATCCTGATCGCTCATATGCTTTTATTAGTCCTCATTCTTTATTCTTATTGTCTTGTTTTCTGTGCTTGTCGTTAAAGTTAGTTATATTATAGGCATCTGTTTAGCATATTCTATATGAAAATGCAAATAGAGATGAAAACCACCCGTTAAATAAATATATGCAGCTTCCATGTCATGTACATATTTGACTGTATCATGTCAAATACAAAAGAATTATCACTTCCTAAGTCTGCATGTTCATTACGTGCATTACTTTTTTACCAGCAGATGGCAGTTTACTATTGCTTCAAATAGGTTATTTTATTAATGTCAGATGTTTCAAAGTTCTGCAGTGTTGGTAAAAAGCTTTCAGCTCATTTCAAAGTTAATTTTTAACTCAATTTTCTTCTGCATCATCCTCTCTAGAAAATGTAATCAGGACCAAGCTATTTGCTTCAGTTTACAGTCCTGCCATTGACCAATGCTAAGCACTACTTGAACAGTTCCCTGACAGCAAGTTCATGCAGCACCAGTGGGTACTATCCAGCCTCAAACACTCACTGCTGCTACCAGCCCCTTGAGGCACACCTCACTCCTCAGCTCCCAGTCTGTGCTTGGGAAATTGTGCACAACATTATTAACACTGGTAGCTGGAGCAACATGAGGGATGTGACTGTACAAAGAGGCCAGTGGTTTATTTACTGCTGTGCTGCTTTGAAACTGTCGAATTTTAGGTAACAAAGAGTTAAAACTATCACTCAGGCAACGCTGCCTGCCTCCTGCACAGCAGCCAAGGAGGACCAAGGGCAGCAGGGAGTCTGCGCCAGGAGATGCAGCCTACAGGGGCCGTCAGAAATCCTGCTGCTGCCCAAGGCCATCCTTTAACCCAGTCAGAGCTCAACTATGAGCCCATCTCGCTCTCTCTAACAGGGCTGAGAATGTGAGCTTTTCTAGTGAAACACTCCAGCAGGGAGCACAAGCAAAATGAAGGGATAGGTCCGTCCAACACTGCTTTAACACGTGAGCACGGATTTACCCTGGGCATCAGCTAACATGTACAGACCTCACAGGCACAGCAGTGCCATCCACATCCTAAAACCAGGCACCGAGAAGAGACTCATGCCCCAAGAGCCTCCCTCTCCACTGACCATGTGGTGACATTGCTCAGTCTGTGTCAGCCCATCCTCTCTTCCTGCCCCAACAACTCCCTCCTTTGTGTCAATACCGGCATTCAGGTCGGCCTCATGAGGCAACGTGGTAGCTTGCAGTTGGATTTGTTCCCTCATCCAACTCCGCCACCCACCACAGAAAACAAATGCTCCTTTTGGCTGCATCAGCCACAGAGATTTGTGCTGGATTAAAGCAATCACATGACTCCTGGCTTCTCAGAGGAGCATAACTCCTCCCACCTTACACCACAGCTGTGCCAGCTTAGCCTTTCACTAAGTGGTGGTATTTCAGGCTCACATCCATTTCCCCCCGCCTCACCAGCCACTGATCACAATGGTGGGTTGAAACCGACTTTACAGAAGGAGGAAAGGATTCCCCTAAACTGCCCACAGGCTGGGGACAGACTCGTTGTGTGGCTGGACAGGGATTTTGTTAATTTGATTTTTAGCTTTGCTTACATGGGAAACTGCCGTTTTCCTAGGGCTGCACAGGTCCTTTCAAGTCCTGCAACTCTTGATTTGTTCCTTGTATTCTCACACTGAAGTGGCAAACACTAGATGCAGAGATCACTTTGCATCTGTTAAAGAACTAAACAAAGCTAGAAGTTCCAAAACAGAGTACTGACACACACCAGTTTGTAACCTATCTTGGGAATGCAGTGTTTTCTTTTACAAGCAGTCCCACGTAGCCTCTTTTTAATGATCTGCAGAGAGACACAGATTCACTGGTGGTATTAAATTAGAAGTGAAAAACAACAGAGACAGCAGATGTGTTATACGAAGGCGAAAGAGAAATGAAAAATACAGGAAGGAGAAAGGAAATGTAACAACATTTGGAAAAAAGAGGAGAACATTACAGTGTGGGGAACAATAAGATGCATATATACACGGTATCAGGCACAGATTGACCAAGGGAGATCAAAAATGTGCCAAGAGGAACAGCTCAGCAGTCGAAGGGGAAAGACTAATAGTTCTTTTCTCCTCAATGCTGAAGGCTCCTGCAGATGCAGGACACTGGATACCCTTTGTAGTGAAGTCCTCATGCATAGAGCCGTGCTTGTAAAACAACATGGATACAGTTCCAACAGCCTTTTGTTGAAACAAAGAGCAAATAGAAGTATTTAAGAATCGCACAATAACTTTTGATAATTCCTAAACAACCATATAACTAGAAAATACACACTGATCAACCTCTCTTCCTCATGCAGACAACTGCATAAGTAAAGCTGATGTCCATGTGAACCTGATACCATCCTATCAACTTTTGTTTCCATCTGAGAAATCCTTTAAATAACATCCACAGTAGGTTTAACATCAGTTATCACTCTGTTTGATTATTTCATTTCTAAGAGAATGGATTTCAAAATTGTATTTTCCAGCTGAAGATTAAAGAGCTACTTCTAGGCGTCCTTCCTTCTTTAATGAAGTAAGATTGCATTGGGTCTCAGAAGCTGAACATTAATACAGATGAGATTTTCTGTCAGTTTAGTAAATGCTAGCAGCAAACATTTAGCATTCCCGTTATTTTCCCACCCAAACCTCATCTACTTCTGTTGAGAAGCAAACTGGATTTCTCACACCCTCATGCTGCCTTCATCTTGTGCTCAGGGATACCTTCCACTGTTGGACCCCAGCTTTTCTGCTCGGCTTCACAAAGTGAAAGCAGGTTGTTGCCTCAGGGCGTAAAGAGGGCAGCTTTTCACGCCTGTGATGCACAGGTACCCCGCTGACCTTTTAAGCAGCCTGCTGTCCTCCAGGGAGGCTGCTGGAACAGGGGGAATGCTGCTGGCTCACCGCATGGCACACGTGCAAACAGCAGCTTGCCACATCTGATGCTGTGGTATGTACCTGGCACTGGAAAGCAACACACATTGCTGCAGAGGGCAAGGCACAAAGGGAACCTTTTCATTGCACATCAGCAAGCAGTGGAAGTCCCTTTAGCTCGCCCTGCATTTCTTATAGACACATCACCTTCACACTGCAGCCAGAGTCACAGCACTTACCTCTGACTACAGCATACATCCCCAGAAACAGGGGTGGAGGGGAGATGGGGAGACAAGACAAATCCCTTAGCAAGGAACAGAGTTGGGCCCTCTCAGTCTCACCCTGCAGAGTCACAAACTCCTGGCCCTGCTGCTGGAGAAAACAGAGGGAAAATCCCACATCCTGATAAGAATCCAGAGCAAAACTATGTCCTGTGGATTTTGTCTGTGGTACGGCATTGCCTAAATCAGGTCTAATTGCCACACAATATAGGATGAAGAATCTCTTAATTCCCCAGAATCTGTCCCAAAGGCTGAGCACTCTTAGCGCTCATAATCTTGTGCACTGAGTCATATTAAATAAGTTGCAGGACTCAGCCTAGGTTTGCAACACTTCCTCCAGTGTGCTGCATTAGCAGGAAGGATGAGTTGCAATCTGAGCCTAAAAAACTAGGGTGTGCATTCTCTTCCTCCACTTTCCCCAGGCTTTATACCTGAAGCAGAGCAGGAACTAGGTGACTTACCTGCTGTCAGCACCTTCTATGTTTTAAAGTTTTCTATCAGAGCACAGAAGAGCCATAATAATGAAGAACTACATTATCTCACTTTGCATCAGATTTTCCACCTCCCTCTGTGACTTACCATGCCAAAATCTCTCCTATTTGAGTGATATGGAAAGCAGGAGATGAAGGCTCAAAACCTGCAATTTTGTCTAGAATATGCAGCAAATAGAGTCTAATTAGAAATTAATATTTATGAGCTATGTTCATCTAACATAATTCGTTCTTCCCCAAAGTATCACTAGAGTATCACTTAGACGACAAGAAGGTTTGAGGTGAAGTCTCTTAGAGAAACACAGCAGATGCCATGTGGGGAGCAGCAGCCTGGCGGCTGACAGGACCTGCTCTGCAGAGACGCCGGTCTGCAGGACAGCGGCAGAGGAGCCCACGGACAGGAGGGCTCCGAGACATTAAATACCTGCTGGCTGAGAGCCGGGAGAGCTGCAACAACCAAGAGGCGTTTGTCCTCACCAGATGCGCAGGGCTGCGGGCTCCTTCCCGCCGGCGGCGGACGTGGGCGCGTCACGTGTGGCCGTGTCCCCAGAGCCCCGCTCCCTGCGGCCGCGTCCCCGCAGCTGTGCCCCTGCAGCCCCGCTTCCTGCGGCCGTGTCCCTGAGGCCGTGTCCCCGCAGCCCCGTCCCTGCAGCCGTGTCCCTGAGGCCGTGTCCCCTCAGCCCCGCGGCCGTGTACCCACAGCCCGCGGCCGTGTCCCCTCAGCCCCGCTTCCCGCGGCGCGCCCCGCGGAGGGCAGCGGCTGCGGCCAGCAGCAAAACGCCACTCTCTCGGCACGGCTCACTGGGAGAACGTCCCTGAACAATATCCCTGCCTTTGCCTGTTGGTTTGTAGAACTAAGTCCTAGAAATGAGTGTCCCACAAAACGGAGCTTCCACACAACTGGATGCTTGCACCACAAAACTGCACCACAATGTCTATAACGAAGTTGGGAATTAAACATTGGGGAGAAATTCAGGATGTGACTGGGTGTATCAAGGAGGTCTTGTCACATCAGAAGTCAAACGATAACTAAAACCAGGAACAAAGCAAACCCTGAGCACCTACATAACAGAGAATACCTTCGAATGAAGCAAACAGCTAAAAAAAACCAAAAACAAACCATTAGAGTTATATCCCCTTTCACCTCCTAGCAGTATGTAAACACATTAAGGCCAAACCCAGACCTAGACCTGTTGGGTGTGTGACAAGTTTCCTCCAAGAACCCGTGTTTTTAGTCCAGCATCTGCGATCTTTGCACAAGCTTCACACTCCTGCACACCCCAGTTCTCCTTGGCTGGGGTGCAGGACAAACACAAGACCAATTCTTCAGCCAAGACTCATCTACTATGGCAAAAACAATGAACTAAGAATACACTCACTGTGTCAGCAGATCCTATAAATTACAAGCACTGCAAGGGTTAATAACGAAAGAAATGGCAGGATATACTGAGTTGCATTTACAGCTTGTATACTGAAAGTAAGGATCCTTATTCAGGAGTGAATTTTACTCAGTGAAACTCAAATTTTAAGTAAATGCAAATAGCCTACACTGAAAATGTGAAAAATAAACAAAATATCATTTAATTTAATTTGAGTGCCCAAGCAAGTAATTTTCAAGTCTGTTTAATGTTTAGGAAGAAAAAGCCTTAGTTCAGTCTCTACAAATGGTTTTAGTTACTTCTGTGACTTTCCATCTCTTGAGGATAATCTGCTCCTAATAAGGACAATTGCTTAGATTTATTACCCCACTGAGGTCTTGTTAAAGATCTAACAAAAATCCTATTTAAATGAAAAGGACAATAGAATCTTTAAAGTCAGTGTAGTTTAATTAAAACCTGAAACAGAATCAATGTCTTTATGCATTAGAAAAGCAAAAACAGATTTCAAAGCTGTTAAACTACATGTAATTGGCATAAACTATCCATTGAGCCATACTTTAAAAAAAAAAAAAAAAAAAAGCAGACTATGCTATGGAAATTGGAGTCTATTAATAAATAAAAAACCTGATACATGTGCATAGCACCATATTTTTGCATTTTTTTATTTGCCTAATTTGCTAAGCATATCTTAGAGCAAACATGAGACACGCTAGCTGTTAAGTTGAACAAATCCAAAAGGGACAAAAAGAGACTGATTGAAATCAATGCATTAACATGAACCAACATTTAAAAACGTTTCATAATGTTCCCAAAGAGAGCATGTAAACTGCAGCAGTCTCAGTGCAAAACTGCTGTAATCTGTGTTCCCATGTAGTCATTATTCATACATGGGAGTATACAGCTCCTACAGTAATTTTTCATGCATGAATAGTTTAAAACCCAAAATCACTGACATAAATCCACAAGAGAGACCTCCCTTTTTAAAGTTAACATCTCGAGAACTCTGAGAAGGAATGTGAAACCAGATACCAGTCCATGTGCTGACACATCTTTCCTGTAGGGAAGGTACCTCCAACTGCAGGCATATCCAAGCTTTCCCCAGCCCCAGAGCCACCGCCGGCCACCTGGGTCCCGGCTGCAGAGCCAAACCCAGCAAGGTCTGGACAGGACAGAGCAGAGCAAAGTCAAGTCTTACCACTTCTCCCTTCTCTCTCCGGCATGCAACTGGGACCTCGCATGTAGGGAAGGGAGATCAGCCCAACAGCTGCTTTGGGCACGCACTTTCCTTTTCAGGAGAAAATAAATTCTGAGACAAAAACTATCCCATAACCTATTTCTGCATTAAGAAGGCACTTTTCCTTCCCTTCTTTGCCAAAGGAAGGATGATGGGCTGGCTGGGGCGGGCAGACACGCGAATGGGCTCAGTGCAGAGGACCTGCACACCGAGACGCTCCACGCAGCAGTGGCTGGAAGTGGTGCTCCAGCTCGGCCTCCCCTCTGGCCCAGATGGCACCCGAGTGACACAGTCAGAAGGGCACTGCGGTGCTGGAGTGGGTGACACGCCTCCCTCGTCTGGAAAAATCCCGAAAGGATGTTATGTCACCTTCCCTCTGCAGCACATCAGTCCCTTGTTAACCATTTAAATGATCTGGTTAGAACACACTGCAAGCCCACAGAAGTGGCCATCTTATATAGGCCTCTCTCCATTTAAAATCACAGCTCTTGCCGGTGCTACAGTATAGTCGGCGCCCTTGCTTTTAACTTGCATTTTTGCACGGGTATTCAGTACTTAGGGCTCCCTTTTTTAAGTCCGGAAACACCTGCCCGAGGCAAGGCCAGCCGCGTGCCCGGCCACCAGGCCCCTCCGGGACGCGGGTGGGCGGCGGTGGCGGCCGGGTCCCTGCCCGCGGGTCTTTGTGTCACCTACCCAGCAGTGCCGAGACCCGAGAGCCCTCTGGACAAGCACCGCGGAACACACCATGGCGTGTTCCATGCCGCGGTCTCACCTTGCGCCTGGTGCCAGCACCGAGGGGGAGCGCACGGCGACACGCGAGTGCCACCAGCTAAAGCACCCAGNCCGGCCCCGCACTGCTCCCCCCGCACTGCGCCGGGGCCGCGGAGCTCCCGCGGGTGCGCGGCGAACGAGGGCTCGTTCCACGCACGGTCCCTGCACGGCAGATGGGCGATTCCTCAATGCACCTCAGGCCGGCGATTGTGAGCGCAATAACGGAGGGGAAATGTCCGATGCGAGGCCTGTGTGAAAGACATATTAAAACACTTAGTGTGCGGTGCATCCTGGGGGTTGTATTCAATGACCTTTTTAAAGAAATACGTTCTGAAGTCTCTTGTCAGAGTCTGTGGGAAGACATAGGTGTTTACAAATGTTAGCCAGTACTTGGAATTATATTACCCATTCCACTTGGTGGCAAAGAGCTCCTCATTTCCCATTCCATCCACACAAGGAGTGGAAATGTAAATTTAGTGCTGCTCTTTTTTTTCGTTCTTTCACTAGAAATACAAAGCCTAGTACAGTTTCAAGGCAATGAGGAATGCTATGAAGCTGGAATGAAATCTTGGAGCATCCCAAGCACTTTAAACCACCTCTATTGTTAACAAGCAGAACTACATCGTGGTGAGTTACGACTAAGATCCAAATAAAAAATACTATTGGAAATATATTAATAGCTGCCAATGACAATTCTAAGCAGAATTTAGCACTTCTGTTTCATTAATGTTATGTAGTTCACTTGCCATACACATGAAACAAAGGCTATTTTCCAGTTCAAGGATGAGTGAAATACAGCTGTAGTAGGTAACATTTTAGCCTGTTTTGCTCTTTGTACACATGCACTTTCGTCTGGCAATAACAGCATTGCCAAGAGATAAGAGACAGGCTTCTCAAAACATATTTCACATAAAAACCCTACAGAACAACTGGCCTGGTACAACAGCTGAGTGACACAGGGCAAGAGTAGAGCTCCATAGCATCAACAAGCTTTTCTGACAGAATGCAGATTTACATTCAGTGACTATTTTCATTACTGATTAGGTTTACATGTCTTCACAAGCACATTCCAGTCATACTTCCAAAACTATCTGGCCACTCAGCACAACCTTGTATAGCAGTACAAAAAATGGCATCTGCATAAAGTTTGTCTACAGGGGAGAAAAGGCCAAATACAGGCATGAAGGTGAGGAATGTCCCAAACTCAACACTACCCTCGAAGCCTCAGTGCTTTATGTAAGCAACAGGTGATTCCTAAAGCTGTGCCTCTGAAGGAGGCAATACTTTATCCACTATTTTTCCTCCTTTTTAGTCTTTTTAGTTTTTCTTTTTAGTCATGATATGTCCTGAGTTAAAAGTCTTAGAACAGATACCCCGCTCCCACATTAAAAGTTGTGGGAGGGACTTTTTCATAAAAACACATCTATCAGGTGCTTCTTCAGTAAACTTACCCTGTTGGGGTAATGGATTGTTGTCCTTGTCCTGGAAGAGGCTGATGCTGGCCATGTGGCTGCTCTGGTTGCCTTCCCTGATCCAGAGCTCTGGGACTCTCCTTCCAGGCCTGGATCATGATGTTTTCATGTCTGACACCAACTCTAGCTATGGCTGCACTCACAGATTTTTCAGTGAATACTTACACAGCTACAGCACCTGACACCATATCAGCCCAGCATTTCCCAATATTAGGGGTATGGAGTACAGATAAAGTACTTCCTTCTCTGCATCATCCCACTCCAGGAAAGGAAACAATTTCTCACAGGTCTTAAGTAAGACAAAGGTGAGGCCTACAATTAACTGGGGCCACAAATACAAACGTTTTGATAGTTACCTCAGTGGAGAGGTAAATGTTTCAGTGCTAACAGCTGAAAGCTTGAAATTGGGTGACACATTTTCAAATCAGCCTCAGAGTGACAAACAACCCAAAGGAAAATATATAGCTACTTTGGAAAGTGTTAATGCAGATTAAATCCAGTCAGTAGCAGAAGTCAGAGTTATTCATAAATTCTTCTGGTTCTCAGATCTGCTGTTCCAGAAGAAAAGCACTGTAAGAATGCAACAGATGCTTTGCTTTTGCGCACACTCCAGCAGATCTCAGTACAGTTCATATACACCTGAACGAGCAGGAGTTCACTCAAGTGAGTGAACAGGCCTGTCCCACACCTGTTACAACCTACCCACTTGCAGGACTAACACCCAGTTATCCCTATAAAGCTAAAACAAACCAACCAAAACCAGAAAGAGACAAGGTTTAAGAGTAGTTAGCTCTTTTTCATCCTGTCCACAAGGACCCCGAATTAGCAATTGTGCTTAGGTAGATGTTTTTCTGTTTGATAAGCACACATACAGAATCCAGGTTTATAAAGGCAGGTGTTATTGGAATGGGAGAATAGAATTGTTCTTTAAATCACGACAAGTCTGATCTGTTGGAGAGCTAGATTAAATGAAAAGCTTAAAAATTAATGTTCCCACTGTGTCACTGCAGGGTAAATCTTTCTAGTCTTCCTTCCAATCTGAACATTTCTGAAATGGTTCACAGAGTGCCACAAACACCACTCAGCCTGCTCTAGGAAACTTTCCTTTCTTCTATCACTTCTAAAGCTTTGCTCTGTTCCACAAGCAAAATCCCAGCTCCTCCACAACACTGCCTACAAGATCTCAGATCACTACATTTCCCTTCTCTACCCAACTTCGGAGCATCAGGTATCTTCACCCCTGAGCACTGCTCTGTTCCTCTCAGAGGAGGAGATGTCTGCCCTTTCCAGAACACAGGAGGGAAACGGATGCCCTCCTTGTAGCTTTCTTCATTCACACTGGCAAAAGCTGCAGCAACAAAGTGTAACTGGCAGTACTTCTGCAGTGAGCTCAATGTTCACCACCCACAAAAGCAGGGAAAGTACAGGAACATCAGGAACAACTCAGGAGAGGCTTGGGTTATTTGAGAAAATCCTTTTTGTTTACTCAGGCTGTATAAAGGTCACATTTTCTTGAGCACAGTTGTTTTTTAAATGCAGAAGGTATTTTCTTTGCACAAAATTCAAAGAGGCACTCAAATACACTAAGCATAAATATGCTTTTAGCATTTTATTAAGCAAGCTGCTTCTACTGTCACAATGACTGGTCCTATCTTACTGTCACCTTTCCCCAGTTACTCACTAGTGCTGCATGAACATGCAGATACATCTATCTACTAAAACAAAATGCAACAAAGCCTCTACCCAAGTTTAGATCTGCTTAAACTGACAGTAAAGTCACAAGTTACAGTAGGAACTATCTTTAAGTATTCTCAAGAAAATACAATTAAATAAAATAACAAAATTAGAAAAAAAATCACAGCAGGTCCTATAAGAGTGTTCAGACAAGAACTTAAAATAATACCTCCTTTTCAGGTTACCATTTGTTTTGCACTACATTTAAATATTGAAGAATACTGGCAGGAAAAATAATTTTTATTCTTCTACCATTTCTCTAGGCACCGTAAGACAGTCATTCTGCCTCAAAACTTCTGCTGAGGTAGGCTCTGGTGGTGGAATGCATTTAGAAATGATGGCCAGATGATGGCACAGTAAACGTCCTTCTCTTGAAGGGCTGTACATGTCTATTAGAAATATTCCTTGTTCCATATGCATGTGGAGGATTAGACACATACACTCCTCACACAGAACAGCTACCTCCCGGAACACGTCAGCAGAGTATTTACTACCAAATCCAGAAGGAGTTTGTGACTCTTACATTGTCCCCATTAATGAGAAAAATGTCACTATACAAAATCTCTCTCTTTTTTTTCCTTTCTTATCAAATCCTTCAAACAGCTGATAACTAGCTTTTATAGATTGGAGAGTCAGATGGAATTCTGAATCTATTATTTTACTAAAACCCCAGGGGTCAACTTATCACCTGAAAACCATTTTACATGGACAATTTGACTTTCATGTGGAGTGTCAGAACATACCCTAGATGGAAATCTAAAATAAATTATATGGAATACTGCCTTCTTTGTGCTGAAATTTATTGGTCCCACACTACAATAATTTTGAAAATTGTATCCCTTAAGCTACAGTGCTGAGATATTATTAACTGCTTGAACTGAAAGAGCAGGTCTGATCGGCTGCTATAAAGTCTATGGACAGAGACTAATTTCTCTTGAACCACATGCTTATCCGAAGCTGTGTTCCACCATTGCAAGCTGCCAACTTTGTTTTCTTCCAGAATACACTGCCCATCTTTTTACCATTATCCTCAGTATGCACTGTCACTTCAGCAAATCCATTCCAGAAGCTAAGAATGCATCTAAGCTTCTGCTAATATGGTTGTCTGAGACAATCACACCCAGGAGACAGGGAGGTAGAGAGATCCACTTGTGCCTCTTATCTTCCTAACACAAGTTATTTTCCTCACTAAGCAACCCTCCAGTCTCTGAAATGCATCTCTGGGATATATCACGAGATAAGCAGATCTATTTCATGGCCGACACTTTCTTTATCACTTCTGCTGCCATACTTTGGAAATAAAATTATTTGATAACGTGCTGATGCTTTGGTCAATGCATCTTTTACATCTGTTAGTACAATTTTTAGAAACCAAACTGACCTCAGAGCCTAAAATCTTTATAACTGAGAAGATACTGAAAATGATAAATGATACAGCTGCCAGATGACTATTCTTTGCATAGAAATTCCCAACTAGATAGAAAACCTTTTCTAGGCATAACACGAAAGACACAAGGATGGAGCTCTGGGATAAAATAAGTGTATTTCCTACACCTAGGAACCTAACAAGTCTGGACTACAACAGCTAAAATATTACATCACAACCAGGAAAAGAATTCTAGTAAGAAACTGTACTGCCTCATTTTCATCCAGATAAATTAATAGCCTTTATAAACTGGAGGAAATTGCTAAAAAGGAGGTTCTGATTTGCACATCCAAGTTTCTAGATAGCACTGCTTTCACTTTTTCTTTACTTGACAGTGTCAAGCTCTCCACAAGGCATTCAAAACTAATGACAATTCACTGTGGCAAACCAATCTCTCTAAGCAGAGAACCTGTTGCTTCCGACAATGGCATTCAGCTCACTAAGACCTTTGCCAGGCAGGGATTTGAAAACCAAGGTGTGGCAGCTCTCTTCTAAACCTTTTAATGCCTGTCTGTCCAAAATCTTTCTTTTATTTTAGGATGGATCTAAGAAGCAGCAGGAGCCTGTCAGTAAATGAAACACTTGTCCCAAATGAGTGGCTTGGCTGCTTAAAGAAACACCATCAAAGGTATTGGCAAAGCAGGATATAATAAGAATCTGTGAAAATATGACTTTACAGAGTTCAATGGCAAGGTTCACTGTATTACTTACTACACAGATTAAAGCATACAAAAAAAGTAATATTTCTGTGTCTACTTTCATTACATCCTACCATTTATTAAAGTGACTAGAGCAAGTTAGCAGACCTTCTTCTATCTCACCCAAACAATAGGAATTCTCTCACATCACAAATTCACAGTACTGAAGATACGGAAAAGTGCCAACTTCGGAGTTTTCTAGTGGTACTGATGAATATTCTGAGCACTTTTAAGTGCTTAAACTGTTGAGATAAATGTTTTGGAATGTATTTCTATAAATTATAGCTTAATTAGATCAAAGGAAGAAATCCATAATTTCAAAGGATAAAGCCTGAATCTAGCCTGAGTCTAGCTGGAAGTGTGATCAGGTATCAACATGCAGCAGCTTAAAACAAGTTACACAAGCTGACTTTAATATGTGTGAATATCAGGTTTCCAATGCAGAAATACGTATTTTTCAATATACGTTTCTGAGCAGAAATCATGTCATTTATATGCAAATCAGACTATATTCTGCAGCTGATTCTTCTGTGCTGAAGCCATGGGAATTATTTGCACTTAATAAAGCCTCATAAATAGGTTTTGCCTCTAAGTGGGTGGGGGAACAGCAAACATATCATAGCCATTTACAGTTACAAGCGTCTTTTTATTTTGAAAGTTATACACATCCTTTAATAGAAAGTTTCACAGTTGCAAAAGAAACATTGTTTCCTTTATATAAACAAAATACCCTTACAGCCTTCAAAACAAAATGTTTTGCCTTATTCCCTATGCTCAGGTATCTAAAATGTACAAATTGCCATCTAGTATCAGTCAAAAAGAGAGTTTGACATGCTAGTTCCATGCAGTATATGTTAAATACAGGAAGAAATTACTTGTTATTATAATTAGGCACTTTTATTATATTTGAAAGGACATATACCTTCTTTATATGAAGTATGTTCACCCAATACCATCTACTGCATTCCTGCAAAACATGTTAACATTTTCACACACCACCAATGAGATGTGGCCCTCGCGTCCTGGCACATGGAAATCATCCGTTTAAAAAGCACAAGAGGACAGACTCGGGATCACTCAAAGCACATTCCCCAAAGTGTAGCGAAGTGTAGTGTTTCAGTGTGCTAGGGAGCATACTAAAGCCAATTGGGAAACAACTCTCCCTAACTGGTATAAACGGTCTGGACTGGGACTCTGGTTAAGGGCAGGACATGCAGGGCAGGACTGCAAGTTAACAGCAGCACAACTTTTCCAGTCACTTCACAAACAGAGGGAAGAGCAACAGTGATCAGCATTGCCCAGAGACAGACAGGCGACTAAAGGGCCTCAAGGGCCCCTATTGCTTACAAAGGTGCAGTCCTTACTGCAGCCCATTCCATCTGAAACACCTGCCCAGAGCACATGGAGACCAGGAGTTACAATACTGGGAGAAAAGTGAAGGCTTAAACTGATACGATTTAATGTCACGCAGATTTCAAGAACAAATACAGAAGCATGGCTCAGCCAGGTTGGCCCTTATCTCAGCTGAACAGTGGCAGCCAATAAACACCTGCCCTTTTTCTATCTGACTGTTTTCAGCCAACCTGAACTTCATCACTGAAAACACCATATGTGTCTTAGTTAATTCTCGTGGAAGTCTTCCAAAAATTCAATGTATTATTAGCCCTCTGCAGGAAGTTAATTTTACCCTGATTAGTACCTTCTTTTCTATTTCCTTGTTAAGCAAAGGAGCTTGGAAAAAAACCCAGGCATTCACAGATCTCATTTCAGAGGTATAATTAAAGATTCTGGCAGTAAAACAGTTGACGTGATCCAGCTCTTTTGCTCATCTACACAAAATGCAGAAGCGGTGACATAAAGAGCTAATGCAAGACACCTTTTCTTTCAGAGGAGGTACCACTGATACTGTCATAATGATGCATTAGAGTGGTATCATTTGTGCTCTGCAAAATGACTGATTTTAACTATTTTGGGCATACCGGTTTCATATGGTGACTTCTGTTCATTCTTTATCATTATTCTGACTGCCTTTAAGAGTGCCAACTTTTATACCTCACGTAACTATTCTGTGACAGTATATCTAAATAAAAATACACCCAAATAACCAGAGTCCAACTTGTCGCAACTGCTCTTATTTTAACAATTACTGTAATGTTTAACTCATTAAAATCTTCAAATAAATGAATAAAGTCTACATAATTAAAATGCGCACAAAACATGCTCCATACAATGAAAATTATGTCACAATACATTTACAGTATTCGGTATGCTATAAACTTACCTTATACACAAATGTGTCTGGCAACATGTTTAAACACTATACTTATTTTCCCACTATTTTTGAAGATTATGGCGTTTGAGTGCATATTGCATTTTCTTCAGGCACAGATATGGTTGACCTCAGTTTATATTTTGAAATCAATATGTGTGATAGGACAAGGAAGCATATAAGGAAGTTGAAGTTAAATTAAAAGCAGGTATAAGCATGTATTTTATTATGGAGAATCACACCAGTAAGATAGTAAAATCTGACTTCATGTCACATTGAATTTTCTTTCACTACTCCATTATAGGAAACAGTATTTTTTATAATGTAAATTTTGTAGAATCATCCCCAGACTAAAGTCTGTGGCATCCTGCTGTATCCCCAAAGAATTACTTACACAATCCCATTGATTGAAACTCAAGCCACTCATTTAATGTTACAACTCTATGTAGAATTAAAAATAAGGATCAGTTTAGACTCTAACAATGTTTTTAGTTACTTTAGTCTGTATTTTACTCATTGTTAGTGCTTCGTGAAATTGTCTGATGATATCCTGTTGAATTTAATTATTCTCTTTTAGCATTTGGTCAGCACCTGAAACAAAGCACAGCCATCTTTTGCCGTTTTATTCACCTTATGAAAGTTAGATCCTTAGATGGATAAAGGAACTCAGGTGTCTCATGTGCACAAGAAGGGCAATTCAGTGAGCCTGTCTGTGAAATGACAGCACACCAGCCTCTCCATGTCACTCTCATCACAGGTAATTTGGGGAGTTCCACCAGAGAGCAATTCAGCCCACTTAAAATCTGAAATAATTTCTGACAGTGTTTGCCTCTTTCTAGTGACTAGACAGAGAGTCCAGGTGAACTAGGTTTATCACTTAATGTGATTCAATTAAACAATGGAAATTACAGCTCTCCACAGCTATGTCAACACTTACCTTCTGGGGCATGACCTGGGATTTTTGTCCCCCGGTCATTTCTATGAAGCATCTTTTGAGAAACACCACTGTATCTGCCTGGGAGGCATCTGTTTTCCATGGAAATCAGAAGATGGTGATGGGTGGGAGATAAACTCTGCATTTTTAAATCTTACCCTGACACAGAACTGTAATGTGTACATGACTAGGACTGCTGGGCTAAATGTAGCAGTAGTATAGTAATTTTAAGTTACATCAGCTTGGAAGCCTAATTAAACGAAAAAAATCAGACAAAAAGAGATCTGACATACTAATAACTTTCAGATGTAATAAAATACTTGAGGTATAGAAAAGTGAGTTATAAGCTTGGGCCTGCTGGCATTTGCATAGTCAAAAACATATTGAGGGGTGAGTATTGAGACTGCTTACGCTTGGCCATTCTTTCCTGCAGAGAAAGAGTAATATCAAGTCAAAAGCATAAGGAACACTGGAGTCAAGTAAAATGTTATTAGCTGAGAAAATTACAACCTGGTAGTGCAGCAAAACGTGGCTGCATTTGGTTGCACCACAAACAATGTTGCAAGAACAGACAGCTAATGTTCCACATGTGATTGTAACATTTTAATTCCTCACATTTTGAATA
This sequence comes from Pachycephala philippinensis, assembly GCA_013397055.1. Lineage (NCBI taxonomy): Eukaryota > Metazoa > Chordata > Aves > Passeriformes > Pachycephala > Pachycephala philippinensis. The sequence continues at coordinate 816,148 of VWZT01010260.1, read as the reverse complement.
ATTAACAGCAAAAATTAACATTCGCTTAGATTTTAGGCAATATCATATATTCTACTAACTGTTGAACTTGCAAGGTCTACTGTTCAAACACTAAAGCTACAAGAAATATCCAAATCCAATGCCTGGTACCTAAATCTGTATTAAGACACGTGAATGTCCATTTTGTGACCTTGGGTATGAAAGTGAACAGCCAACAGAGTTTTAGAATATTTTTACAGACATTTAACAACTGGTTTGCTGAGAATCTGGAAACATATCTGCTTAAATTGCACTTTTTTATTAACACATTCATAGCACTGTCAAAAGGAATATCTAGAATCTAGAATAATTAACCATTCTATTACCTCTATTTATAAATCTAATTATTTCACAGAATCAGCAATATGAAAAATTCAGCTTCAGAGAAACTTAAAGAAAAACGCAAAAAACATTATGAAATTTCCAAGGAAAGAGTCTTTCATTCACTTAAAGATTACTTGAGAAACAGGACGTGTTACTATGAACAGATTACTACAAATCCCTTACTTTCCCTTATGGGATTTTCTGTTCTCTCTAAAAGCACCCTCACTTCGTGAACTATTCTCTTTTGACATACTTCCATATTTTTCTTTATAATCCTGAAAACAGCCAGGTCAACAAACAAATACTTAAGTACTTATCAAAACAAGATATTATTTCTTATAGTCTATAAATTCTATAAATTAGACATCAGTTTTAGTATTATATACTCTATGCAGCAACCCAGCTATTGATAAATAGGTTTACAACAGAAATCAAATTCTCTTAACTGAAGCCTTCACCATAAAATTGACTGTAAGTATTTTCCCCAGTATGTAAGTATTTTCCCCAGTATTACAATGTATTTTGTTTACATATTTTACAAAATACCATCAAATATTCCAAGAAAGGGCTTGACATCATTGATTTCATCATCAAGAAGATATCTAAAGAAGATTAAGCAAACAAACAAACAAATTAGGTATAGTACATCAAAACCTATGAAATCAGGAACATTATATACAGTCAATAGAAACCAAGATAAGCAAAATAATTTTAAGTAATTTCTCTTTTAAGAACAGCTAATTGTTATTATTATTGTGAAAACTTTTTAACAACGAATATTAGAAACTAACACGTTGCCTAAATGTCTGTGTTCCATGAAGAACTAAGCACTGGAAGGAACACTGAGGAAACAGAAAAACATATGTTAAGTTTTTATTACCTAGGATCTAGTTCTTTTTCCTGTTCTTTCGTGAAAATAAAAAAATCTTCCTTCCTAGTGAATTTAGAAGACTCTGAGATTATTTCTGGGATGGAAGAACACTGTACATTTTTTAGCTCTTGAGAAGGACTTGAATGCTTTTTTTCTTGAAAACTGAACTGCAACATAAAAGTTAAAAAGTATCTATGGTTAAACCAACTAACTGAAAGAGAAACTAACAGATGGTTGTAGAATGTAGTACTGGTAAAACTATCAAATTGAGTAAATAGTTTCGACCTCATGCTATATGAAGAAAATTCATGTCCTATTTCTTTGTATCAGGAATATCCCAATGAACACGGAATGCATGCAGGTTTGGACAACACAGAGAGGCTCAGAAATTCAGGATGTCCTAATTGATTCCTAAGTCAGATATGGCAAATATATTTACACAGTAAATACTCTAATTATAGAAAATTCTGTTATCAATATATTTTTACTCACCAAAGTCAGATTTCTATTCTGTACAGATAAATTCACTTTTGATGTGCTATTGACCACAGAAACATCTGAGTTCTGAATACTGGTCTCATCTTGTACTGTGCATAAACTGAAAATACCACGTTGAATAATTTCAGTATTTTTACAGAAGTGCAAAATTATTTGCTTTTCAGTTCAGGATTTTCTACTTATTTTCCTGCACACTTAAATAAAAAACACATTAAAATAATTCAACAATACATATATTTTAAACATTGAAATTTCACTCACTTTTATGAGTGAACAACCTTCTATATATTTAATTCCACAGATACATGTGAAATACAGACAATATTTTAAACTGAATAAAATAGTAGTAAATTTTATAAGTCTTACTCTTTTGAAATATTATTTGTGGCTTTGCTTGTTGTATACTGGCAGAGGGGTTGACATTCATCTGGAATTTGAAGGCAGATATTTCCATGTTCCATGAAAGAATGAAAGTTTTAAAAAGAGAGTTGAGAAGCAGCCACAACCTCTTCTAAATATTTCACATGATATGATAAATAATACTTTGAAAATTATTAAGGTGTCTTAACACTTTAACTATTTCTTCTGTGGGTTTTGGGCTAATACAAAGATAAGCAGAGATATACAGTCAGTATACATTATGCAACAACAATTACGCAGCTGCAGGCCATCAAAAAATGTTAATTGTGACTTCTGTATCAGATTTGTTACAACATATGTGACATTCAAGGTAGAATAATAAACCTGGCGGTCAAGTTAATTAACCAAAAATTTCAGGTAGTTCTATTCATTGTACACTATACTAATCTATTCTCAAATAATAGCCTGTAGAATAATTTGTATGTAGGAAAGAAAAAAGTTTGTTGAAATAACCTTACCTAATTCTCTACTGACAAAATTACTAGCAAATACCAATTTCTCATCATCAATATCATCCCAAATATCATCTCTCAGTTCAAAGTCCACATTCAAAGAATCTGAAAAACAATATCTGCTTTTATCTGTATGGCAGAAGAACATGAAGGATTAATTTAAAGATCAAAACAGTGAACACCCTTATTTTAAACATTAGCAATAACTTACCACTCTTTCCACAATTCCAGGATTGTAGTTGTTTCCGAGATACTTCTAAGGCATTAATATTATCTACCCGGTACACTGAGGGTGATGAAGATGAGAGTTTATTGCCAGACCTATTTAAAAGAAAATAAATCAGTGACATGTCAGTAAAACAGTTGCAGAAAGTTGCAAAATAATTTTATTCACAAAACAATTCTTAGTAGTACCTTGGCAAGGCTGGCAATAAAGACTTAGGTGTAAAAACAAATTGTTTGAGATCCACATTTTCAGCTTGATTTAACATCTGCACCTAAAGAAAGCAAAATATTTTAACTTATAAGATATAAACATATCGAGAACTGTTATTTTTTAACAAGCTTAATGACATTATTAATATTGTAAGTTAGCATAATATTTAAATGTCATAAAATCTTTCTGGTGTCTGCTTATCTAACGTCCTCAGTTAAAAAGGTTTGAATTATGTGTGTCTAGTAGAGCACCCTGGCTGGTTGACTCTCATCTGTATTAGCTATAGGGTAACTAATCCTCTATTGCAAACAAACAAGCAAACAAAACTGTGAGGTGGAAATAAAACCCTTCAATACCTTAAATGTCATCCTTGCTGCAGAAAGCAAGTTTAACACTACATTCAGAGGAATAAAGTGCAAGCCATGAAATCTTTCAGAGGTTTAAAACTAATATGGACGGTTTTCTTATAAACAAGTGGATCTACCTGCCAGTGAGAAAAGATCTCTTAGTAGCGTGACTAATAAATACCCCACAGTTTGTTTCATTCAGGTCGTATTTCGCCAAACCAAGGCACAGTGCAGTACCTTCCAGCGATTCCTTTGAACCTCACCAACCACAACCTACCAAATGCCATGAAACAAAAACCATAGAGGACATGCACAAAAGTGGACCATTGGAAGTGTTCCAAAGAGCAGCAGAACCTCTCAGAGATTCCTGGACCTATGTACTTCTTTACTTTTGGCACTCCACACAGAAAAGTCAAACTTGAATGTTCATATTTAGTGATAAAATTCTCTCTGCAAACAATGCCTACAAATATGTAACAGATTAAAATAAACCTATGAAATGGCTGACTGCATTCAAATGAACCTTTAGCCGTTTTACTGGGGGTATAGATGAAACTGAGTTCCTGCTCCTTAAATCAGCTAGGTACGAAGAAAACTTTGTGTCTCCATTCATCTGTGACTTTGGAGGTACGCCAGTTTTACCTGAGAAAATGAAGCAAAATAATCTTCAGATTAGTTAGAAGGGATAAATCCTATTTATTGTCAAGTGACTTTGAAAACCTTTGCCACTAAGCTTAGTATCTTCTGTTAAAAGATTCTAAAAGATTTAACATGCTAACTACAAGATTTAACACAGTATTTATATAAAAGTGCAACAAGCTTGACATTTTCCTAAAACATACCCTAAATCCAAAATGTATTAATCATTGTAGTGCTTATAAAAGTGCTATTGACAAAGCTATTTATAACTGCTTTTATGACTGCATCATAAGCACAACTCAGGCCCCATTCTCTTGCTTGTGTTGTTTTGGTAATGTAGCCATTGGTATGATGGGAGCTGTTCTAAATTGCATTTGTCCAAAAGTATCAGAAGTAGTAGATTTAATGAAACTCACAGCAGTCATGCCCACACACATCTTTATTTTTACAGCGGTGGTTGCATTCTCTGTTTCCATATTTCTTATAAGCAATCTCTTGTTTAGATCTGTCTCCTAGATAAATATAATACAGAGATTCAAACAGTAATATTAGATACCAAACACCCATGATTTTTCTTACTTTCAAAATCATCAAAGATTTGCACTGTAGTACTTGACAAGTGGAAGCAGCAGCATTGTATTTTTATTACCTTTGAGAAAGAAACCGCAGGGATAAATAAAGATCTAGCTACCTACTGAAAGCAAAATTCTATTTTCTGTTGACTTTGGTATTAGCCAGATATTGTGATCTGACCATTTACCTGTATCTACTTTTGCTGCTGGCAGGCTTTGGGGTGAGCCATAACATATATCACGTGTAGATTCAGTTGTCAATTTTTGATTTGTAACCACCTTACATCTCCCTGCTTTTGGTGTTAAGTAGAAGGCTGTATATGCTTGCTGTATATCAAGGCCGACTTGGAAAAAAAAAAAGACAAAAATATTAAGAACTGCTTTAAACTGTTTCTATACTGATGCCTTGAAGTGGCTACCTGAAAACAAAGGCTACACAAGATTAAGAGAATAAAGCTGGTATTTATTTGAAGGGCCTTCAAAGGTACACCTTGGGAGTCAAAAACCTCCAAGGGGCTTGACCCAAGATGGATGTTGGGTCATGGGTTTTTCACACTTTTATAAGTTTGGTCCATTTGCATATCAGGCTTAATTCTCTAATTATATTTTCAGGCAATGAAGTAATTACCCCAAGTTTTCTCCCCCTCTCAGAGGCTTTAGTTTACATATTTTGGGGCCTGGGACAACAAGGTGTCCTTCAGTTCAGGCCCAGAGAGGGTTTGTTATGTCTCACCAGCCTGAGAGAACAGTAGCTAACAGGCTATATGGAGTTTCAGAGTTACATACTAAGCAGTACAGAATTTGAAAAATATAAAAGTTAAAACCTAAGGCATAAATACTACTGATTATCTTCAGTTTTCTGAAGTGTTTAAGCAAGTAAATGTTATTCAAAGATCATGGAAATTTGTTAAAATAATTTGCCCTTAAAGCACACTCTTACATGACCAGATTATTCACGATTGCCATTAAAAACCCCAAACATTTTCAGAATTGAAGATATAGTTGCCAGAAGAACAACAAAATTAGTCCCTTTAACCAAATGTTCTTGTATTGTTTTAAAACTACATTTATCTATGGCTTTGCACTGCTGATAAAATTTCAACTTTTAAATTGTACTACAGTCTGTGTTCAGGAGTATGCAGCAGCTCTCTATTGGCAAAGGCATAAAATGAGTATGTTGATAATACTTCTCAAGTTGAATGCTAATATTCATGAGAGACAGGGAGACACCCTTTGTAAAGAGAGTAATTTTGTCTTTTATTAGGGAAATGAAATTTGCTGGAAAACCAGACAGGCTTTCAAAAAATGTGAGAGTACCTTCAAGTCTGAAATAGGAACAGACTTCAAAATAAGTAGAGACTAGGAAGACCTGGGTTTAGTCTGATTTCACCATTACCAGTTTCAGAAAAATTAACTGTTGTGCTGAGTTTTACTGAACTCTGTACAACATGTAGATAAAAGGACAATTTTCTTAATTTGTATGTGGTTAGAAAACCCTTCATTTTCCAGAGCCACAGGTCTAGCTATAGCAATATAGATTATTCCAGGCTTGATTATTGTAATAATTTCAACGTTCAATATTTACCATGGAAGCACCAACTACCCTTCACTTAATCTAGCACACAGCAATCTTCTTTACTGGTGGGGCACGATGACAGAATTTAGTGGAGCCAGTCTATTTTTAAATTGTTTTTCAAAGTTTTGTGTTTTGTAAGGGTCTCTCCTCATCTGCTACTATAGTTCCAATTGTATGGAAGTTGCCACTGAGGGACCAATGTTTAAATCTGCACACGATAAGGCACTACATTTTCAGCTGTAGGAATCTCTTGTTACTGAAGTGGAGATGAATCCATATCCAACACCTGTTTCCTACAATGCAAAACCTAACCAAACCTTCACAAAGACAGCTCTGCTCAGCATAAATAACCCATCAGGCTGATAGGTTATCCCTACTGAAAGTTAATTCACTTGAAGGAGGACAAAAGAGAATCCCAATCTGTATCAACAGAGCAAAACTGTTACTTTCTCCTAGTAACAGTTTTGATGCTTCCCAGTTCCTTAATGTGGTAGTTAATGAAATAAACAGATAAGTAATTAGGACAGGTAGTATGCAACCCAGGAAAACACATATAACAGAGTTTTGTTTCCAGACCAGCTCACTTTATTATATTTTGGCTTAATAGAAAGTGGTTTTATTCAAAATTCTTAAGCAGTTGTTTTTTAATTCAAAGAATACCATAACCTACCATAATCAGAACTAATTAGATTTATACTAATGTCTTTTGATTTAAGAGGTCTTTTCACTTCAATTTTCTTCATCCAATTTCCAGCTTTCAGCAGCACAGAATCCCTGTAATGCAAAGTTTTGTTAGACATGGACAATGAAAACACGAGTGTATACTATGGTATCTGTAACCAAGTGAAAGAGCCTGTATTTGGCCTTAGTTCTTCAGTTTTGCTTGATAAGTGGCCTAAGAATAACTTTCCAATAATGCATGATTTATGGCCATAAAAGAGCCCGGATCCTGCAGATCAGTTTCAGTTGTGCGAAAAATGCCAGCTTTTGGCCAGAATTCTCATTAAGGTCAGGCAGCGGTAAAAGATTTTGTTTCTCTTTTTCATTTACTCCAAGCATCTTTTACCTAACTGGAGAATTTAATTCCATCTCTGAGGGAAAAAAAACAATTTTAGAATATAATTAAAGAAATATAGCTAACAGGAGTACGTAACAACTGGTGAATCTATCTTTGTAATAGGTATTTTACTTGTTTTATATTTATGGGAAAATTATTATGACTTCCATAATATGACATCGATGTTGAACTCTGAGGGACAAGTGCTCTCTGCGCTGACAAGCACACTGGCATGTTTTTGGGGTTTCTGGATCTTGTGTAGCATTTTAAATGACAACAGTGACTAAAAAATGCTGTAGGATGAAGAATAATTTTGTACTATTAGACATCAGTAGGAAGTATCGCAAAAACTGCAAGTCACAGAACAAGAGAAAAGCCAACACCCTAAAAAGATGTGATCTGATCATACATACATAATTTTCTGATTAAAAATGACTTGGTTGTCAGCATCTCCTATGACCAATGTAACATAGTGGAAGTCTGGCGCTGTTCTCTTTGTCTGTAGCTGCTCATAGTTTGTTAATTTGACGGTCACTAAGATTTCAGCCAATGTGTCACTGTACTTTGGAAGCTAGGGAAAACAATACAGGAGACATAACTGCTAAAATACACAAAGTAAAATATATGCCCTTCCATAAATTTCTAACTGTTGATACAAACACAAAAGCTCGACTCAAGCAGTTTGAATTTGTGGTACAGTTTTTATTTGTTGTTTTGAGACACTATCACCCAGTACTAACTTGCCCAGAGCTGAATATCCTAAGTTTGATTAAGTACTGAGAATCAAAGACAAATGTAAAGAGAAATATGCAATAAGACTTATATAGAAGTTGTATTTTGGCATCCCAACATTCCTCTAAAAGGTATTTATAATTGTTAAATCTTTGTTCTGAGAATCGAGCTACTCATCTGATATTATGTCAAATAAAAAGCTAAACTAGAACTGATTGTTATAACAATAGTATTTCACACATTTATTGAATTTTTATCTTCAAATGTGTCTTCATTTCTACCGACTTTAAGGTTACTTTTCAAATTTTGCATTTCAGAAAGGTAGAGTGTCTATGTAACCCATATAAAGATATAATGCATACCAGAACCTCAAAGCTCTTGATTACACATAGAATTGTACCCTTCCTTGGAAAGGGCACCAGCTAGGTTAATGGAGTAATTTACTGTTTCTCTGTATTCCTAAGTGTGATGTTGAAAAGAAACATGAGTTAATACCATTTCAGTAAGTTTTATTTGGATGTTTTGCTGTCCTTAGGGTTTGTTTATATTCAAGATGGAAGAGACCTCTCAGACTCACATATAATGCTAGAACGTGAATATACTGGTTTATATCTGTAACATAAAATGCTATCAACGAGAGAGGCCAATATATTATGCGGAATGTTTGTTCCATGGCTCTCCTTCGAGATTTAGGAGTTTCATTCTACAGACTAAGTTGGAAGGAGGTCACAATATTGTGTGATCTTGTATCAGTGAAGACTCAAAATTTCTTTAAGTCAATATTTGCCTTTTTATTTAATAATACTAGCATAAAAACATGAAATAAACATAAAAGAATTTACCTGTTCAATTTCAAGTTCATATTTTGGAAGGTGCAAAACAGACTCTTTTATCTGGTTTCCAAAAGGAGGATGTCTGTTTAAAATCTGCAAAGATGTAAATCCAAGGAATCAAAGTCACCTGAGTAATTACGTTAGCAACAAAAGCCCTTATCACTTTTGGTTCTCTACTGTCAGTGATGCCAAAAGAAAATTCCAATACTTTTTCATGTTGCTACTGCTTCTGTTCAGTTAACAGCCAATGAACTACCAATGACCTCAGAACCCAACTACTCAGGTTTTATATGAGATGACTCTTCTATGTTGCACAAGCCTTAACTAAAACAGAAAAAATGACAAAAAAAAAAACCACAAAAGGGGCCAGAAATGAGAAATCAAATTTCCAAAGTCAAAATAGAAAACCCCAGTAAGACTGATTTTCTTTAGAAGTCTGTTATATCTTCCAGAACACTGGAATTACAGTTTCAGCAGAAAAGAAGCCAAGAGCCAAGGAACCAGTCCTAGGGTAACACCTAACTTTCCTAAAATAAGAAGTGCTTTGTAGATTGTTCAGAAGATCTTTATTCTACTCCTATCTCAAACTTGCAATATGGAAATTTGGGATTCTCATCATTAACATACACTAAGAGACACTGTAAATACATATTCCCTTTTATATTTTTCCAACACTCCTAACGGAGAAGTGCATATTGTCCTTTGTTTCAAACAATGTTCATTATGAAATTCTACATATTTAAGCATCTGCTTTCCACAGCCAGCCAAATCAGTGAAATCATCATCCACATCAAATTTGCTACAACAAAAAATCATACACGTTTTCAAGGAAAACCACAGTAGCTACACAGATTTTTTAATTCTACTAGTTAAAATGAATAAATCACCTAAACATCTAAATTTTGCTCTGATCATATAGCAAATATATATTATCTATACTGTTTTTACTGGTAACAGTATTAATACTTAATATTTTCCCTATCATATTTATCTATGTACAAAATAGTAAGTTACCAATTCAAGTTCCCTTGCGTTTATGTCTTCAATTTTTTTAAATGACGTCAGCCCAGCATTTACCATAGCATTTGACAGTGTTACACCTGTGAAAGACACGTATACAAGTTTTATGCTGTTAAAGGGCAATGAATAACCTGAAATTATTCTGAACAACTGCATTATAGCAGGTAAACCCAAAGCATAAATAATTTTATATTACATTTGATGCAGTTTTCTGCTCAGCAAATCACTAAATTAATTATTTGTTTAAATATTTTAGTATTATTTAATTTAATTTCTCCATTAGTAAAGAGAAAAAGAAATGCAATACAAACTAAACATGAAAATATTCAATATTTCAATGCTGACCACTTTTAAATTTTCTACACTAGAATGGATTTTAGATCACTTTCTACAAGAGTCAAGAAATGTGTTCTGTATATATATGACAAAAAAAAGCATGTCACGCAGTAGTATTTGTCTCAGAATTTCTTCCCTATCCAAGAAATCATTTAACTATGTTAAAATCATAAAGATCTCAATGTTTTTGAGCAAGTTAACAATGAAATTCACTGAAAAAGATGTATTTATTATAATCTTCTACAAGTTATTGCAGCTTTAGCAAAAAACTTTCCCATGGCATATACACCACAAAAGCAGACTGGCAGAGAATTCCACATACACTTTTATTTCTACTTCCAGTGAGATTTAGAGATATCACAGCATATGAAAAGGCATTTAACTGGATTGGAACTACAGCCTACTACAATAACTGCAAATGACTGTAGGTAAAAAATAGTACCAAATACTTAGAATGAGTATATGGATCTTTCTCACACCATTCTGCAAAACAGGGTAAGAAATCTGAAAATTAAGTGGGAAACCTCTTTAGATACTTTTAGGTTGCTTCTTGGAAGACATTATAGTAATCTTATAAGAAAAGACTTAACTCAAGAATTTAATAATTTAGAGAAAGAGAAGACCTTTTGTCTTTTTATGTGTATTTGAACATCTTTTGGGTCTGACCTAGGGAAAGCATCTTTTACCATCTCCCTGCTCCTTTGCAGAAGCTCTGTGGTCTGAAGACTGAAAACTTTCACATATTACTTCTGCTGCTAGAGCTGTTCCCCTGTTTCTTTGTAACTGAAGCTGAAGGTTAACTCTTTTATCCTAATTCCTAAAATGGCAGAAGGATTTCCACCAGTGAAGAGAATACCAGATATAAATATGAGTTTTTCTCTTTATTTTTATCTACACTCCTGAGCAAAAAAGAAACAGGGATGGAAATGAAATTGAACAAGTAGTAAATGTCATAAAACCTGTATGGCACCTGATCACTATCCTGTCTATCAGAACAAGCAAACAGAAACCAAACATACCGTTCAGCAAAGAGGGACCATCATTACTGGACAAGACTTGTAGAAAAGCAGTAAGAATTCAACTGAATCATCAGTCTCAGTAAGGCCAAGTGTCAGTCAAAGAACAGTCACTCTTATAATGGAAATATTAATTAATAAGGCTTTTTTAAAGGTTCAAAAATAGCATACTGAGATAAGAGTTTAAAAATTAAGGATTTCTGAATATGCTACATGGTATCACCAAATTTCTATGAACTTAAACAATTCGTGTAACTTCACAAAGAAATAGAATAAGCTTAGCTGCCATAGACAGAGGTTAAGAATCACATCATACGACAGGAGCCAATTCAGCGTTTGATTCAGGGAAAGAGTGAACTGTCAGAAGAATGTTCAAAAGAAGCCTCTGAGAGGAATAAATGACACTTTGGAAGTTAGCAGTTCTTTGTAACATATGCTGCAATAGCTATGACAGCATAAGAAAAAAGCACCCAAAAAAAGGAAAATTGGACAGAGATGTCTGTATATACACCACTTATATTACTAAAAAACTAAACATGACTTTATTCTATTGAATATAGTGTACAGGAAAGGATTTGTCTACACTGCAAGTGCCATATTTATTCCACTCATCCTAACGCCACAGAAATGCTGAACACGAGGCAGATTCCTCAGATGACTGTGTTGACATCAGCACAGGTGTGGGATAGTGGAAATGTGTTCCAGCAATCTGCACTGTGCACAGGCTAACAAGCCCTGTCCCTTGCTTTGAATCCACATGAATGAAGCATTACAGCCTCTGCACTTGGGCAGGCAAGGCTGTAACGCGCTGTACCCTGTGGACCTTTGGGTTCAGCCATTCTCTAATTTGCAGACCTCTGCACTACACTGTTCAGTGCACAGCAGATGTGTCTCTAGAGAAGAAATACAGAGAATGCTGCAGTGAATTTTGAAAGCAGGAAGGTATAAGATCAGACATCAAAGCAGGAAGATACACTACTACCTCAAACAAGTATGACTACATTTTTATAACACAGAGGACTCAGTAATTTCTGAACTCCTTTTCAAATAATTATGACAAGCCTGTACTTCCAGCCAGAAGTTCATTCAATAACAGGATACGGTGAAAAGAAGATGATCATTAGAAACTTTTGATCATTATGTGTATAAGAACCTCATTCACAATAAATTTATTTCTATTGCATGATTCCTATCCTTTTCAATGTGAATTAGAAGGTTCTCATGCATACAAGTAAGAGGACCTATCGTAACAGCTTCTTGGAAAGGAAGGCATAGCCTAGTCAGGGACACACAATCACATCAATGTGGAATATGCCTGGGATACTGAGAGGAACATTAAGGAATACGAACAATTCTGAAATACTTTGCAAGCCTGAAGAAAATTACTAAACAGCTTACTTTTGTTATGGCAGATTCTTCTGACAACTCTGGTACTCAATCGGGGCAAATAAGTAATTAGAGACTAATTCAATTATGTAAGCAGACACCACAGAAATCAGCAGGCTAATTATGAGTTTTGAGTCTCTGTCAAGATTACACTTTTATAATTTCTAAATAGTACCTACCAATTTTTTCCAATTGTTTAGACACGTGAAGTGAATTTTCCCAAAGTCTGCACCTGAAACACTTTGCTAAAATCAAAGAGTTTAATAAAGCAGAAAAGTTGTTCTTAGACGATGACAAAAAGTCAGATAACCCTGTAAAAAGAAGATTGACTTATATTAACGAACTAACATGTAGCTTATTAGTATATGTACCAAAGAAAGGATTAAATTTTACCATACATCTAGTAACTCTTAAGCCATTTCTAAATATTCTGCCAGTATCTTGTGTCAAAGTAAAGTCTTGAATAGGAATACATCCCAGCTGAGCCTGAATGAGACTGGAAAAAGAACAGGTGCGATATATAAGCTATACTGTAAACAAAGAACAATATAAAAGTTTTTAATGGGGAAAAAAAAAGGAAATTCAGAATAGAAACAACAAAATACAAGATCTGATCCTCTGCAAAATGACAAAAAATTTAGCAGGGACACCAACTGCCATAAAATGACCGTTTTTCAATAAAACAATAAAAACGCAATATAATATTTACCAGTTTACTTTCATTTCTCTTGTTTTTATCTTCCCCTCCATTGGAAACCTATGCATGAAAACATACATATTTTCTACAATTCATTTCATTTATTGTTAAAAAGTTACTTTCAATTTTCAATGCAATTTTTTTATACCTGATAGTTATTTTGTCTTTGTCTTTATTTAAAGTGTTCAGTATTTTCTTTTCATTTGTTCTTAACTTCACATCCACAAATTCTGAGCAGTTGGAGATCATTGTGATCTGTAGTAATCAAAGTCTTTTAGTAACTGTTTTAATTTGCCCTTTTTTCTATCACTTCTTCTAACTTTTTTTTAAAAAGAGCACCTTAAAAAGATTTTACTGTCTCAACACTATGACCATGAAGACACAATCAATCAGTTCTTTTTAATACTGACCAACTTTCTTTCCTCTTCCTATAAGGGCTATTACATAATCAAAGGAGAAAATTTTTCTATCAGCTTTTAGATTGCTATTTCAGTTGAGGTTATCTAAAATCAACCACACACACTGCTAACACTTTATACAAGGCAAATACAAACAACTTTTGCTATCTGTTACATGTTTCACCTTGCTTTCTTCACATTTTAATAACAAAGACATTCACAGGAGAACAGGTGTTCCATTTTTTCATGGCAAATCTGTTCTACCATAGTATTTCCTTGAAAACAAAATGTCTCGTGATTCAGATAACAATCTGTTATCTGAAAGAGGAAAGCTGCTTAAAACAGAAAGACAATTCCCTTAAAAATAAAACCCGCTCTTGATGCAGCTGGTTTTTGCAATAAAAAAACCTATTAAACCACAAAACAGTTAAGTGTTTAATACATAAACAGAACAGCTTCAGCAATTTTGCATCTTCATGAGCAAGGTTAGTGAGGGGAGAAAGAGTTGGAAATCAAAAGATCTCAAAGTACAAAGCCTGAAAAATACTCTGTATAGAATTTAGTTAGATGTATTCTTTAAAATTTTATATAAACAAAGCCTGATATCTTTAAAATAAATAACACCTTACGCTTCTTTTTTCAGACTGTTTAAAAACAATTGAACAATATGTAATTTTTTAAAAAAAAGTCAAATTACCAATTCATTTAGAGTCTCAGTTCCCTTAATTGTGAAAAACTGCTTCACTGTATCAAATGCAATATAATACCACGCCATTAATCTTCCAGTCTCTGTAAAAGAAGAATATACCTTAAAAAAATAAATATGCCAAGTATATTTCAGTGGGTTGGAGTTTTTTAAGCCACAAAAATAATTTATTTTCTTACTACAGGCGTCTGTGAGATTTACCACCACTACTCAGTATGTTATTGCCCCCAGCTGTCTGATGGACATTACTGACCCGACCATGGAGTGGCAGACAGGACCATGTGGCAGTCACAGTTCTCTCCAATGGAGATTAAGTCACACTAACATACCAGGCAGGGAACTGTGGTTGCTAAGAAGCCAACCACCTCTAGCAGAGGAATGCAGAGAAGAGCAGGTATTGATAAAACCTGTCCTTCATTGCATTGTGCCACAACCAATTATCATGTCACAATGTTCTGCAATCTTCTCCTAATCTGCAACAAATTGTCAGCAACAACAAGAGAAGATCTATTAATGAAACAAGATTAAGAGAATGAATGCCCACGACTTGGTCAAGAAACTTGTCCATATATTCTACTCAAACAATCCTTCCCATTCTCCTCTCTACTACATTTATGTACTCTTATTAATGGGTCACAAGGATAGTTGAGACCCTTTGTAGTTCACTACCATCTCTACATCACTTCTGAAAATTAGTTTATTTGAAACAAGTGTCACCTGTTGGTTTGAAATTATTTGCTTCATCCATCCTGATCAAATCAAAAGATGATAAATCATTTAAGTTCTTCAGACACAGTTCTGTCAAAAATTTGAAAAATAGATGTTTTCTGCATGTACTAAAAATACCTTATCTATGTACGAACCAGAAACATCATCATCAAATTGCAATGAATGTACACCCAAGTAATTCCACTGAACTCAAGTAAAGGTTTTAGAATACCATCCTGCTTCTATTAAAGTTGGGGGTTAACTTCTGCCTGGGGAAACTCACTCAGAGATAATTGATAAAGAACAAGCCAACTCTTTTTCAGTAAGGCAAAAGTTGCAAAGGAAAAGAAATTAGATGCTGGAATGTAGGTTGCCATATTCAATATTGAATGACAGATCAGAGAGCCTACAGCATTTATACGAAAGATTTCTGCTACAGAGTTAACATCTAAATTGTTCAAATTTCAAATATCTACAAGTATTTATGAATCCTTCATTAGAAATTTTCATACTGTATCAGGTGCATTCGTATTTATTGCACTAAACCTGTTGTGTCAGGTATCTGCATAAGAATGACCAAAGTGCTTTCATTCTCTCTTTTTGAAGACCAAGGCAATATTCAGAATTTACAAGTCAGTCAGAGCAGTACTCAAAGCGATTGTTCCCTTAGCAACCAGAAATCATTCACACTACACATGAAATGTATGAAAACATAACTAACTATACACATTACTACAAAATATTTCATGTTGTAGAGAAGAGGAGTTAGTTCCTTCAAGATCTTTTAAAAAGAAGTTGTTTTTAACATCAGAACTTCAAGGAAATATAATCCACATTGAAAAAGCATTGATTGAATTCTTCTAGCACTATCTCTACAGGTGATTTTAAACCATGCCTTCTCCCCTAAAGGCTTATTTAGGTAGTATCATCCTTCATTCCCTCTGTTCCTTTCAACCTACATGGCAAAAATAGAAAAGTCCTGATGTAAAAGACAGGAAAAGATAGAAAACTAGTGAAGGAGGCAAATTATCTTACTGGTAAGTACTCCTTTTTTCACTGTCTGCAAGTCAGAGTCTCTCATATTTGGAGACTTCAAGTGGTAGCAAATATACTATGTTCCTAAAAAGAGGCCCTTGAAACCCTTACACAATGAACAGCCTCAGCATCATTCCGCCAAGCCCAAAATCAATCACAAATTTTTCCTACAGAATTACGTAAAAGACGTAAAAAATGTGTAAGTGGAGTCCAAGTACAAGCTCTACAAATTTCTGGGCATGTATCTGTCCATGTTTCCACGTACCAGGCCCTCCTCCAGATATTTTAGCTCCAAATGGTCTGGTTACGATGAACATGAGGACTTTCATTGAAGAGAGAAAACCGTATTTGTAGATTTGCAGAACTTGATAGCAAGTACTCTTTTATTAATATACTAATTTTTTATCTACCAGAAAACTCACATTAAAATAAATTAACAAAACAAAACCATCTGAAGAGTTGTATGGTATTTCTGTATTTAAATTTGAGAAGCACCAATTCCCAAACTATTTTGTCAGCTGTATGTTTTCTAATGGAATTGCAAATAACTAAAATGCAGTATTAAAAAAAAAAAGTCAATAACTGGGTTTTATTTAAGTCTTAGCAAAAAAAGCCTCTTAAAATCATGCAATTTTTAACTGTTTCTGGACACGGCAAAGATGTTTACATTTTATATCCTTTGTTTTCAAGGCTAAATTAATGAAGGGAAGATGACAATTTCTGAAAAGGCCTTTTTTGAATGTATAGCAACAGAAATTAATGAAAGCAAGTGAGATCAATCAAAGGAAAATTAGGAAGAATGACAAAGAATCAAAATTCAAGTGTTCTGCTCCATATTTCTGAGCATGTATATGGAGATGAGGTAGACAAAGGCATTTAATTATTTTCCTCTATACAAGGAAAACTTTTCTACCAGTTAAAATGTACTAAAAGTATTTCAAAAATATTAATAAGAAAATAAAATTAATAACACATCATAGTAAATGACATTTGTTCTGCGAATGGATCTATTGAAATTAATGGATATATATAATAAACATGGGTGACCCTGCCCTAAATTTTAACATTTTACTGAAAAAGCTAAAAAGCCACTTACCTTGTAATTTTGCTTCAATTCCAGCTTTATCTAATCCAGATGAAAAACCTTCATGGAAAAAACAAAAGTTGTTTTAACCTAATACTATTATACATTTCCTCATCAATGTCATTACCCATCAAAACCGATTTGCTGATTTTTAGGAGCCAGACAGATACTCTGAAGTGAAAAACGTGGGAATATTTATTATACTGCAAACAGTCAGAAGTCTTACAGGGTGTCACTATCTAAGTATCAGTAAGAGGCTGTTAGAACAGATGTGCAAGGGTAAAAGCTGCAGACATTCCCCCATGTAAAATATCAGAGGCCTAAAAGTTGCAGAAATGTCAGTAGCAACTTCACAGGTACAGTTTTCTTATTTTAGAATATAGGAGGCCACCTAAATTGTGACCTAAACATCCATTCACATATTAGATGTATTATGTTCCAGTCCCAGCTATAAATCCTTGTGAAAAATTGGCTCCAGCAAGTGCCCAGTGACTTCAAAATCAGGTGTAGAGCAAGTGGGCAGGAACAAAGATAGGGTCAGGGTTGGGGACTGAGATAATGTTCTGGACAAGACAAATTGAAGACACTGGAATTAAGATAATTGAAATTTTATTCTAGAAAAAACTATGAAATACTAGACTTTTTTTTTCTTAGTAGAATGCATATTCAGCAGTGAAAAATACATTATGGTTTGATACTGCATTAATACATCGTCCAGCATATTAAGATCAAAAGAAATAGATTATGAAGCTGTAAATGGCTTCTTCACAGTTTTTAAATGTTATACCATGCTGAAATTCCCACTACTTATGTTAAAGAACAAAATGTTACAGGCCACATTGCACATCTTGTTTTCATCATTTTATGAAATAACAATTCATAAGAAAATGATAGAAACAAATAATATGGATCTAACACATCCTGGTGTCATAATAAGTGCAATTAAAAAAAATAAAGACAAACCATAGTGAGTTGGATTTTTTAAGGCTCTAATGTACAAGAATGTTGATCTTATCCATTCCAAAGCTACACTGACATCCGTGACAGTGTGTAGCACTATTTCTGCGTTTAGGTGTTCAACAAGGTGCTTGTGCAAGCTAGTGCAAAAAAACAAGAGTTAAGGACATTTACCAATTAGCAATACAGAAAGTGCTAAAACTATTTTTTGGGAAGAAACAAAACCAAACAAACCCCTCCTCCCAAATCACAACTGTTCACCGTAATCAGTGAAATTGATAGAAAACAGTAAAGATTATGTAAATAATCAAGAATGTAATTTTTTTTATTATGGCATAATGTCCAGCAAGCAAAAATAAACTGTTAACTACGAATTTTCATACTTATTAGAAAACAAATTTACATACATTTAAAAATTATAGCACAGATATTCTGTGCTGTTGATATTCTAAATATATTTGAAAAATTAAATGTTAACAAAATTATGTGAGTAAAATTTCCTATTTTACCCTTTAATGTCTTAACTTTCCTACATATTTTTCTTGATAATCTGTTAACAACAAATATAGGTCTAGTATTTTCCAGACTCTGTCATCTAGAAATTCAGAGACATGGTCTGCATTCAATTCCTGCTTTTCATCTTTGCAATACATACTATTTCAGTTTCTTCAGTTTTCCAGCAGGAATCT
>VWZT01010260.1:780030-797298 GCA_013397055.1 Pachycephala philippinensis | reverse complement strand
TTTTTTTTTTTTTTTTGAGCTTAAGATGTTCTAAAGATTCTTTTGGCTGATAAAAGAAGAGACCAATAACTCCTGAATAGCTTATTTTCCTTAATTTCTTCTAAATAGACCAAAGAAACACCCCAAAACCCACGTGAAAAAACCCCATTCTGTAGAAACTATGAGGCTTTGATACTATCTACAGAGTTTTATAAAAAAATACTCAGTTACCTGCTCTCTATTATATCAGCACCATTTAACATCTGTATGTATCTCTCCTTGGTACTGCAACGAGTCATAATAACTGCTGTAGCTGTAGTGTCAAACTGAAAAATAAAACCCCATATAAAAGATGCCTTCTAGTTCTTAGAAAAAAATCCAGATGAATATGCATCATGTACCTGTTGAATCCAGTAAAACTTGTTTCTTAAAATCCTGTCTAAAATAGCTATTGTGTGCCAGCTTCCTACTTTCTCTCTAATCCCCATTACATCCCAAATGTAATCTTCAGATCTTTTTCCACTGCAAGGTGAAGCAGTAATTTTTGACGGACAATACAAAAGCAAACATTTCTTTCTCAACAGGAAAGTCACCTAGGAGTAGTTTAAGTATTAATAACCCTTTAAAAACAAAATGTTGCAGTAAAATTCCTGGTATTGTACTTCCTTTGACAAAAATAGTTTCTACTAATCTGCCTATAGATAGCATCAGTACAATAAAACATCCACTTACCTGAGGCCTTCCAGCTCTCCCAATCATTTGCAGAATATCAGTTTCACTGTACTCTTGAAACACTCCTCCAACATAATGCATTGTGGATTTTATAACCACCAGGTGTGCAGGTAGATTGACTCCCATAGCTAAGGTGCTAGTAGTAACTACATCAGATCAAAGTATATGAACACCATGAAAATGTCTGGCAGACACTGAACAAGCAGCAAATAGGTGACTTAACTCTTGATGCCTAAGAGCTCTTAGTTTCTAGTGGAATCAGTGGGCATTCTGCACCACAAAGAATTTGATGTAGATTACAGGTACTTGCATAACAATTTCTGTGTATTTGATCATCAGCATTCATTTGTTTTCAAGTTTTTTAACAAATTACACCCCAGATACTTTTATTTAAACATTCCTTTATATTTGGTGATAATCTGGAATCTGATGCATGTTCAATATAACAGACACACAATGAAGAAACATTATTCTTATTTCTCCAAGGGTATGTATTTGAATACAGCCATGACTTTATCTTACTTAGTAGTGGTCAATATCTTTAAGATACATTTTTTTAAGTCATCAGTCATTAGCGTTGATTATATCCATGGTACCAAACCAGAATCACCACCAATACTATCACGTTACCAATACACACTCTCACATGGAAAACATCCACCAAGTGTGCGGCAAGTTATCTTACACTCATGTTGTCTAATTCACTTTCTCTAAAGAATATATGGGATGGCAAGAATTCAACACAGAAAGCCAGTCATATGGGCCAACTGGTATTACTATTCTCCTAGGAAAATGAAGGATTAATGATATTTCCAATTATTTTTGAAATTAAATGAAAATTAAAATCAGTAATTATATTATTTTTTCATATGACCATTGTAACAGGAAAGGAAAAAAAATCCATTAATCTTTTAGTGTTGTACATGAACCACACAGACAATTCCCCATAGGGTCTGGACCTTTTTTTATAGAAAAAGAAAGCCCAGATAAGATGAGACAATCTCCGATCCCTTCTGATTTCACGTAACAACAGATGGAATATTTCTTAGGGACCTCCCCATCAGTCACAACACCTTGCATGAGAGTTTGAAAATAGTATCCTGCCCACCTAAGACACATAAATGTAGATTATTACCTTCAGGGAAAACACAGTTGCAAAGGACACAGACAAAGAAAACATCTCGGGAGCTCAGAGGAAAGCCACCCTAGCACAGAGCTCTACCTCAGTGGGAGGGCTCCATGGCAGGAAAAGCAAATGGACATGGCCAGACCTCTATGGACATATGAGGGGGATGACCTCCATGTACGGTGAAAAGAAGTTCTCTGGTCTTCAGTAACACGCATATGTAGGCTCACAGGGTAAAAGTGCATGTGAAACACAAAAACACCTTTACCTGGGTTTCACAGTTTCCAAAGGTTAAGCAAACTATAGAACCATAAAATACTACCACTTCCAAACTGCAATCCTCTCGGGATACATAAATGACATTTTGGCTTTCAAAGTTAAATTTACTTACAAAGTACTGGCAGGTCTCCTACAGTAAAAGCTCCTTCAATTATTTTTCTGTCCGACATCTCCATACCCGCATGATGATAAGCCACACCATATGTTAAAAGGTCTGATAATGAAATAATTATATACATCATTTAACTAAGTTTACTCAAGCAAACATTCAATTACAGAGCAGAGAAGTATTAGGTTATATTTACCTCTCAGTTTGGAGTCTTTCAATGAATTTGCAAACCTCTGTAATCTATGCAACACACACAAACAAAAAAATAAAATTAAGAAAATACACATTCTTTGGATATTTTCAACCACCACCTTTCGCATCTTCACAGAGGGACCAGACTGACTCTCTGGGGCAGCTACTGTAGCCTTTCGAGCCTGGTCATCTTTCCAAGTCACAATCTACAATCCTTATGTGTTGTTCACATAAGGCAAATAAGATCACATTTGAGTTCCAAAGTCAGGAGGCAGCTTCTGCAGCTGCCACGACTAGGCAACCCTGAAGTAAATAATAATTAATATGGCCGTATTTATTAACAATATCTGATAAAGCAAAGACATCTTATGGCTTAACTTAAAACACTAGTAAAATCACATCCAATTCAACTATTCATATGCTTAATCTTTGCACTACAAGGTCTTAGAGGTCTGTAAGAATTAGCATTC
The DNA here is from genome assembly GCA_013397055.1 of Pachycephala philippinensis. NCBI lineage: Eukaryota > Metazoa > Chordata > Aves > Passeriformes > Pachycephala > Pachycephala philippinensis. Next base: position 794,411 of record VWZT01010260.1, on the reverse strand, counting down.
TTATGTTTAGAAAGCAGCTTTGAGAAACAACTTAATGGTTGTGAAAAGTATCCTAAAACTCTAAGAAGCAAATAAAACTTCCCAAGAAGAGTGCCAATTTACCAAAAAGAATGTCAACAGTGATGATGATTTTGTTGCACACTCCTCTGCTAGAAACTGTATTAGCTCAACAGCTTTCTTCACAGATATCACAGGTTTACTGAAATGTACAAGCACTTATTTCCAATTTAAACAGAAAAATACCTTTGTTTCTGTTCTATACTCAGTAGAAATTTAGCATCTTTTGCAAGAACAGAAGCAGCCTGCTGTACTCCTTTTCTTGTGGCACAAAACTATAAACAAAAGATATTTTTTTGAATCAACGCTTTCAAGAAAGAAACTATTTCAAACATGAGAAAAAAAAAAGCTGTTGTACCACAAGCGCTGGTTTTTGTTCCGAGTATGTTTGTATAATGCTAGCTATCTTGTAGTTAAGAGTTAAGTCAAATTTGAATTCTGTCTGATTGTCACTGCAAGGAAAACCAAGAACAATTTTGCGTAGCTTCACTGGTCGTTGATCCTCATCTATTTTCAGGCATACAGCAGGCATCTTACTATCTGAAAGCCATTCTGCAATCTTTAAAAAAGAAGTAGAACAGAAAAGATAAATTTCTTTTAATCATGCTCCTGTTCTAATAGCATCACAGAATAATTGACTTAGCTTTTGTTAGGTGTAAACTATTAACACTTTTTTTATCATTTAAAATCACAGGTGAGGTTCTGCTTTCTACAGGACCAATATAATTTGGACTGAAATTTCAAGTCTGTTGTGATTTGTATGTAAGAGGCAAAAACCATGAACAGAAGTCTAAAACTGAAGCATGTCCATACATGGCTGATAGTTCCATATGGTTGAAGGAAATCTTACATTAGCAGCAGCCTCACAGCTGTCTTCAGCTGACAGCTTAAGAATTACAATTTTGCTATCAATCTAAAATTGTAATTCCAGATAAATTTTACAAAATACAACTCCATTGATCAAAATACAGTTAAAATGTAACTCTTACATCTTGAGTATTTGGGATTGTTGCAGAAACAGCTACAAATCTCAAGGGAGGAACAGTGTCACGATTCTCTAACACACGCCAAAGAGAAGACTGAACAGTTTTCATCCGACTGACTACAACTTCCAGAGTTGCGCCACGGCTTTCATCCTTTATAACGTGTACCTATCAGGAATTTTAAAAGACTTGTTAATATTTCTCCAGTTACAGTCTGGACATGTGCTAAATAAATATAGTATTTTCTAAGCTTCCTTTTATCTTCACAAAAGACACAAAACCAGTGCATAAACCCTCATTCATCTTCTTACCTCATCAATGAGAAACAGTCGTACAAGCTGGACTATAGAGTTGTCTCTCCACCTTCTAGTCATGCTATCCCACTTTTCCTTGGAGGAAAAAACCAACACATCAAAACAACAACAGAAGCTGAAAGATGTTTTAAAGGCCAACATATGCCACAACTATAGTACATGCAGACATGACTAAACTTGAATAAATCTTTAAACAGAAACAATTAAACAAATTCAAGCTAATGCCATCTGTGTTTCATCTGGCGCATTATATTACTAACTTTTGTTTATATGAACTGAGAGTATGTACAGCAGTGTGCAAACAAAAGGATCATAAAATTACTATCTATTACAAAAAAAAAAGGAGCAGTCCTAGCAGCATACAAATACAAGACTGCTAATGTCTGTTTATTCTAAGTTCTTGTAAGAACTGGAATGAAACCTACAGGTGTAGTAATAATAATGTCAGCATGATGTATTTCAAATAAATCATCCATCAGTGTATCTCCTGTCAGTTCCTTGCAGGTGAGTCCTATAGGTCCAAATTTTTCTTTCCAATCATCAAAACGCTGACTGCATAGAGCTTTTATTGGAGCCACTAAAAACAACACCAAATAATGAAAATTAAATCAGGAAAAACAAATCTTCAACTGTATTAAAAATGCATGCATTTAGTTTCTTTAGTAACATACCTTCTTGAATTTAGTTTCCCTAATTTTCAGCTTTGCTTCCAGAACCATAAAATCTATAACTGGTGTTACTGTCCTTATTATCCTACTCCACGTGCACAATCAGTGTTGAGCTTTGGGCCCTAGTTCTTCCCATCAGCAAGCAGAAACAGAACCCTTTAATTAAGATTATTTATGCTCTCTCTTAATCCTGTATCCTGTTGGGTTTGATTTTTTCTGCAGTACCACATGGAAACAATCATTCAGCTATCAAAGGTTTTCTCACAGATGGAAGAAACCACAGGAAATACATCTTTTCTAATGGAAGATCATACAAATACCAATCTTTTCCCAGTTAAGAATGATTTGAGTACTTTGTATTCAGAGAGAAAAGAGGTTATACATGAGAAACCATCCAAGAGCAAGAGACAGACTTTTACTTCTTGTGGTATTCTATTTAAATCAAATGTACAATTAAGTGTAGGGTCATACCAAGCAGCCAACACAGCAGGTAGCAATTCCCATGCTGGTCCTCATGAATAAACTCCTAAAACAATCTACTTATATTTTTTTTTTCCTGAGGATACACAGTGTGCTTTTGCAGATTCTTTTTTTTCCAGAAATCAGATGTAGTTCTCAATAAGGACTGATATTAACAACACACATAAGGCTATACTGGATGATTAATCTATATGGAAAATGCAGTGATTTAAGTGAAAGAGGCAATCTAGGCATGACCTGAAAACAGCCCTAGTATAATAGAACTTGCAGTGATTGCATTCTAGGTTAGTTAGGGCTACTGGAACATCAATGATTTCTGCGTATTATCTTGCAAATGATCCCTAAAACGAAGAGATTTAAAGAGCCAGTCTCTGCTTCAGAAAGAGGTGTAAAACCTCGTTAAGAGTATCAGAGAAATAATTAGCTTCAGAAAACTGATTAAGCTACCAGCAAGTAATTCACAAAATCACAAAACTAATCACCTTTAGCAATGCAAGAATGCGAGAAGCCAAGTGATTGCTCCTGAACTACAGTCACCAGTCCTTCGATGTAAAGCTACTGGCAAACAACTCTACAGAACTACTGCAAGCTTATTCACATACGTGGGGCCACTGATGAACCAGGCAGCAGTGCTCATACCAGCAGGGCACAGTCTGATTACCACCTCTGTTCCAACATTCAGAAAACTGACAAGTCTCCTTCTCCATCATTGTGGAACCTGGAAAGGTCAGCAGATCTAATTCTGCTAGCAGGTAACTGCTTCCTTACTGACAGTTCCAACCAACCAACTTGTATCAATGCTACCAAGGCAAGCAGAAACTATTACCGTGCACTCAACCTCGTTCAGCTGACAGAGAAGCTGTAGCACATGCCTACTTCTACGATCAGTTCACAATACACAGTAAACTCTAAAGCAACGCTAGCTTTATTGTACGAAGTTGAACAAAAGTGAATAAAAAAACAAATATGAAGCTTCTGTAAATATAAGGATGACACCTTTAATAGCAAGACTGACAAACATATCACTGTATGAATAAATTAAAACTGGGACAAAATCACCAATTTAATCCAATTTACATGATATGAACTCAGTTGTCCAGGAAGGAAAGAAAAAAAGTGTAATTGGTGTGACTATCTCCAAGTATTTTCATATTCCTACACAGATCAATTAAACCCATGAAGATCACAGTTCTGGTATCTCTGAGGTAGTATACAGAAAACAGCAGGAAACCTTGCCAGGTAACTGAATACTGGAAAATTTGATCCTCATCTCAGAGCAACAGACAGCCATACAAAAGACAGTGTCAGCCAGAAATCATGCACTAAGAATTTGTTTTAGTTTCTTTTGCTTCCTCCTTGCCTTTTTGTGTACATCTTGCCTTCTTGGAGGACAAACTGCTTACAAGATTTTCTAATTTTTATTTGTATAGGCAATGCTGAACACTACAATTACACAATGCTGTTAAATACTAATAATAGTTATAATGGTACCACAAATAAGCACTAAACCAACTTTTTAAAGAATGAAGTAGGTTGCAATTTCTTCACGTATTTAATCTCAATGTTATTCCTGGACTCACTCCAGATCTCTGCATTCACAGAATGACATCTTCTACTCTGTCACCAAAATGTTTAAAGCTGCATAATACTTACTGTAAACAACTTTAATATTTAACCAAGGCAGTGGGGCTTCCATGAGTAATCTGGTAATAGCTAGCTCGAACATTACAGTCTTTCCAGAGCCAGTCGGAGCACAAATCACAAAGTTCCTATCCGTATATAAAAGCTAGGAAAGAATTACCAAGTACTGTTAAGTTTTCAATAATCACAAATGAAAGTTTTGCATGACTGTGCTTCCTTCCCACATATTTTATCCTCCACCATCTTAGAAGCCAGATATGTCCATGTCAGGCTCCCTCATTTTCCTCTGATAAGACTGATTCTTTCCCTCTTTCCTCCTCTGCAGTGTCACTCACCCATGTCATTCACTCACTCATCCACCCACCCTTCCTCCATGCAAATATATTACTAATGTGTATGCATAAATATAAATACAATTCTTATCTTCACACAAATGTATTTTTAACTTAGAAAAACATTTTTTAAAGTTCTTCTGGTTTCTTCTCCCAGCTAAGCACAATCCTAATAAACTATTCCAGGAAGAGATTCTAGATATACTAAGAGTTTTCTAACCCCTTTTATGTTCTGAATATCAAAGTACCACTTAAATTTATCTACAAAGTACTACTTGCAGCTGCAGTTTATGTTCCATACTTACATCATCCAAAGCTTTTGACTGTGCATAGTTAAAATATGGGAACTCCTTAAAAATACTTCTAAATTGGGTTGCTTGAGAACATTAAGGAATTTAAAATACTACAGTATAAATTATAAAATTTTAGGAATGAAAGTGCACCTTGTTCTTGCAATCTAAATGCAAACTTAAAACATACCACAATACTTCACAGGCTTGTAAAAAGTTATCGAAAAGCAACCTATTAAATGATTTGGTAGTTTTAGATTCTTGGTGTGCCATATATTCCATATCACCGAAAAAACCACAATCTATTTGAGAGGTCTCAGGATTATACCAATAACCAAGAAACTCCTCCCTGGCATAGGCTTCATGGAACAGCATACAATTATGGAATGGGAAACTGCAAGGGACAAACCAGATACAAGAACAAGCGGAACACTGCTGTTAGCCTATCTATCTATCTAGTCAATGGTCGTATAATATTTGTAATAGAACACAAATTAATTAGCATAATATTGTATGTCCAGACATAACAGCAGCAAACAAATTCACTTATGATCACTTAGTGCTGACTGTGGTTTTAAAGATATTTTTCAGTTGCCAATAATGTGTGTTCTTCAGACAAGGTTCTTATCTGAAAAACGCGGAAGATAAAAGAGAGCATTGTTAGGTTACAAATCCAGATGAGTGAGCTGAGCCTTGTCTGGACTTGCCGTGCAGCCACACAAGCAGACTGACTGTACCCATCTCATCAGGCTGAGGATGAGCACACTGCCAGGTATGACACCCACAGCTACAAGAACAATGAACTGCTGAGGCTGCAGATCCATGTTACATTAAATGACTACAGAGGAAAAGATACAGGAGTAAAGCAGGAAATAAAAGCAGTTAAACATTGAAAATGGGGAAAGATAAGCAAGTAACATTAGACTAAAGAAATTAAGCACTTTCTAGAAAAGACTTACTTAAAATCGCTGCTCTAAATAAGTGATATGCTTTCAAACTGCAAAGCATTAATGATCTGTAATTGGTAAATTCACAACAATGGAGTCATTAATTTGAAAATTATGACTTTTCAAAGCTATTTACACGAATTTTAGGTGCCTAAATGTAGACATTTCCTCTTTCCGATACTTAACCTGCCATTTGACAGGTTACTAGAAACAAAATATTGAAAAGAGTGTGTAAAAAAAAAAGGTTTGACAGATATAGATGAATGGTCTGTTATATTACATGTTCAAGGCAGAGCCAAGAAGAAAGAAAATTATGGTAAAATCTGCTTAAAGAACAAGTGGAAATACAGTATAGGTACACTACAACGGAAGTACAGACCAAAAAGGAATACGTGAAGTTAATTTTCTTCTAAGAAGATGGGACAGAAAGTAAGATTCAGTTTTCCTAGTAAGACTAAATAATAACTCATTTTTCCTTTACTTAAAGTGTATGGGGATATATGCATATATGTATGTTTGCATATAAAATGGCTGAAATATGCAAATTAAAATTTTATATTGTGTGTTTTAAAAATAAAGTTTCAAGGATAAAAATTGAATGTTTGAAATAAGAATAAGCTTTCTTAGGAATGAATGATCTACAAGTTGTCTTATTTTCATTCTAGCTTTGGAAGTCAAAAGGATAAATACCTATTCAACATTTGATTCCCAGCATTATGCTACAAATTGAAACTATTACAATGTAATGCATTAATTCCTATGGCTACAAATTAAACATTATAATTTTGCAAATGTAAAAGCACTGTAATAAAATCAGGAAATTCAGATCCAGCAAATACAAGGATACGTATTTCTGTAACAGCCCTCAAAATTTCCAATTTTCTTCCTGTAGTTCCTAAAGAAGTAAAAATGGTACATTTATAAAATCAGATTCATTTTCAACCAATAACCATGACAAACATCTTCCTAATCCCCAGCTGTGTGTTCTGTACGGAGCTTCAAGGCTATAACAAGGTCCAGGCGATATAAAGGAGATGAAGGGATAGGACAGGGAGGTCACCAGCTCATCATTTGAAAGGACCATCGTGGTGGCCCTTTGATAAGCTCACTCCAGTTTAAGGATGTCTTGCACATACCAGGGACTCAAAACTTGATGCAGTATCTAGGTGTGGTCTCAAAAGTGCCAAGAGAGGGATAATTACTTAACTTCCTAACTTTGTTAAATCTCTTAACTTCCTAACTTTGTTAACAAAGCCCAAGATGCTGTTGGCCTTTGTTGCTGCTGGGACACACTGCTCACTCAAGTTTGGCAAGCGGTCTGCCAGACCTCAGGCACTTTTCCACAGAGCTGCCCCCAGTGACACCATCCCAGGGGAACCACAGGGGTTCTTCTCTTTCCCTGGGGCAGGACCGTGGATTTGTTCCTGCTGAATTTCATGAGATTGCCGTCAGCCCTCTCCTTCACGGCAGACCCCTGCAGTACTCCACTTGTAGCTGGCACATGGGCAGTGTGACCTGTTCACCACCACCCTCTGAGCCCGGCCAACCTTTCTTACACCACACAGTTGGTTGTTGATCCACTCCTAGTGCCCTACCGTGGATAACAGAATGCTGAGGAAGATGGTGTTTCTCAACCACTCTGTGATTCTATGAAAACCCTTGTTGAAGGCAAAGTAAATGATATCCACTGCTGTCTTGCAGCCACAAATCCAATCACCACTGCTCTTAAGGCAATCAGACAGGAATCATGCTTTTCATTCCTGACTTGTTTCCAAATCCCATCCTAAGCCACCGCTCTGCCCTTCATTTTTCTGCTAGAAGTAATTTTCTACTCCATATTTCTGTAGCAGTTAGACAGGCACACAAGGTACATTCCACAGATGTGTCATGTCCCAAAGAGTTTAAAATCTAGAAATAAACTGCACTTAGTTAAAAACTATTAAAAGCCAAAAATAATTTCTAAACCAAGTATTTTATAATTTCATCAAAATTTTACCATTTCCCTCCATTTTCCAGGTATCTCCTACACAAAATCTATTTCTACAAAGATACAAATATGAGCCACACCACAAATAAACATTTCATTTTCAATTTCTGGTTTCAAATGAAGATGAAACTCTTTACTACATGAAGGGTCAAGGCTGGTTTTTTTTCAGATTGCTTAGGGGATGTGAAGTGACATTTTCAAACAGCTTTACATGACTTAGCACTTCTGAAAATGTGAATCTTCTTCATAAATTGTTTAGCCAGTTCATATTAAACATCAACACAATTAAGTTCCACAGGATTGCAATACATTCTATCAATTTTAGCCAATTATCTCACCTTGAGCTGGTGGGAAAATGTTCTTCACTCTACCTCAGATCCTGGATACTTTTATTATTATATAACAAAGACAGACAATGGACTATTTTTCTTGAAATAGAGTAAAAATAATTACCTGTCATATCCAGAATATCTGAAGCATTAGAAAATGATTGAATTTTAATTCCATTTTCAGACACAATCCCCTCATTATTTACCCTATGCAAAGCAAAATCTGAGTCTTTAGTTATTGGAGCATGATGATTATTTCTCCATAAACCTTCTTTTGTCACTTCCTTCATGTTTTCACTTGTATTTAAGTAAGTACCAATTTCTTTCATATCAACAGAATCAGCTTTAAATTCTGTATTTTTATACATATTGCCAGACTTTTTAAATAACCTGCAAAAGATACAGAATTTTCATTAGCTTGTTGTAATGTTACAGTTTATCTAATATTATAGTTTACCTATAATTGAAAAATAAATACACTTGTATTAGAAGCAGAACTAGTAATGTTAATAATAAAACTGATAGCAGATTAACTTTGAATTTCTGCATCATTAAAACTAATGGAGACATCCAGGTTCTGAGGAATGGGAGGAGCTGGACACAGAAGAGCACTTTATCAATAAAACCTCTCCTCCCAGGCAGCACTGAAATCACACTGAGAACTGCTCAAGATATTCCTGACTGGCTGACCTCTGCTATGCAAAGCAAATGATCTCAAACGATCTTCTTGCTTGTTACCATACGGATAAAGAATTCAGAGTAGTACCTTCCAAAAGTTTTGTTACCTAAAAATCTCTTTAAAATTTAAGCAACAAACCTCATGCTTACTTTTCTCATGAATGAGGCTGAGCTCAGGACATATTTAATTAAAGTACTAAAATAGTGTTAAGAAGAAACATTTTTTTCCTTATACTGAAATAATTACCATCTGGAACCTGCTAAAGTACCTTCAACTGAAGGATCCCAAACTTTGTCTTCAACAGATTTATCTAAAATAATAATATGATTCTGACAGCCATAAATTATCTGAGTTGACTAGACATGTACCTTTTTCTTAATGTTGAATGGACACTCTCATCATCACTGTCTTCTAAAAAATCATTTAATGCTTTATTTTGCGGTTGCTGACAAAAATCTATTACTCTTTTAGATTTATTTTCATCGGAAGAGAGAAAAGATGAGAAAACTTCCAGGTTTTCATGCTGAAAACTAATTTCATCTCTTCCTCCTAGACTTAATTGTAGGACTTCTTTTTCAGGGGCTATGTCAAAATGAACAAGTGCCAACGATTTATCTTCTACTTCCTCCATGTTACTCTTAGATTGTTGTGTAAACTTCTCATGCTTTCTCCCTCCTACAAAAACAATAAATTATTATTTCATTAATATTTGTATTCTTAGTCATAGTCATTTAATCAAATACCTTTCACACAGAATCAGCCAAATTCACATATATTATACAAACTGGTATTTCTATCTTACTGCAAGAACTTTAGTGTACATTTTATGACTTATGCTAATGAATGTAATGCATGTGTTGTCAATTAAAAAGTGACAAAAATGTCCCTTTCTTTCCATCCTACACAAAATAAAGGATAAAAACTATTCCTCAGAACCACAAAACAGTTTGTATGACAGAACTCTTCACCCTGTCCCAGAATAAAGATGTTCTTTTTAAAAATGACACAATGACCAAGCTTGAAGTTCTTTTTACAAACAGCTGAGCTAAACACTGCAATCTCAACAGTCGGAAGTGGTACTGCTGTTGGTAACAGCCTGGCGTCACAAACTTCTTGGTTAATTATCACGTCTTCCAGGGTTAATTCTTACTAGGATCAGTGTCCTGATCTGGCTGACCAGGCCAACAAGCATTGCTGTTGGCAAAAGGAAGGCAAAGGCAGGAACAGAAATAAGTAACTAAATGCAACAAGGTAAAAAGGTAAAAAACAGTTCTATTTTGCAGTCTTAATTTCAATGTTATCCATCTAGAAACTCAAAATTACAATGTTTGTGACACAACCCCAACAGTTCTAATTCTACAAACACCAAAAGGCTTATTTGAATAAGTATCTCTTAATGGAATTACTCTTGCATGAAGTAGAAAAAAAACACCCTCTGTTTTAGTATAATTCCTAAATAGAGAATATCATAAATCAGCACAGCAGCTAAGAAATGCAGAAATCTAGTTGACAGAGATAAAGCAATGAAATTCTTTAAAATAAATTTCCTTAATATAATCCTGAATGTCTAGGAATATGCCACTTAGCAGCAATTAATAACCAGATTCAAATTTGGCCTCCTGAGCAATTTGATTAAAGTCCCAAAAGGGAAGAAAAAAGTAAGAAAAAAGTGAGTTTCATATAAACTCCCTGTTCCTTGGGTGGGAGACAGGCCATCAGATCCATGTGATAACATTATGCTCTTACAACCACTTCACACTGTGTTACAATGCTTCTTGAAACAACGTGCAGTAACTGAAATTTTGATTATACTTCTTACCTTGCCCACTTCTGCACAGTAAACTTGTGGCATGTATATGCCTAAAGAGAATGGCTATGCTCCTGGCACAGCTAACACCATCATTCTCAACTCAAATACATTCTTTGTCTCTACTTGCATACCTAGAATATTTCATATTTCACAGCAAAAGAGGAATGATATGTCACACTAATTATTTGTTAAGTAATTTAATATCAATGTCAAGTATTACGGTTTAGTCGGACTTCGCAGAATTAGGTTTATGGGTGGACTTGATCATCTTAAACGTCTTTTCCAACCTTTCCAATAATTCTGTGATTCTATTCTATGGTACTTTACCCATAGGAGTGTTGGCTGAGTTTTCTTCCAGTTCCCTCTGTAACTCCTCTGCGGCTGGAATTTCAGCAATAGCTGGAGCAGGTGCAATAAACCAAGTCTTACGCTCTTCATTTTCCAGACACCTATTTTTAACACACAAATGTGAGGTAAAAGCACTTTTTAAGCACCCTCCACAACAACTGGCTAAAAATCACTAATCATAAATAACCTATTGTTTCTCCTGCTAAAACATATTCTTGTTCTTCAATTCATGTGACTTCTAATAACATAAAATTAAAGAGGCAAAACCTCTGCTAAGCCTTATTTCTTATAGCCCTAAGATACCCCTGCATCATTGAATGTGCTTGGAGAAACACTTCAAAGTATGGGTTATGGACCTAGAAATTTCTAGCCCCACATTTCTAGTAATAGACAAAAAAGAGAGTCATAAGAAAAAACTCTGCTGTAAATTGATACAGTATGGAAAAACTTGGAAAACAAATATATATATCTAACAATAAAGATTTACCTTTGTCTCATATCTGGTTTTTCATAAAATAAATTATCCAGTGAAAAGACCATGTCTGCAGAGTTGAACATTTTTAGATCAAATGTGAAGTCTCTTAGTCTGCAAAGGGCAGCACAAGCAACTGTAAAACTGAAATTACTAGACTTGAACCTGTCTAAAACAACAGAAAGTTTATTAGTTGTAAGTGCCAATATTTAATTTCTATATTGTTTTCTTTTAGAGCTGTTGACTGCATTCTTAATTCTTCTTCAAATAAAGAATCTCTCTCCTGATAAAATATGGTTTCTATTACTTCTGACTAAAAAAGCCCTGTAGGGCAGCACTTGAAGCAACCTTTACTACCATGACATATCTGGGAGGAAAAAGTGGGTAGGAGTGAAGATTCAGATAAAGTTTATGTTAAAGTATTCAATTTCTAAGAACAATGCTAAGATTTAGCCTAGAGAAGGCTAGAGAAGAGGAGAGTGAGGGAAGACCTCATTATATTCTACAACTTCCTGGTGAGGGGAAGAGGAGGGGCAGGCATTGATCTCTGTGGTGACCAGTGACAGGACCCAAGAGGATAGCCTGAAATTGTGTCAGGGGAGGTTTAGCTTGGAGATTAGAAAAAGGTTTTCACCCAGAGGGTGGTTGGGCACTGGAACAGCTCCCCAGGGCAGTGCTCACAGCACCAGCCTGACAGGTTCAAGAAGTGTTTGGACAATGCTCTCAGGCACATGGTGTGACTCTTGGGGTGTCCTGTGCAGGGCCAGGAGCTGGACTCGATGATCCTTGTGAGTCTCTTCCAACTCAGTATATTCTGTGATTATTTAATACAACAGCAGCCAATATATTTTCTTCTCTGATTGTTTTTGTTATGATCACAGTCTGTCAAGTTTTTGCAAAACAAAATTATACTGTTACCTAAAAAAAAAAAAATACTCTTACCCCAACAATTATTTTAATTTACAAGCAAATGAGAATTTTTAAACCTACATGCAAATTGCTTACCTGGGTAAGCAATCGGAGTATGGGCCCGACACCCTAGCGCAGTTAACAGGTTTGTTCTGAAACATCAGGACCAGAGATTATTTCTAAATTATTTATTGTATACATGAGTATTAAAAATACTCCAGCTAATTTAAATATTTTTCATTTAGCACCATCTGTAGGCATTAGAAATGCTTCTTCATGTGTTTCTGTTGAGAAGTTTTACAACTCCTAATTTTGCTTTAAAAACAACTTTAAAAAACAAACATCTTATTAAAAGAATACCACACAGATGATTTCATGAGTCAAAAATCTTAGATTCACTGAAACAAACAGTAAAATACAAATTAAGTTTATAAAGTTCAATAAAGGCCAAGTCTGGAGGTAAAATAACAAAGCAAAGCTTTCTTCAGCTACAGAGACAAAACCAAAGGTGACACTTCTTTTGTACTCCAGCATCTCATTAGTAACATATGAAAAGGATCTTTAAGAGTGCTTTGCAAATAGGCTTCAGGTTTACTTAATTACTGTACACTGTCACCTGTGAATCAAAAATTTTGAAAGTATTTTTCTTTTACAGAATCTGTAAATCTTCAAATATTCCAGAGAGAGGTTTCAAATTTAAAATAGAAAACATTTCACAATACCAGGAGAATATAGAGCATGTATTCAAAACTGTCTGTGAACACAGTGAAGAACTTCAAAGAAATCTGTCAATGCCCCGTCTACACACAGTAAGCCTACACGACCACTTCTGCCAATTTCTGCCACTCCCCCACTGCCGGTTTTTGCCATTTTCCCCTTCACATTAATAATCTAGAATTTAGAAATCACTCTGAAAAATTCTAACAAAGATGTTTCGTTTTGCCACCATGCTTTCACATGCTTTTAACGTCAGTAATCTAAAGCAGGAGCTCTCAGGCTTGGTATCAGTAGTGGCAGCAGAAAGCATCTGTCAGAGGCACTAATCAAGTTGTTGTTATTGAAGTAGTATTAATCTGTGTTAGTGCCTATCCAAGTGAATAACGACTGCTCCATCAGCTCCAAGGAGCTGCAAACACTGCACACCAGTATGAAACCGTTTTCCTACCTCAGGTGGGGAATCATCAATCTATGATTATGCAACTTCCTTTTAAATAGTTTGGATTTATGATTCCCATCCTTGAGCAGCCTTTGCTATACACAATGTTTGATCTCTGGGGCCCCTGCACTCTATGTGTCATTTATTCTTTGACCAGCTCTATTAATCCAAATTGCTTGATAATTGAAAAAAAAAAAAAAAAAAAAAAAATAAAAAAAAAAAAACAAAAAAAAAACAACCAAAAAAACACGGTCATTCTACAAGACTGGAAATCTAAAAGAAATGCACTCCTTTATGCAGCTCTGCATTCACCCACCTGCTCCAGCTGGGAAACAGTGAAAAGTGTCTCAGACTTTTAAAGCAAAAGAAGAAAGCAAAAAAGGCGGGAGTGGGGGTGGTGGGGAGGAGCTCAAAACGTTTCCAAAATGGCCAGGAAACAAAGCATGTCTTCTATACGCTCAATGTTGTTGGATTCCACAGGGAAAATGCATATTCCAGATGGCAGAATGAGGGAGTAGGTGTTTGCAGGAGCAGCACAGACCACTGATTCACATTTACTAAGAGGTGTTTGCCAAATCCTGTGAGCGACGACCTCTCTCATGTATCTGCTTTAAGAAACACTTTACTACAGACAAACACTGCAGGTCACGAGGGGATTTGCTCAGTTTTGAAGCCACTTGGCTTTTCACCTTCCTCCTAAACCAACTTTCCTCAGACTACCTATTTCATCACAATGCTCTCTCCAGGGGCCCAAAGTGAAGGTCGCAGCCTTCACGGGTGCTGACTCAAACCACAAGTGCCCGGTGCCCCGGAGGCGCAGAGCGCATCCCCAGCTCACCGCGCTGCTCCCCGGGTCCCCCGAGACCCTGAGGCCCCTCACAGCTCCGCTCCCTGCACCGAGGAAGGCGAACTCTGCCGCTCCCGCCTCACCAATAGCGCCTCCCGCCGCTACTGCCGCGCAAAATGGCGGCCGCGGGGG
>VWZT01010260.1:757915-779975 GCA_013397055.1 Pachycephala philippinensis | reverse complement strand
GGCGATGGCGGCCCGCCACTGTGCGCGGGGACTCGGGGCTCCCTCAGGGACTCGGGGCTCCCGCCCGCCCTCTCTCGCGGCTCCGGGGCTCGGGGCTCCCGCCGGCGCGAAATGGAGGGCGGCGGGCCCGCCTCCCGGCCCCTGCCTGCCCTCTGATGGGGGGCCCGGCCACACCGCCTCACAAACCCCCACTCGGAAATCCTGAAACGGGAAAGGATGGGCCTAAATTCTCCATAAAAACTGTCAAAGAGGAATGTGGAGACACTCCACTGGTGCTCGATTTAGAGCTTGTCCAAGCATGGATTTATTGGGAATTACTCTCTTGAAAAGTCCTTACTCGCTTTCGACCCTGGTGTAGATTAGAAAAGGCTGCTGATTCCTGAGCCATACGATTCAGTTAGGAAAACGGTTCCTGCAGAAAGAAATAAAGATACTGAAAATATTGCTCCTTTCTAGTGGATTTTTGAAAATAATAAGGTTTTTTTCCTTGCTGCTCAAGTGGTGCAACAAAATTCCTCAAATTATATGAATTGAAACAATATCACAAAGTATTTGTAAAATGCAGAATTAGGTCACTTACTCCCCCCCACAATACTACAACTTAAAATTCTGGACTTGCCATTAGAGCATAGCTTTTGAACTAGCAAATTTTAAATAAACTGCACAACTGTCTAAGTCTAAATTTTAAGCTGGTTCAAAGCTTCATGACATTCAACAAATACTATAGAGGCAGCTACTGTAAATATGTATTTCCTCATACATAAATAGATGAAAAGGAAAATATTTTCTCAAATATTGATTGATTTTAACATAAATAATTTTTATTTAATCAACTTTTTTGTTTTTCTTTCTTGAAAATATTGATTAATTTTTAACTTTCCATTTCAAATTCTTAGACACTGTGTATGTTTACATAATGTGTGTTCGCTCAAGTTGTGCAAGCCCAGGTCAATTAAGAATTCAATGCAAGAAATATTATATTCATTTTCACTATCCAGTGTATATTCAGGTCTTTCCTGTATTTATTCTTCCCTTTAAAAGACTTGCATCAGAAATGTGTCATATTGCAATATTACAAATTTTATAGCACACATTTAGATGCTTTAACCCACCTCCCCATCTAATTACTGGGCAGACAGCCAAAGGTGAGAAGCACTTCATTCCTACTTCCACCATGACAGGATCTTGGCCAGCACAGAATAACAAAAGATTTTATAAAGAGCTTAGAATACAATCAGGATTGATAATGAACCCATTGTCTGAAATTAGATTCTGAAGCCATCAATTTTATTCAGTAATCTGAATAAAAGTGGGGAAATGTTTGTGCTTGTAAGCATGCAGTAAGCATTCATTTTTTGCTTATAATAAATTCTGAAACCAGGAAGCATTTTTCCTTCTTACTATTAGTGAATGCCTTCTTTGATTCTGGCCTCAGGCAAGTTTCCATCTTAGTTCACAACATCTGCTTTTAGCTGACCAGACTTTAATGTTTAAAGCCATAATACAAACAGTTCATTTTTTAAAGCTATTTTTTTCTTCGATTCCTTTCCCTAGGTGACATCTCCCTCAACACACACACAAATCACATAAAATATATAGCAAAGCAGTCTCTCAACTGCTCTGAGACAGTTTAATTTTTGATTTTCCCCAAGCCTAACATCTGATCTGCCATATGTTTTGAGTCTTTCCAGCTCATGGAGATCACATACTAAGTCATAAACTTGCATGTTCTGGAGCAACACAACTAGAAAATCATGAACACCAGACATTGGTCAGTGATCCATATGATAACAGAATATTTCTCATACTTGCTAAATACAGAGCTGTTAGAAGATTCGGTTTGCTCCAGAATTTACAAACTGAACAAATCAGCGACAAACAAATTAAATGCGGAAAAGTAGGAAGATGTAAGTGAGCTCACAGTCAGTGGTGACTTCTCTCAGTTTCCTTTGTTGAGCTTTATCCACAATTTCAGAGACATGACAAAACCATTGGTCTCTAAAAAGCACCCTTCCCAATGGCAGAAATCACTGTGAAATGTTAGAAGGCCTGAAGTCACAGGCAACCCCTGTGCATGATTTTTACGAGTGCTTGAGGTGGTTGCAATCATTAATTTATTAAAGAAATTTCAAAATTCAATAATTCTAAAAAAAATTTGCACCTGCAAACTTTTCCAGTAAAATAAAATAAAAATAAAAATACAGCAAAAATGAAGTTACCTAGCTGGGTGAGGAAAAGGGGAGTTTCTTCCATTTTATCGTATTGGCTAGCCTTTACAAATATGGGCCGGATGTTGGCACCACCCCTGCAAAAAGTCAAAACGGGTGAATAACTTGATTTGTGGCAGCTGAAATTACTCACGTGCATAAGTGTTTGCAAGACTGGGTCTTAGGAGAGCTAAACGCGGCTCCTGCTGGGACGCGGCAATCCTGCTCTGCGTGTCCGCCCGAGGGGCTGGCCCAGCGCTGAAACAAGGCGCTGCTCCCCAGGGCACAGCCAGCAGCCTGCTCCTGCCGTGCCCCCAGCAGATGCTTCTCCAGGAAGTTTAGCTCTTGAACTTTGGTTTTTATGTGGATAAACTAAAATATTTTAGCACCATTGTTTTTTTTTCATGGTGAAGCGGAGAAAGTGTTATTTTCTGTACTTTTTAACCTTTGTTTCCTTTTTCAATTTCTTACCCATATACTTTTTTTTCTTTACACTTTAAAGAGATGAACTCATCCTACTGAACCTCTCAGGTATAGACTAACCATCAAGAACTATTTTCACTAGGTAATAGTGTTAGTCTCATACTTCAAATTAACAAAACAAGCACATTCCACATTTACAACTCCACCCTGAACAAATCTTGTCATGTTCAAGCATTTATTTTATGTCCTATATAATTAGAGACATTAGCAATTTTCCACATAGACAAAGGAAATACATTGAGTATAGATTTATAGTTCACATAGCTGATACTTTACAATTCCTATATATCTAAATCGAATGCTCAGCTGATGAAATAAGACATATGCAGAAGGAAAGAAAATGAGATTAATGCTACAGTGATATTTGCTTGTTTGGAATGTACCTCCTGGCGGCAAGTCCTTGCTGTTTCCCTTAAAAATTAAACAAAAAAGCTCTTATTGAAAAGTGTCCATGGAGTCTGCTTTTGTACAGATGACAAACCTGAAAGTTATATCTGCAACCACTGTTTTGGAAAATATCTGGCTATTTTTATCTTATCAATTCCAACAATGTAGTTTTTTAAAGGTAGGGATGGAATAGATTTTTTTAAGGTAGAGCTATTTTGTGGAAGTCCGTTCTCAACAGAAGTATAAGGTACAACAAATGCCCTTATTTTATTAGCTTTTTGTTCTAAATTACTATGAATCAATTCTATTTACAGCTATACAGCTAACATCTGGATTCCTCTGATTGTTCATGCCCTTTGAAAATGTTTCCTGTCAGCAAAATTTCTTGCTTTGGATTGGAAATTATAATGCTATAATTGAGAAAAAGTGATTCAGAACTCCTGAAAAGTAGCAATTTTTTAGCATTCTTCCTTTTACTAGATAAGTGTATTAGGAAATCTACAGATTTTTTTCCTAGAATAATTTTTTTAACTTGTAAAAAAGTAAATATTTGTCCATATTCAAGGAACAGAAGAAAATTTGTGGGCTTTGAAAATACAGGTCTAAGATGAATTTTTAGAATACATTTTATTTTACACATAGCATTTTTATTCACCAAGAAAGTTTATATCTGTTCAAATGTGGTTTATTATTTTGGCAAACAATGATTTGAGGAGCAGATCAGAGGTAAGGAAACCATGACACTGTGGCCACTTACCAACTATGTGTCCGATTCCTCCTCAAGGGAATTTATTTTCTTGGCTTTCTGTCCACTCCATTTTGTTTGGAAAAAAAAAAGAAACAAATACTTTAGGTACTGTTGTCTTTGAAATGGTTATCCAAAGATTTCTAGAAAAAGTTCATCTTCTTCACTTTCTGCCTTCCCTGGTCACAACCTAATTATTAAATTTATACTGATTAAGGTGGAATAAAACAACTCAACCACAAACAGTGTTTAAAGCATCAGTGTGATCCATATGCAAAGTGTGGGGGGTCCAGCCAGTATGATTAATGGCTTGATGTAGTCAGGGCTAAGACACATATGTATTCCAAAGATAATTCTGTTAATTTAAAACTGTCTTTCCTAGGATGACAGCCTACTTACTCAGTTATTTCTAATAATCTTCCTTACTGTAGCTATGCTGTGCATTTTAAGTTAAACAGCAACAATATGCCAATTAAATTTCTGCAGACTATATGATCTGAACACCCTACAGATCCTTAGCTTTTTCAAAGTAGGTCCGTGTATACAGATTTTGTTTGATCTCAGGTTCATGTCAACCTGGTTTTGAAACATACCATAACTAGAAAATGTTTCTTTATGATATGTTAGTTATCAGGAATGTGATCTATACTGATAGAGGAGGAAACAAGTTCATGCACTGATCTTTCTTCAAAAATGAAGTTTATTCTCCTTGCATTAAGGTAGAAAGCATACATTCTTCAAAGTTTATATTTTCTCCCTATTTCAACTTTTACGATCATTGCCTTAAGCCTTACAATTTTAAATTTACTAAGTCAATGCTTGATAATATAATATATTTACTGATACATCATAAAAAGGTTAAGTGCAAAACTGTGTGTCTTGTACACAGGTAACAAATGGTGGTCTAGTCCTGAGGAGAGCACTAGGATATTATTGCAGTGCAAGTAATACACAACAGAAAGTACAAGTGCAGAAGTATTGTGCATCCTTGCAGACGATGGAATGGACACAAGCCAACCCTCCTGACTCATATCAGATTCCAGGAAACTGGGTTTTACAGCACTTGAACCATACTGATGTAGAAACTTAACAGGACTTGGTCTTTGGAACTGTACTGTTGTAGGTGCAGCAAGATGGAACACACAAGAATGATACAAGTATCTAATATCAAGATAAGAAGAAATGGCCTCAAGTTGCGCCAGACAAGGTATAGATTGGATATTCTTCATGGGAAGGGTTATCAGGCATTGGAACAGGCTGCCCAGGGAAGTGGTGGAGTGACCATCTGTGGGGGGATTTAAAAGATCTGTAAAATGTGGTTCTTAGGGACATGGTTTAGTGGTGGACTTAGCAGTGCTGAGTTAATGGTTGGACTTGATGATATTAAAGGTCTTTTCCAACCTAAAGGATTCTTGATTATGGTATCTGTTCACTACTTCATTATAGTCCATGGGTTCATTGACCTTCGTGTACAAATCTATGCAATTCTATTACACAAGTCTCAGAGGCATTTTGAACATAATATTTTTTTTCAATTCAACCAAATTTGTACCACTGTAAACTCCAGCAGTATTGTATTTTTTGGACTGAAAATCCTTGTGAAACAAGTATAATTCAAAACTTTAAAGTAGCCAAGTGTCTTACATTTTGGAATGCAGTAACGGAATGCAGATGTTCAGATTCCAGTTGGGGCACTTGAGGCAATTGTACCAGTTCTGATATGTTCTGAAAGCAAATCCCAAAACAAACCAAAAAATTACATGAGAAACAGCAGAATGGAATGCCTGAGTACACTCTCATTTAAGAAATTGTCCATCACCACATGGGTTTGTTCCAAGCAAAATGCGGACTCCAGACTGCCAAGCATCTCAGGAGTAGGCACAGTATTAAATAGAACACATTCTGGGAAACTTCCAAACTAAGAAGTAGAGACAATGACTGAAGCTTGGGGACTTCTCACCATCACAAAAAACATTTGAGCATAAAATCCCACTGCACTTTGGCACAAAACGCTGAAGATGGTTTACACAGACTCAACTTATCCTCAAAGTAGCACAACTGCTTTGGTGACAGTGGAGAACCTGAGATATCAACATGTTGCAAAGAAAGAGAAAAACTTCTGTCACACAGAATTTTTGATAAAAATGGAAGAGGCAGCAAGGAACATAGCTGAAAAATGCAGTATGTCGACACACTACCAAAAGAAACAGAGTTAGATATGAAACACTTTTATAACAAGCTGACTACTGACAACGATACAGAAAGTAGGTGACAGCATTTCAAAGTCAAGACATTCTACATACTTGTTGATGTGTTTACAACATAGATGAAAGAGCAGTTTCAAGATTTCACAGAGAAATGCAGGCTGACACGTTGACATTGATAAAGTTTTTAAAACATCTTCTCATATAAAGCCTCGAAGAAAACTTTATAATTTGCATATTTAGTCCAGCTATTCACTAATCAACCCTTTCATGTATTAATTCAGACCATATAGACTTATTGGTAAATTTTGTGTTAAGATGTTCAGAAGGGGACGTATACATTTAGATATACAAAGAAAAGATGGAATAATCAGTGGAC
The DNA here is from genome assembly GCA_013397055.1 of Pachycephala philippinensis. NCBI lineage: Eukaryota > Metazoa > Chordata > Aves > Passeriformes > Pachycephala > Pachycephala philippinensis. The sequence continues at coordinate 773,570 of VWZT01010260.1, read as the reverse complement.
TTTGTCTACAGAAGGACTCAGGTTTGTCATAATGGTCCGACAGTTTTGTGAGTCTTCTTCTGGAAGGTGGTATGTGTGTTTTCTGCTGGAATGTTCTGTAGAAAATTGAAAGCCCTGGCTTCCTATGTAATTCTAAAGATGACTTGGGGAATTTATTGAGTCTAGCACATCACTAGGTATGGTAGGGTTCTCCCTTCTCATTATACCGAACAGCATTATAGTATTCACTCAAGATCCCTTCCCGTTCTGTGAAGTGATTTCAGTCCACATCTCCCATCTCGTGAATGAAAGCTCCAGTTACTCCATTATTGGGTTTTCTGATCCAAGCCTGTATCAGCTCTTTGAGGGTAAAACCATTTAAAGTTTTATGGAATAATTAAACCTTATGTAGAAAGAGCACATATGTGCCAATATGACTGTTTGACTCAGGAAAATCACCTTAGACTTGGGAGGCGCCACCAACCAAATCACTGCATTCCCCTAGGCTACAAGAGAATACAGTCGTGTGTGCTCTTGTCCAAATATTTAATTCATGCAAAGGAATCCAACCAAATAGTCACTATAAGTAAGCAAAGTATTTCCAGTGACATCAGTGATGTTTGGATCACATTTGCAAGAAAAGCCAAAAGGTCAAATCACTATGTAAAAGGGCAAAATGTACCTTGTTCAGATTCTAATAACACTGAATTGCAGGAATGGATTTTATATAGGTCTTAAAACTGTTTAATTTGGTATGAAAGAAACTAAAGATTAAATACTCAGTCTTAACAGAATGTTTCTGCAAGTCATACTAACTTACAAAAAATACCAGCCTAACCTAAACTGTTGCTGCAGCATTGCTGAATGTTACAAAGTGTGAATTTCAAGTGTTTAGTAGCCATTCATTACTTCTTAGTACTCTTTTAAGTGTCTTGCTTTCCTGTAAAACAAGCTGGATTTGCAACATCTAGGCAAATTACTTTAACATTTGGTCTTCATAAGCTGACTACAAAATACCCAATGTGAAAATAATTTTTTCATAAAGAGTCTTATTTTCTTTGTCGCGAAGTTGCTGATAGATAAAATTCTCATGATATTTAGACAGTATTTTAACTAAATATATATACAAAAAGAAATCCATCTCCTGTCTGCTTGTTTTAGCTCTTGTTTTCCTTCTGGCTTTACAGAGCCAGAATGGTATGACCAAGGAGGCTCTAAGAATCCATAGCCTAAGCTCCTTCATGTAAAAAGCCATTAAATTTCACCAAGTCACACCCTTTTTGAGACCTGTAACTTTTCCTTTTCCCTCCACCTTTCTGTTTTCTCCAAAGTGTGACCTTTGGCCTATATTCACAGTCTTTGTGCATAGACTGTGGAAGCAGAGGGATTTGAGGTAGAAACATTTCCTTGGGCAATAGAAGTGGTAACAGCAGGAGTACCAAGGAAAACAAAGTGTTAGGATAAATCTCCTCTTAACAAAAAAAAAGAAAAAAAAAATCACAAAAAAATCGCAGTGCCAAGGTATTCCTCATAGCTACTCTATATGTATGGGGAAGAATTTTAATCACCTGTGCCCAAGGTACAGAATATAGATCTACAGAACTTCAGAATTAACTAAAACTCACAGTATTCATTCAAAATAATAGTAATTAGAAATTGGACTGTGAGCAAGAGAAATACACTAAAATGTTAAGATGAAGCCCAGCAATCATGCAATTTTAGAGCACATATTTATCAGGTTGCCAGTCAGAGCCAAGAGCTCTGCAAGGCAGCTCCAACCACTGCTTTCCAGATGCCAGAGGAGTGCAGAGGTATAAGGCAGTTATCATGATGGAGCTGATGGAGCTATCACCTCAATAACAACTCTGCAATGAAACAGGAGACATCAGAAAAGCAGAGGAAGTTTACTAAAAAAAACCAAAAAAACCAAAACAACAAAAAAAAGATGCATAGGAGAGAGCTCCAAGAGTGGCTGAGGCTCCTGGGAGGGGCATCTGGACCTTGACTTCCCAGCTTCTGTAGTACCTGCCTAGGTTAGCTTCCAAAGAAAGATCTGGGTACATTTACTTACATATATTTCATGTTTCAAAAGTAAATTCCTATTTCCCCAAATATATTCCAAGCTTTTAAACCAGGGTCATTACTACTGCTTCTTGTCATCTGTTTGCCAAAGACTAAAGGGAATCTGTCTTTCACAGTCTTTCTGCTTTGTCATTAGCTCATGGGTGTGCATTGTGCATATTTCAAGAGTTGAAAACACAGCTTGGGTGTCACCTGGTCCTTTTTATCTGAGACTGAGGGCATGAAACATGCCTCCAGCACTAACTATAGATGCCCATACATGGGAAGCCCAGAACTATAAGCACACACATGTACTAGTACATATCATTCTAAGAGCATAAACTGACCTACAGTAATTATCCTAGGGAACAAGACAGCAGCACAATTCCCCCTTTGAAACTACCACTGCTGCACATTCAGCCTGAAATAAGCATTTTAACCATTATTCCTTTCCTGCCAATTAAACAGTTTTACAATGTGTCACTGAAAAACAAGTAGTTTCAAGGACTCAGACTGATTTCCCTGTAAGTGCCACCTCACTTCTCTGGTAGTAAAGCATAGCTTTATTTTTAATGCTTATACCTATTGTTTCCTTTGTTGATTTCTGGGAAGCCCACTGGCATCATAGTAACAGTATAAGATTTTACTGTATATTATACTAATCTTAGGCAGTTTGGTTGGCTTTGTCTTTATATTTGGACAATTTGGTACAGATTCAAGATGATGTTTGAGGAATTTGTAAGTTTGTAAAACTGCCATTTTTCTGCTGAAGACTATTTCAAACAGTGTGGTGGAGCAGGATAGAGTGAGGTCTGTTCTGCAGACCAAGAGGACACTTTCCATTGCTGACAGGACAGGTAAGTAAAAGCTAGTGAAATAGCACACCCACCATTGACATGACACAGGAATTAAAACAGTGCATTTCCACCTAGAGCAGTTGAAAAATAATTTTCATCTTGGTAAAATTCTAATACTTAAGACTACTTCTGTTTTAAAATATCCAATTGTTTTCAGACTTTCCATAAAAACCTTGGGCCAAGTTGGTCTCTTCAAGTGGAATATTCTTATTCTGGTGAAAATTCAGCAGGACATGGCTTTGCTTCAGTAGTTCTTCAGTCATTTCTAATTCATTCAGAACAGTCTTGTAGAAAAAGGCATTACAATGAGATTTTTTAGGTGCAGGATTGTTTTTCATTTTAGTTATATTTTTGCATTATCTAAATTTTTCCTAGTTTTACTTTAATAGTGAAAAATCTCCGCAATGTTATTTGCTATTGTCATAAAAATAAGCCAAATTTCCCATGATGATTTGTATAGCTAGACAGCATGCAGCATGTATCTTAAGTCCTGTAAAACTGGAATTTGCACAAAATGGTATTTCCAGGTTATATTTTGACATTATACAAGGAACTGTTTACCATATGTTTGGAAAGGATTAAAAAAGCACTATCCTTATATTAAGCTGGGGAGAGGGGCTTGCTACTAACCAAATTTCGATTCATATTTACAGCGTTTCAAGTAACTGCTATTTTAAACATAAAAACCCTCAAGAAATATCTACAGAAATATTGGAAAATAGAGGAAAAAAGGCCCTGATACCAAACACAAAAGACAGTGCTGCATTTCATTACTGTAATTGTTGCGTTAAACCAAGCATCAAGGTTAGTAATCTACCAGTTCTCAGGAAAAAGAAACGAAATATTTCATTCATATATATCCCACTTCTCTGGTTTAAAATTAATTTCTATCAAAGAAGGTATCAGTTAACACCACAGAGAGTTTTTTGCCCCTTTGCAATGCTCTACAGTTCTGAACCACTAGCTGAAAGTAGGACTTCAAGGCAGTGGAGGAGAGCATAAGATGAGTTCAGGAGCTTTCTGATTCTGCATCCATTGAATCATTAGTACTTCTGAAACTCAGGAAAACTGGGTATTGTGTAAAATAGCTTGAGGGAACAGCTTCAGAACATTAAAATACAGTCCACAGGCAATTTTCTAAAAGAACCCTCCTTACCATAGTTCTGTCCTCCTCTTTAATATTTTAAGCTAGATGCCTTAAGTGATATATGTATTACTCTCCTTTCAGTATAAAGCTTCTTTGACAGCCTGCTTTGGTCTGAGGGCCCCAGTGCTACCGTCTGCTGCGGGCTCCCAAGCGCCTCCTGTGCCCGCCGGGATGCCAGCACAGCTCCGCCAGGGACGCTGCCAGCTGGGCACAGCACAGTTTTCTCTGTGTGTATTGCCTCCTTCTGCATGCAGCTATGGAACACGTCTCTCAGGAACCGTGCCTCTCTTTCCTGTGTTGGCAGCTCCTCGGACCGAAAGTGCGGCAGGCATGGGGAAACCGCAGACAGCACCACTGCTGCTCTGCCCCAGTCAGTGAGGGGTAACTCTACTGATGTATACTGAGGTAAACAAGGAGGAAATACAGTCTTCTCTATAATGCTAATCTAAGTTAAAGTATACATAAAAAAGAGTAGCTAAAGCCTGGAGTTTTGGGGCAGGGATGTGGCAGCTTTCAGTGATTTGCAATTTTTTGATTTTCATTGGTAAAATCACCCGTAGGGGGTTGTTTCTTTTTTTGACAAACAACAAGAATAAAAGAATTAGAGTTTAAAAAGCTAGAGTTCAAAAACATAAATACCTGTAGATTCTTCTGGGTTTAGAGTAGTAAATCCTTGTGTGCATGCATATTTGCAGGTAAGCGGGCACAGTTTCACTTGTATAGAAAACTAAGTGTTAGATGAAAATAACTGTTCTCACATCAGTGACAACTTCGAAAATAATATAAATGCTAAAGTATAAAAGATATGACAAGAAAGGTGTTTTGAACGAAGTCAGTTTTCCAGCTTATTAATTCTGGGAGCTAATTCTCCTCTCTATCACTCCTTTTTAAACCACTGATGCTGAAATATGGAAAGCATGAATACAAGCAGTGTAGCAAAACAAAGAAAAAATAACCCCTACATTTTTTAAAATGAGGATCAGTGGGTAGAATGCACAAAGAATTCAGTTTTCAAATGTGAATAAAATAGTATACTGTTCAAGAACTAGTGTACAATATCATGCTTTCTTAAAATGATCTTTTAACTTGAAGAATTTAGTCTTGCTAAAACAGAAGGCCAATAAGAAACAGGTGAATTTTTACTCATAGAAGATACACGAGAGAAGAAACTCAGCAGTATCTAAGACCACAATAGTAATAGCAGTGGAACAATAAAGTTACAATTGCCTAGGAACAGCATAGGAGAGTGGGAAATCTAGCCTTGTGCACTGATTTAAATAAAAGCCTGCATGTATGTTGTTAGATCATATTGGAAGTGACATTGTGTTAAGAGGATTCAGCCATTGAAGTTGTACTGATGTAAGCTTGGGCAGGATTTGGCCCTGCCTATCACATTCATTATACATGAGCTGCTCACTCTCTTGTTTTGCTCCAGTCTGACCTATTGGCTGTCCCTGCTGGCTGGGATGCTGACTCCATCCTTGACCCTGGCTTTCTTCCACACCCCAGTTCTCCTGTGGCTGCATATTACTGCTCTCATTCCTCTAGCAATCTGGTTTTTAACCATAATTTTATCCTCACTGAAGTCTCCCAGTAAGAAATCTGATCATTTCAAGCTATCATTGAAGCTGTTTGCTTTCCTAATTTGAAATACTTGTATTTTGACCTTAATGCTTCTCAGTATAAGCACCCTGCAGAAACATTAAAATTAATCCTCTAAAGGCCAATTTTAATGTAAAATTATGACAGTTTTCATCTTTAGCTATCCCTACCAGCTGTTCATTGATTGCAGGATCTGTTAAAAAATGTCTCTCCTTGTTTTCCTCCATGGATTTTCTCCAGACTACCCTTTCATCTAAGGGCTGGACTTTTCATTCCACCTCTCCTTAGGAAGTAACTTTCATCAGAGCTGTGTGGATACCAAATGCTATGGAGTAAAACTGTGACACACAGCTTTGTTCGCATTGTATATATGCAAATACAGATAAAGTCAGCAGAGAATAAGGTCCCATTGGTCAGTGCTATGCAAGAGTGCACTGGGATAAACAGACCATCTACAACACAGAATACCCCTAACTGTGTCCAAAGGGTGTATTTTGGATAAAAAACAAGAGGAAATTGAGTTTTCTGAGTTGAGAGGGAATGGTTAGGACACAAAGCCTGTGGCTATAAGAATATTGAATATAATAGGGATCAGAAAGGCTGAGAGGCTATGCCTTTCTTCTGGCATGAAAGGCAGTGTTCATAGTGGAGGGAGGCATTACAGTTGCCTTATTTCCTTTCCCCTAGTCAAATCTCTGAAGGAAGACACCCTGCTAAGTTGTGTTTCCACACCAGCTTCCCAGTCCTTGCAACTAAAAAAAACATGAAGACTTCAGCTTTCCCCAGCCACTCCAATGAGCACTGTAGTGTTCTGGTGAGTTCCACCCCTCAAGCTCCCCCATTTAGCACCACTGTCTCCATTCTGTTCTGTCCTTTGTTAGAGTTTTACCAGCATTGTTTACAAAACTGCTTCTGCTATCTGTAAAAAATCCTTTTCTCAATCCTTCCATCCAATCCTATTGCTTTCCCATTTGTTTTCAAAATTCATATGATAATTTCTGAGTGACTCCTTTTACTTTGATACAAATTTCAGTTAACAGAGTGTCAAAAGAGAGGATATGAGAGATTTCTGTGACAGAGAGCAATCTGAGAATGCCATGGACTTGCACAAAGATCAGTTTGCTACCACATTTGTACCAAAGCCCTGTTTGTTGAATACATGCACTAGTCACTAAGCAGCTGACAACTCCTATGGACAAAGTATGAACAGCAACCATTGCATCCCTCATGCCCTTTTCAGGGAATGCCAGCAGAAAATCTGTTTTCAGTTAGGCAAAATATCTGGAGTACTCCCTGTGTTACTTGTGAATTACATTAATTTTCAGTTTTCTTCTTAACATTAGATATTTTAGAAGTGCCTAGTGGACAACAATATTTCCTTCACAGGTGTTTTGGGCTTGCTGCTTTCTTGAATAGTGACAAAACTTTTGATCAATTTAACTCATAGTTTCCATATTTTGTAGCTGTAATAGGAAGCACTTTCATAATGAACACACATATTTCTGTGGCTGTACCACATGGTCCTGCGGCTTGCATACCACAGAGCGAAGAACAGAACTAAAATCAGAATGTAGTCACCAAAAGTGACCACATTTTCCCTGGAAAGCTCCTGTGCAGCAAAACACACTACTTGGAGCAAGCTCACACCAATTACAGCACTAAAATATTTCCTCACTGAGGATATGAAAGGGATCCATAGACTCCAGAAACTGTGTTGTGTAGGGGGAATTTCGGAACAACTAATGTCCTATGTGCCTCCCCACAGAAAACATACTACAGCAGAAAGCAGGCAACCAGATACAGGCAAGGCAGTGTCACATAACATTTTCTAGGTGAGTTTCTATGCTTGAAGGAACATTAGAAGATTATGGCACTTGAGGGCTCAAAAAAGTTCATTTTTAAGTGAGTGTCCTGTCTATTCCAGATGCAGCCATATGTGCTATTTGATCCATTTCCTCACCTGTCCAGAGAGGCCTTGTCTGAGACACCTGAACATGTAACTGGATAACAAGGAGAGTGTGGCTCCCACTTATTTGCCAGAGGTCACAGTAGACTAGAAGCATGCTTTTCCATGCAGGGAGGAAGAGGAGCAGAGTTGCCTTTCCACATCATCACATCCCTGCCCTCCCTGTGCCAGAGCCTGAGAAAGGCCTTCTGCTGTATCCTGACACAGAGCTGTGCTTGTCACATGGGGCTGAAGCCACAGTACACTTCAACATGTTCCTCCACCAGCCCACAGAAGTTACCACCTTACTCTGTCATTACGAAAGTCACCTCATTGTAGTTTTTCATATCTTAACAATGAAGGTAGTTTTCATTTCATCACCTGTAGCTAGGAGTAACAAAAAAAAAGGAAAACAAAAAACCCCAGACAATTGTCTTTAAAAATAAACGAATCAGTCAAGTCACAGCAAACTACTCACAAGAGAATTCATCCTTGGAATTTAATACAGAACAAGCTCTGCAGTGCACCAGTACACACTTTAAATAAAGCCCTTCCAAGGCATGTTATCCTCTCAGTGAAAGGAAAAAAATCCAAAGCAAAAAACCAAAAAAAGATTCTATATTCCGATTCAGTACTGTTATTCCTACAGTAGCTGGTAAGCACTGCAGTAGCATTAGAGGCAGCTGACTTGGAGGTATGACTACTTTCAGCATGAGAGATTGCAAGAAATTAATTGTTTTTCTCAGATTTTAGTGTTGCTGCCCCAAAGAAAAATTGACATGGCAAACAGGAGAAAGTTACAAATACACCACAGCCCAGAGCAAGAAATTCTTCTGATTTACTGCTGGGCTGGGAGAGCCTAAAAATTAGGTTATTTAGTTGCCCAAACTAGGATATATGGTGCCCAATTTAAATTTCTGTATTTGCTTCCTTTGGCCAAAGAACCCAGGAGTCTGAACCAGGAGCACATACAGTTATGTGCAAAGAGAGCTGCCAGGCTGGAACCACATGGGTCAAAACCTACCTGGTCTGGAAGGCTTCCATGGAGAGTCTCTGCTGTACATCTTTGCAAGGGAGGAGAGAAGTAAAGGAGAACTGAGATGAGTGTGGCATTTCTTCCTCAGTAAAATCTCCATATAATAATCTAGGCATAATATAATCTTGGAGGGCTGAGGGGGGACCTCCCATGAGGGCAGGACGTCACCAGCCGGGACCTGAGCAGGGCAGGGTGGAGACAGTCCCCACACCCCTCCGTCTTCCCTCACCTCCCTGGGCCTAAGGACAGCCCAGGACCTCAGCCCACAACCAAGCAGGGCTGGAGGGAGCAAGAGATCAGCACTGTTACACCACCACCAAAGCCCAAGTCATGACCCCAGGCTGGGCTGAAAGAGAGGTGGGCAGGGTGGGGAGAGGCCCCACGTGGGGATGACCAGGCCCATCATTACTGTATTGACTTGTTTTTAAATTAAACTCCAGAAATTAAAATTACAGTGTTACACTATTCATTTGTCTTCAAAAAGTAATGCAATGAATACTTTAGGTGTAGTGTTCTCAGGTCTTATTCAATGTTATAAAAATAAAATAAAATAAAATACATGGTTGTACAAGCTAGCATGAAAAGTGGGTGGCTTTTTTAGGAATTTTCTCATTCAAAACACCTCATCATGTTAAATGGCAGGAATTAATGTACATTATTAAATTTTGCTCTGACCATAATTAGGTTCACAATGACTACGCAGAGTTTAAAATTTTCAGAACATTCTTTGCCTCCCTGATTGTGTTATGCAATCCAGGATCCTCCAGGTAGCTGCCTGCCCATTTACACACACACAAACGTGCTTATCTACCTGGCACATGCTGCTAACAGCAGCACACAACCCAGCTCAGTGCCTTCAAGGTTACATGTGTATTTAAAGTTACGTATACACTTCAGTGCTTGGTTGCATGAAGCCCAGCATAGTGGCTCACAGACCCTTATTTCACATGCAAAAAATTGGTTCAAGAACAGTCATGTATACAGTTACAGGCTCATTTTTTAGTCTTGATAAGTTTGAGATGTTGAGAGATTTCCACAAGATGTGCTCCATGGTCTTGCTTCCAGAGAAGCACTAAATTCAGTAAATTCAGTCCCTACCCAATCAGCAATGTCAAAATTCAAGCCAGTAACTTTTCCTGCAAAACATCTTCAGGTCTCTGCACCAGCCCTGCAGCTTGGATGTTCCCCTCTACTTCTCATTTACAGCAGTTTTGCTGTGGTGGATTTCAGAGGCTCTGTGGGTGAGATTAAAACTCTGCTTGGGTTACAGCATACAGTAATAAATCCCTGTGGGCTGCTCTGTAATGTTCAGCAGGTATTTTACATCTGGACTCTCACTAGGGTTGTTACCTGAAGAGAACATTAATTGCTGGTCACCTAAATGATGGTTTAAAGGCCAAGTGGTTTCAGGCTGGACTGTGCTGCCCAGAGTTAACCATTGGTCTGCAGACCTCTGCCCAGAGGAACCATTTTCCCTGCCTGCTTCTCCCTGGCATTCCTTATAGTCTTCCTTAGGCACCTCCTTTTATTCAAAATTATCTCAGTGTGTATGATTAAAAAAGGTATTAAATTTCTCTGCCTTTCATAGGCCTTTCTTGGAACTTAGTGATGGGGATAGGTTTGTCCATTTTCCAGAAAGTGCTTCTGCCAAGGAGAAATGCATAAAGAAAAGAGTATTTCATCTGGATAACCCGATGTTTCCATTACAATCACATAATGTCTAATTATGTACTCCATAAATCTTCATATTTTGTTATGAAGCTCATAATAACAAAGTCTGATAAATAGATTCTCTCCCCTGGCCACTACCAATTGAGTAGAAAAAATACTTATTTATGAAGCTTTATTAATAAAATCTGAATAATTCAAACAGCTTCTTCAGTGAAGAAACAGCATATTCCTATTTGCATATAAATGAAATGATGCTTTAGTGTCAGAGTGAAGAATTAAATAATATGAATTTTTACAATGCAGACCTGACAGCCTCATAAATATTATAGTCATAAGTTGCAGTTTCCTAAAAATCTCATTTTATCTTTTATTACAAAAATATGACCAAAGGGCCAAGTCCTACTCATTTTACATGTGTGAGTATTCCCAATGACAACACAATTATTCAGTAAGTGAGGTTACCAGATTCAGCCTTATGTCAGCTACTGGAGCAAAAACACAGTGTTATCTACATATCTATTAGGAGACCAGAATCTCTTATTTAATTTAACCATGAGGTAAATCTTGTGTGTTGATAAAATATAAAGAACAACAAAGAAAATTGTAGCTCTACATTCAAAGAGACACTACACAACATGAGTAAAGGAAAAGCACACAGCTAATACACATAAGATACCAGCTTTGCCCAGCCAAATATTCCTGTTAGGTGTAACCAATCACAAAAGCTGCTGCAATTATAAGAACACTTAAATGACTTCAAATGGACTGTTGCTGCTGAGGAAAGATTTGATTTTATCTGTTTTCTTTGAAAGGTTGAAAAAGTCTCTGAAGCACAACCCCAGACCAGCTACAGAGAGAGCTGAACTGGATGAAGCACATTTTCCTAGAGGTCAAATAAAAGTGAGGGCCATGACACTACTTAAGAAACTTCTCAGAGAGATGTTGTGCAGTGTCAGCAGCTGAGACAAGAAGTGGGTGCCTCCATAACCTGTCAGTGATATTTTTCCAGCCACAGTGCTGTGCAAGTGGGACAGAATAGTCAAATACAGACAAGGCACACATGGAAAGGAAAGCTAAACTTGGGGTGGTGGTAGGAGAAGAATTATTTATAGATGTTTTAGAGAGTTTACAAAGAATAGAAATTTATTTGTAAAGTCTAAAAGAGACTATGGGAGTATATAGGCTGATCTGTAAATTATGGGCAAGTGTATTTAACCCTGAACCAAGCCTGCTGTGCTCAAACCCAACAGAGCCTGTGTTTGGCTAGCCTGTGTTTTCCAGGGAGGCACTGGGTCTCAGTCTGAAGACACCCAAAGCCAAGTAATCAATGACAGCCCTTAACTATTCCAAGGAATACTTATTGTGACTACTGAACTAAGTACTGAAGACTATTTTATTTTGCTTGATTCCAGCTACTAGACATTATTCCTTCTTATTTCACTCTGGTAGGTTCAAGTGGCCCTTATATTCAATATTCTTTCTGTGCAGATATATATATAGTTATCAACTCACCTTTCAACCTTTTTGATTCAGTGGGTAAGTTAAGGTTTTTAATTCTTCAATTACATAGCATTTTCTCTGGCTCCTGATCATTCTGTAGCTTTTCTCTATACCCACTTTGGTTTTTCAGTATCTATCTTGCGATGAGAGCATCAGACCTGTGCACACCATGGCTCAACCACCCTCAGCACTTTGCACATACAGGTAAAAATTGCTACAATTAACAGCTGTGCTCTGTCTGTAAGTCAAGATTTGCACAAACCCTTTCTTCTACAGCAAACTCATCAGCTTACTCAGCTTGACCTTTTTAAACTTTTCCATCGTGTAGGGGAGCCTATGTTACTTATTAGGTATATATCAATAGATTTTATTAAAATATACTTTGTTTGAATGAGACCCAGTTTATAAAAAGGTTGAGAACGCCTCTGTATCTTTGCCTGAAGTAATTTTTATATCTATTTTTAACTGCCTTTAAATAGGCTGTAGAGACTGCTATTGTGGTATGTTTTCTGACACCACAATAATTCTTGATATTTCAGATATAACTGATCAGAAAATGCTGGCAGATACAGTCACTGCCACATATGAGTGCATTATTCTAGGGCTGCATCATTTGCATGTGAGAGCAAAGCTGGCAATCTCAGTTTTCCTGGTTAAGAAATGGAAATGGAAAATGAAAAACAGAAAAAAGGACTTTAGTCCCATGGTTTTCAAATCAATCTGTTCATGTTAGTGCAAGACTCATGAGTCCTGAATGATTGAATTTGACAGTATTCCTAAAGGGCACAATAGCATGAAGAGATTTGTCTCAACCTGGTGCCAAAGAGAGCAAACTTTTGCCATAGAATCATATTACTAACAAAAAGAGTAATTAGAAGTAGGGAAGCATGTGTCATTTAGGCTAATGAAAACTGAATAGTACGTTTAACAGTCTCTGCTGTCATTAAAATTGAATTTTGTCTGTAAGTGTATATGTATATTTCTAATGCTGACAACGCAACAACTGCTTTTATTTGCTCATTTCTAAGTAGTTTCTGGCTTCTAATTCTATGTTTCTAATTTATGAACAGATGCTCTTGGCAGAAAGGGGATGTTAAGGATCTCCTGCCTCTGTTTGTCCTGGATACAATTCATCAATTACCTTCCCGCATCTTGCTTATTGTTTTTCTAAGGCTGGAAGACAGTACAAAACAGGGAGACTTCTAGTTTAATTGACCTAGGAAGAGGTTAATAGATGTGCTCTAGTGTCAGCACAGATCCTTTTAGGCCTGTCAGCAGATACAAAAAGTTTGATTCAGCTGCAGATTCTGGCAGCAGTGGATGCAATCACATAGCAATATTTGGATCCTTTCTTGGCGAGCTCCCAGATGTGGGCTTTGGCGATGGCTTGTCAGCCATAGGGAACATTCTGCATGGGCCTGGCTTGTCATTTGCCTTCTCATCCTTCATATCCAACCTAGAGATAAAGGCAAAGAAAAGAGAGTGCAGCTCACGGAGCATTAGATGTGCTGCTTTGTTTGTCATATTTAGTTGGTGCAATTTCTTCTCTTTCCTTCCAAGAAGTTCCTACCATGGTTCATGGTTGCCACTGGAAGCTCAGTGTTGAATGAGAAGGTGGAGCCTTCTCTGCCTCACGAGTGAAGGAGTTTCTGCTTATCCAAGCCAACAGCAAAGGAGCGTCTCATTCTATAGCAAAGGCACAGAAGCTGTGCAGATGCAAAGCAAAAGCTGTACCTTTACCTTTTCTACATTCATTCAAAATGGAGCAAAAATAAGCTAAAGGTACTTAAGCAAGTACTGAGGAAATAGAGGTGAAATGGTACATATAATCTGTCTCTCTCCTGTGAAGATGTACATGGAGAAAAACATTGATGAAGAAGTGATTTTTGAGAAGATATTCATATGAGAAGAGTCACATCCAATTTGACTTAACTTCCTCCTTAAACAGAGGAGAAACAAGAAGGCAAAGTCTTTTGTAAGACATAAATGAAGGCAAGCATCAAGGCTGGCATTTCTGGCAGGCTAAAAAGAATAGGGCAGTAAATTAAGAGACAATATTAGATTATACTACAAGGCCAGTTATGCTCATGAGAACAAAAAAATGTAAATTTGACATGATGGAGAGCCAGAATCACTGGAAGGATGGCATGAGAGAGAGCATAACATATTTAGATCAATAAGAAAGGAGGAAATGGAGAGGAGCTAGTGATCAAGCTAGATAAATGACCTGCGTCTAAACGAAAATAATTTTAAGTGTTGGAACCAAGATAAAATGAGAGATTGCAGGGAAGGAAACAACAGCTAGACAGGGTCTTGATAAGAAGATATAATGAAAGCAGATTTCTTGCTGTGTAAAAGTGCAACTTAAGTGACGAGGAGGAAGTTAGTATGGATATGACTGACAGCGAAATGCCAATAACAGGAGCTGCATAGAAATGGTGGTGATTTGGTATTCCACATGAGGACAACTCCAAGGCAGGGAGGCCAAGGAAGTTGGCTGAAGCCCTGACCTGGCCAGGAGGCAGCAGAGCTAAATATGCAACCTGTAAATAATCAGCAGCTATTTTGCAAATATTAACTGAAAAACATAATTCCTAGTTTAACAGCATTCAGAAATGGCTGTAGGTAAGATTGTCCCAAGAGGTTAATTTAGAATGATGTTGCTTGTCATTAGCACTAGGACAAACCTGCACTCATGAATGCTTATGGTGCCCTTTGAACTTCTGTAAGATCACACGGATTAAAGAAAGAACAGAATTTGGCCTCCAGTATTTTGTCATTATACCTCATTTAATTAATGTTTGGTATAATCGGTCTTTAAATACAGTCACCCTTAACTGAAATTACTGAGCTAGCATACTTAACTTCACTAAATCTCAAGCTGCCGCGCTGACTTATTAGAGTCCTAAACAGAAAGTGCAAATTAGAACAACTGTTGGGAAAGAAAAACCCACACATCAAACCAAACCCACCAAAACCACCAAAGCAGCTCCGCAACTCGTTTCTGCACCCTCCTTCTAAAATGTGTAATAGGAAGCACAGGTTAACAAAAGTGGTGGTACCTGCTTCTGCTTTTAACTATTTGTTAACCTAAGCACAGCTTTTTATAAGGTAAAGCCAATCTAGAACATCACCTTGGGAACTCTGCCAACCCCAGGCTTGGTTGTTATTTACCAAGGGCTGCAGTTACAGATCTCTACCTGAATTATGCAATAAACAAGAGTATTTTAGTTCATATTCTAGCAAACAAGGTATCTATGCATTATCAAGTGCAGGGGAGCTAAACAAGAGTGATTTTCTTTTATCTTAAAAAAAAGAAGAAATATTGACCAAAAATAGGTAAAAGACAAGAAGTGCTAAATTCTTTTAGCACAATCATACAACGGCATCGGTTTCAATAAACTCCAACTACTTCAAACATCAGCAAAACATTACAGTAAATAGTTCCAATAGTTCCACTAAATTTCCTAGTCCTACTCATTGCTGGTCAGCAGTTACAGACCAGACCAAGATGCAAATTTAGTTTTGTATTCTGTGCTATCCTTTTTGTTGTGCAATCAGGCAGTAAGGCAAAGCTGTTTTTTTATTATAAAGGTGTAGAGCCAGTCCTTGGCCTCTGGGCTATCTGAATTTACAGCGAAGCTAATGAGAACAAGATCTTATTGGGGACTTGGGGACTGGGTTATTTCGCGATAACCACACATAGAAAAGAAAGTCTAAGGGCCAAATACTGTTTTAGGGCCCTTGAACACCGCGGGCCCCTCCACTCCCGCGCAGGGCCGGGCCCGGGCAGCACAGGCCGCTCCCCTCACGGGGCCCCGCCCCTCCCGCGCGCGCCGCTCCCGGCGGGCCCCGCC
>VWZT01010260.1:618692-757845 GCA_013397055.1 Pachycephala philippinensis | reverse complement strand
CGGGGCCCGCGCGGAGCCTGACCCGACCCGAGCCGCCCGTCTGGGGGGGCCCGCTCAGCGCACCCTCCGTCCCCCTCAGTGCCCGCGATCCCCGCGGGGGCGGCTCCCCTGCCTGGCCAGAGCGGAGCTGAGCGACGGCTCCACGCAGGGAGCCGAAGGGCCCGTCTGCGTCCCCCCGTGAGCCCCGGGGCCGATGGGAAAGCCGGCGGCGTGCGCTCGGCCCGGGGCCTCGTTGGCGGGAGCTGTCCCGTAAAGCCAGTGACGAGCTCCGGTGTTGCCGCTTTGTGTGGCAGCGGTGACATCACCAGTGCGCACTGGGGCTGGGTGTGTGACGGCTCTTGCTCGTCCTGTACCACACGGGTGTTGTGTGTTAATTAATGTGTGTTAACTTGCAGTCCTTGTGCTGCTGGTGAGGCCGTGCTGGTACAGGTTTGGAACAGGCTAATCTGCCTACTCAACACTAGCAGAGGGAGTGGCTGCCTGTAAGAGACTAGAACTGTCTCTAATCGCCTTCCAGTAGTTTCCAAGTCCCTCTCCAGCAAAGCTCCCGCAAAAAACGGGGCTCAAAAGAGACGGCTCCTGCCTCTTGTCCCTGCTGTTACACAAGGATGACAGACTAAAGGTAGCTCAAATTCTTTGGGGACAAAATGTATTTCTAGCTCCATAGCTGAAACAGATGAATCCTTTCATCAGGAGTTTTTCGGAATATGTTTCCCCCGTGTGGAAAAGTTCATCCAGAACTTTGAAAGTTTGGCAAAATAACAAGGAAGGAAGATTTTTTAATGGAACCAGTTTTGAGTAACTGTAAGAGCTGGTGCTCCCAGGCTCACTTATCACTGGTTGCTCTGCCCTGGGACTCCCTGCCACTCTTTTGCTCCTGAAAAGAGATTATCAGGTTTTTTTTGATTGTACAGTATTAGTGGATTTTACTAGTTTAGTGTTTTATGTGGTGTTCCCAAGATTTGGGAAGAAGCATTTCAAAATAAGCATGTTCTATTTTTCTTGTTGTGGTGGGAGGGCAATGAATAATTATGCCTTTTGTTGACTTTATCTAGGAGGGAGAGATTTCTCCTATTGAGAAGATATTTTTTTCTCTTATAATTTCTTACAGTTTTTCTGGCTTTCTACAGCTGTTGCAGTGTGCAATGCAGCTATTTCTGTGTACATCAGTTCCTTGCCTTTCAAAGCAAACTTCAGGGAAAAGACAATGCTTTAATGTGAATGAGGAAACATGAGGGATGAAAATCAGTTGTATCAGTTATCCTGCAGTCTTCCTTCCCCCCTCATCCTCATGGCTTTACTTGCTTACTATTTCACTGGCATGGTGGGTGACACTTTGCTTTAGGTAGCACAGAAGAACTCAGACTCCCTAAATCTCACCTCAGGAACTGACTGCAGGGTCAGGAAGTGACTTACCAGATATGCTTGCTTCCCCAGGTGTCCAGAAGTGGCCCTCGAAGTCTTGGATTTCTTTTACTTGAGACTTGTTCTGTGATGGAGGCGGTGTTGAAGTCTCCCTGTGATGAACAGCTCCCTCAGCAGGCTGAAGACTTCCACGGGAATCCCGAGCAGAACAGCAAGCTTTCAGGTACGTGCTGCAATAGAGATTGTTCACATTACATTTTTGTTGCTGCATGCTGCTTCATCAGTTAGGGAAATTTCAGTATCAATTATAAGCCTGTCTCTATATGATCCTGTTGTATAAAGAATTAATGAAATAAAAACATTTGAAGTGGCTTTTGATTTAAGTTTATTCCTGCTGTTTGTGTGTTACAAAATTGCAGCAGCAATAGTTTGTCACAGTTTGGTAAACCTAGTATTTATTTATTACAGAATGTTATTATAAGAGGATACCAGAATGAAAAAAAGCCAGTCTAGAGAATAAAACTCTGACCAGACAAGTCTGACCTTTCCTGTAATTTCTGAAGATTTCATGAAGCTTTCTTGAACATCTTACATTTGCTATATAATACATGGGTATTTGTGGAAACACTTGAAATTACTGTGCAGACTAACTGGAAATACCACTTTTAAGTGATAAAGCTTTTTATCAATAATTATTTTTAGTGACGAAGCAGTAAGAATTACATCAATGATGCATACATTGCATAATAAGGTTCTGAGCAAGTGGGCAATGTGAGTGTTATCAATTAAAGGAATGTTATGTAGTAACTTCCTGAAGTGTTAGTGTTATAACAGAAATTGTTTTTGTTCCTGAAATATTTCCCAAAATGTCTTAAAACAATTTGAAGAAGCAGAGAGAACAACTTAAAGGAAAAAAAAAGGAAAGTAAACGGATAGTGAGGCAGCAGGTTTCAGTTCTCAGAAGCATTTTCAGTATGTTGGTTTTTTATAAAATTTAGGAAAAAAAATTAAAATTGGAAGTTAACTATAACTTCAGTTACTGGCTGATTTATTGGGTTTTTATCAGGAAGAAAGGGTTCTTCAGGCAGTTTTTGTTGTTTAAAGTAAGCTACATAGAAGGCTAGGGATGCATGCTAATCTGTGCTTTGTTTCCAGCATATCTGTGATATTTTGAAAAAAAGTTCGTATTGCTTATGACTTACTGCCCTGGTGAAAAATAGTCCATTTTTACTTATACAATACATTATAAATTATCTGTTTATGCTAAATTTAATTTATTATTTATTTTTGGGATGAAAAATGTATACACATTTTTCATTTGATTGACTTTTCAAATACCAGTTTGTGCTTAGTTCTGTATACTAAAATATTCTTTACCCCTGCTCTACAGAAATTGCACAGCCTCTACATAACTGATGGCTTCAAAAGAAGTGAATTCTTATGTGAGGTATAGAAAATACTTAAACAACAAGGATTTGTAGACTGAATGGAAAACTACACGATTTTTTTGAAATAATACAGTACAGCATCCTTGTCGTGCCATCTAGTGATTGTAGCATGAAATGCAGCAACCGAAATGCAGAGCAAACACGGGCTTTGGTGCCAGCTATTTTCAGTAACGGTGTGGAAGACTGCATTACCGATCTTAAAAATATCTAAACAGTAATTCTTTTTCTGCATTTTTGATTTGCATCTGATGGATTTACACCTGTGCTTACCAGAAATAGAAACAAATATTATAGTTCTTTCTTTTGTCAGGTTGCTGTTGCAAATCTCATGGAAACATTTAGCGATGAGCTGTAGGTGCCCTGCTAACCAGAAGGTTTTTGCCCTCTCAGAATCTGCTATGTGTCAGATAAGTAAAAAATAATTGTATAAATGCTGCAGCTTATAAAGGGAGTGTGATGAAGAACAACAATACAAGTATGTACATGGTAATGTCAGCAGGGATAAGATAACTTGTGCTGTTTTTTCCTCTGTTTATGTGAATCCACAGTCCTGTGAACTGACGTGTAATTTGTGATCTCCAAAAAAGATCAGATATTGAATGAAGTAATACAATTCCTAACTTGTTTTCCCCATTTTTTCCACAGCAGGAATAAAAAAAGATATTGAAAAACTTTATGAAGCAGTGCCACAGCTTGTAAATGTGTTCAAAATTAAGGAAAAAATTGGAGAAGGTAAATGTTTCATTTTATCTTGCTTAGAGTTAAGATTTCTTTTGGTGTTTCTGACTTAAAAGGTATAAATCTAAGGTCCCAATATATACAATTTAAGCCAAATGCATTTTTTTGACTCTCTCTGTAGGAATTCTAATATGTTGCTGAGCACATAGATGTATTAATTAGGAACATTTTCAAGATATTTTCTTATAAATATGGTATATTAAAGCCTTTTAAAAAAAACAGCATTCCAAGTTTGACAATTATAAATTTTGAGGTAGATTCAAGTAGATAAGTCTTAAAATTCCACTCTTTTTCTCCTTCACTTGAGAAATCTACTTATATGTAGCTGTGATTTGACATACTTAGTTGGTGTTCCTTTAGTTAGCTTTGTTTCCACTAAAATCTCTTGGGCAGAAGTGGATGAGGAAACTGAAAGGTGGAGCTGCTTCACTTAAAAAATAAACAACTTTTTTATTTTTGAAGACATACAGTATCAAATTTTAGAATGCTTGTGTACACCTTGCCTTCAATAGATACTATTGCAAATGCCTTAAATTAGTGTCAGGCATGACTATAAAGAGATTCAGGTACTTATGAGTCTGGGATTTCAGCACTTTTTGACACTTTACCCATTTAATCTCTGAAATGCTCTGTAACACTCCACACTTTTAAAAACAAAAGATGTTGATGGGAAGCTGGGTTGTTTTGCATCTGTTTTGTGATGGAACTTCTGTGCAGCAGGTTAGATGGCTAAGAGTTTTTATTTCAAAAAAAGCCCTCAAATGACCTAAAAACTCCCAGCTCCATCCCCCACAGGAATATAAAATTTCAAAAATAAGAAAAAAAATAGAGTTCTGCCTATCATAAAAAAGATAGTGTAATTAAACAAAATTTCTGGTTAGGAATAGTACTCTGATTTTACTCTTGGGAGCAAACAATGTTTTTAAAAAATACCATTTGCAGTTCAACAGCTTTATGAGAAAACAAGCTTCAGCTTAGGATTCCACTCTGGAATCACTTTCATTTTAGCAGTTCTCACCACCAAAAATAATGTCTTAAGTCAAATTTGGTAACCTTTGTTGCTGTAGTCAATGCTATTGAAGGTATGGGTCTCTAGATTGTTTGGGATTTTTTTATGATTGCATGAAATACTTAGTTTTTGCTGGCATTTTGATGTATGTGTGCACTCAGACTGTTGAACCAGCGTGATGCACAACACATTACTTAAAATGTAATCAAAATTAATTTCTATTCTTTATTCATGTGGAAGAACTTCAACTTGCATATTCAGGTATCTCAGATCATTAGGATAAATTAACCTCCTAAGAGGTATATTAGGATATCCTCAAAATTAAATGGCTGGTTAAGTTTATCATACAGTCTGAATACTCCCTTTCTCAAGCAAGTGTATCACATTCAATGTGGTAAAATGCTCTGGGCAAACAAACAGTACAGTTCCACATCATGTGGGAAGCCTCACTGTATAGGTAAGGTACAGAATTAAGGAAAATGTAGCAATTTCAGAAGTTCTTTGAATAGCACTGGCAGTGCCTCCCAGATTAGCATTATATAGTCCTCTTACATTGTAAGGAAAGGAGTTAGATGTCAGATGAAAGTAAGCTACCTAAACAAGAAAGCAAATCAAAGATAGGAAATTTACATTCAAAGAGCACTGTGTCCCAGGCAAGTTAGACAGTGTTATATTTGCATTTTTACTGACATAAAAAACTTGTATACAAGATCACTGAATTCGGTAGTAGAAAAAAGGAACTGGATTTTTTTCTTCTAGAATCTGCTTTTGATGTAGTATCAAGTGTACTGCAGGATTGTGAACAGTTAGATCACTTCTGTAAAAATCTGCATTGACCTAATTAAAAATGTTGAAGGCGGTGTTTTTCTCCTTTGTTTACAGGTACTTTTAGTTCTGTTTACTTGGCCACAGCACAACTACAAACAGGATATGAGGAAAAAATGGCTCTGAAACACTTGATTCCAACCAGCCACCCTCTGCGAATAGCTGCTGAACTTCAGTGCCTCACAGTGGCAGGGTACATAAACAAAATTTGATTGTCATGACTAAACTGCTGAACGTTGTATCTCACTGTTCTACATTTATTTATTTTAAGTTTTGGCATTTCTCTTGATTTGTTTTTAACCACCCACATATATATTCTTTTTATTGAGAGCAAATAACGAAAGGAGTGTCTTACCTGTAATAAATGCCCTTTGCTGCTAGTCTCAGTTTGGAGGGGTGTTCTCAGATGGAAAACAGAAATTCTGTTGTGTATCTCTGTGGTAACAAAGTTCTGGTTCTGAAATGCTTGGAAAAAAGAATCACTTCATTAGAAAATGTGATTTTAGGAATGAATACGTGTTGGCAGAGTGTGCTGAATAGCCCCTTCCTAAAGTAGTAGGATCATGAAAGTTAGGTCCTATGTTTAATTACAGTGGTGACTACAAACCACAGCCCCACAGATGATCTGTAGAGTTCTCATTCCAAACTGCAGAACAAATGGAACATAGCAGTGAGCAGCAAGAGCACAACTCTGGATTGCTGATAAGACTGCTATCAAAATATAAATTAGTATTATAAAAGAAAGCCTGACTGAAGTTTTTAAGAAATAAAAGGAAAGTAAGCATCCATCTTCTGGTCTTCATTCAGTAACATTACTTTTCTTCTAGGGGACAAGATAATGTTATGGGAGTTAAATACTGCTTTAGGAAAAATGATCATGTTGTTATTGTTATGCCATATCTGGAACATGAATCCTTCTTGGTGAGTCTCAGACTTTTGATGTGTAGTAAAAACATTTAATTAAAAGCAGTTGCATAATTATTCTATGATTCTATAAGTTACAATATCCAAATAATCTTTCAGGACATTTTGAATTCCCTGTCCTTTGAAGAAGTGAGGGAATACATGTTTAATCTGTTTAAAGCGCTGAGGCGCATTCACCACTTCGGTATTGTTCACCGTGACGTCAAGCCCAGCAACTTCCTCTACAACAGGCAGCTGAAGAAGTGAGTCTGGCCATGCTGTGATCTCATCTGGGGATGTGTGCCTTGGCAGAACAGAGTCAATTACGCTTTTAGGCTTCTTTCCTTCCAGCTGCATAACATGTGCTTAAGTAATAAAGCTAAAAACATTCTTTTTATTTGTAAAATTTTTCTTTCAGTGTTAAGTGACTTAAGAAGGGAAGGAAATTTTTTTACTTAATGCGATATCTGCTTCATAGAGTGACAAGTACCTGATAAAATGAAGATTTTACTTCTAAGTAAAAGTACTATATTTTCATAATAATAAGAATGAGAAGGATAAAATCAGTACAAATAAGCAACATTGAAGGAAATGTTAAAGATAAATAAGTAATGAATAGTGAATTGAATGATTAATAGATACTTTGTGACTCCTGATTCTAAATTTGTGTCTTTTCAGGTATGCCTTGGTAGATTTTGGCTTGGCACAAGGAACCCCTGACACGAAAATTGAGCTTCTCAAAACTGCCCACTCTGAAGACCAGCAGGGAAGTTGCTTGCAACATCATCCCACTGTAGCCTTGGGAAATGGGATTTCTGTCAGTGTCACAGCACCTAAAGAGATAGCTCAACAGTCAGCCTCAAAAGCAGCTGATAGAAGGTCCGGCTCACTTTCAAAAGTACAGATGAAACAAGGAAGAGGAGGAAAGGTTCTCAGTCTCTTTCATTAATGCTGTTGTATATGTTTCATGTGTTCCTTCATCCAACAGGGGGAGATGAAGTACTTGCACAGAAGCTGAGCCCGTACAATATCACAGTGTTCATATTGAAGGAGCTACTTCTACATAACTATTGGCTTCATCATTATCTGTTAGATGTAATACAGTGCTGAAGGCTGTATAAAACCCTAGCATGGGTTACTATTTAGACAGTCTTAAATCCTTTCATAAGAGATGTGGATGGTGAAACTCCTCCCCAAGCCAATAATCATTCACCTATGTTTAGTTACTAGTTGCATAACAAATGCAGTACAGACTACACTGAAATTGTCTTGGGGCACTTCAGAGGTGTGATTCGTTTTGTAAACATGTTTGCTGTTCTGTCTAGACCATGTTTCTTCATCCACAGTAAACTGATGCTTGAAAATGACTTACATGCAGCTGTTCTGGTTTTATGTCACTTCACACTCTGTTTTTGAACTGTCAGTACCCAGATGCCTGTAAAACAGGATCCTTATTGTCCTTTTTGTTGGTATGGTAGGAGGACTCTGTGCACCATTCTGTCCAGCGCTCTGTCTTCGGAGAGAGGAATTTCAATGTCTATAGTTCCACATACCAGGAGAACTCGAGCACAAAAGTAAGAAGTATTGACTCATCAGCAGGATCAATCTGCTGCATATTTGAAACATTATAGAACTGCTTGTTCTGTAACACTGGACACTGCTCCAGAATGCTATGAAATGAAAGGTTTTTGAGCAGATTATTAAATGTGTCTTTCCTGAAAGGCTCAAGAATTTTTCGTTTCTGTTTCAGTCCCTTTTGAAACTCTTAAACAACAAGTTCTGTAGCTCCCTAGCTGATCTTGTTTGGATGCTAAGTTAATCTTTTTTCCTATACATCTATCTGTGCAACTAATCATAGAATCACAAAATAAGCTGAGTTGGAAGGGACCCATCAGGATCATTGAGTCCAGCTCCTGGCCCTGCACAGGACACCCCAAGAGTCACTCCATGTGCCTGAGAACATTTTCCAAATGCTTCTTGAGCTCTGTCAGGTTTAGAGCTGTGACCACTTTCCTGGGGAGCCTGTTCCAGTGCTCAACCACCCGCTACTTACCTTGTGAAACTTTTTAAAAAATTATTTTGCAGTTGAAGCTGAGGATAAAACTTGTAACTGTTTTTTTGTAATTAGTGCTTAATATGACAAGGGGGAAACCCCAACCAAATTAGAGGGTTTGGTGTAAGGTATTTTATCGTAGAACTAGAGTTAGTGTCTGTGTGTTGCTGTGGGATTTCATACTCTTTTTTCCTTACTTTCATGTTGAGCCAAAAAAAAATCTTGAAACACTATACTGACTTGAAAAATACTTGTCTTGTAGCTTCAGAATATCTAATATATATTGGTTTTTAGTAAACACCGAAAATGTCTTCTGAAGGGGAAGAAATCAGGATATCTAGAAAGTTCCAGTGTCTGTTTTATAGTAGTTTTGATACTGTTGAAGAGGTTTGCTGTGTCTGTGCTAAAATTCTTCTTGTTCATGAGCACCTGTTAAATCAGTTTTTTAGGAACTGTCCTATCTGTATGTAAAGGGAAACTTCTTAAATATATCACCTTCTCTAAAATATGTTCATTGCAGCTCATAAAACAATCAAAGATGATAGATGTTTCATCCAGGAAGCTAATAACAAAGAAGAAGATTATTTCTACCAAAACTGTGAGCAATGGGGCAGCCAGGAAAGCTGCCAGTGGTTGCCCTTTAAACCTGCCCTGTGACTGTTATGCAACGGATAGAGTTTGCAGTGTTTGCCTTTCAAGGTAATTTGCTTTGATAATGTTGTAAAATTGTCTGCTCTGCTGTCAAGCAAACTCAGAAACTTAGATTTACTAGACTGCTGATTTAGTAAGTGAAAGATAGCATTTGATCTCTACAGCCCTTAAAATACGAAGTATGCTCTTAAACAAGAATAGTTCATGGAATTAATGGATTAGTTTACTGCTATCTGCATCTAGAAAGATTCACTGTTAATTATTTTCTGGTTGTTGTGTTTACTTAATCACCTACATGTGTTGTAGAAAATCACTTATGTTAATTACAACACTTAGAAAAGACAATACATCTTTCTGTCATTTAGTAGTTATCTAAAAGGTCTAAATTTTTCCAACAGTTGGGATTCTGGAAATCATGAAATGTAGAATAGGAAGCATGACTGTTTTGTATTTGTTCATCTAAAAAACTAACAGAATCACAGAATGGTTTGGGTTGGAAGGGACCTTAAAGGCCATCTTGTTCCAAATCTCATGCCATGGGCAGGGGCAACGCCCACTAGACCAGGGTGCCCCAAGCCCTGTCCAGCCTGGCCTTGAACAGTGCCAGGGATGGGCATCCACAGCTTCTCTGGGCAACCTGTTCCAGTGCCTCATGCTGGAGAATCGTAGTAGCTCTGTTAAACTCCATCCCTCTGCAGTTGGTTTTGATTATGATCTCCTATTGCCTTTTATCTACACATTTTTTTAAATAGTGATAACCTCACACCTTTTAGTTAATCTAACAAAAATTAAATTCTTGGCAACACTCGGACCCTTAGTTTGCTCTGGACTAACACAAAGCCATAGCATCCACATTCAAGAATCTCATTTGCTTTTTTCCTTAATTAGCCTCAACTTCAAAGTTTCCCATGAAAACAAGCCCTTAACAAAAATGACACTTCTCTTAAATGAAACTAAGAAAAGGTCACTGTGACTTAAGTATGCAATAAGTATTTCTGTGGTATTATCTTGTGCTAGATAATATAATTAAAATATAATATAATAAATAATAAGGCTGTTATGTGTGTGTCTTATAATTTCATGCTAGATAAGATGTTCAAACTTCTGTAAAATTTGAATAAAGCAGGGTGAGACTGTTTACACATCTTACACAAGTATATTCTAAAGTAATATTAAGCATTGTTAGTTTCAGAACTTACTTATCAACTTTAATATTCTAAATGTATTTGTCTCTTGTTACAAGGCGTCAACAAGTGGCTCCCAGGGCAGGAACACCTGGATTCAGAGCACCAGAAGTATTAACAAAGTGCCCCACTCAGACCACAGGTACTGCCCAACAGACTGAAACAAATGCCTTTTTTCACTTTTTCATCCTTCTCATTTACGCATATTTTGTTGTCTTTTTTTTATGGGAGGATTTTTAAACTTGTGAAATTCATTTTTCATCCCTTCTAATGCTTTTCAAGTATTTCCTGATTTTAATTAAAAGTTTATTATTCAGAGGAAGAACAATTCAGGAGTATTTTTCCTGTGTTTGAAACTTGAATGTGTCTTTATTCATTGGAGAGGTAGTGCCATGTGCAGGAGTTAAATACAATACATTTTAAGAGAAAAAAAAAATGAAGCTTCTTGGCTTATTTATTCAAGAAAAATATTGAATAAATCTTGGGGAGAGAGGACATTGGTTAGCCTTTTCTAGGCAGATTGTAACATACTCTGCCATAGCAGGCACAGTTAATGGTGTAATTGCAAATGTGCTCTAGAAAGCATTGTTTAATGATTTTTATCAGATTGTTTTCTTTTTGCTCGTGCTCTAAATAGCTGGTGTGTAAATGTATTTAGTTTAAAAAAAAGTTTTAATTTCCCTCTGTTAAAATTTAGTTAATAAGATTCAGTGGTTTGGGTAAGTACCAGGGCAGAGGGACAGTTAATGTGTTAGCTGGTGCAAGGAAGATGGGAGAGGTTGTGCCTACCTGCAGGATGGAGAACCAATAGAAGCAAAGTTACCCGTTAAACATTTGGTGTATGACCAGGAGTTCTGACTTACAAAAAAGTACAAATGTCCTCAAAAACTGGATCTAAAATGAAAGATTTTAGCCTTTTTTTTCCTGAATATCTTTTGAGAAAGTTGTCAATTTTCAGTAGTTAAAGTATGTATACACACTCAAAGTAGAATTAACAATATATTTGATCAGCTTATGCCTAGGTAGCTTACTGTTATTTGAAACAACATCTGTCCTGTGGGTATGACTGGGATTTCAAAGGTATGGCAGCTTGTTCGGAGTTCTTGTGCCTGTGCTGTAACAGCCAGCTTTATGTGCTAGCAGACATCCAGAAATCTAGGACAAGTTTAGATAATCTCTGAATCTGTCTAGACAGAATTGAGGCAGAAAGAAGACATACCTAGGAAATCTTGGACACATGCTGGCATTAAACACACTTTCAGATGGTTTTCTGTTCTCTAGGGTAATGAAGAGCAGGATTACAAAGAGTAGGGGTAAATCTGGACACCGTTGGGTGTGGCACAGACATCCCTGGACTGAGTCAGTGGTGCTGAGCTGCTGCAGTATGTCAACAAAGGCCTTAATTAGAACTGGGTAGACTAATACTAATATTTATGATATCATGTTTTATTTGAACTAGCAAATATTATTGTCCACTTTCATCTGGGACTGCTGGAGTCACCTCCTTCTATTCCTGCTGATCTTACTCCTAGTTTTGGCCTTTGTGCTGAGACCAAGTTACTGGCTGAATCCAGCTGACTCTACCCAGAGCTACTATAGCACATCTGACCCAGGTTCACAGTGCTGGGAGTACAACCTAAACTCCCAAGCTGGTGCTACGCAGGTCCAGTTACACTTTCCCTTGGTTTGTCCCTCTGCTCCCCTTTCCTCACTAGCTGGATAACACTAGACAAAAGCATAGGGAGGAATCATGATTTTGGTGTCATTCCACAGGATCTTGCACCCTGCTGACAATCACAGCTCTACCACAATTTTGGGGCCAGGATTTACTGCCCATTCAAATGTATAATGCCTTTTAATCTCGGCAAGAGTTACATAATTAAACCTTTTCAAAGATCTTGACCTTGATTACTTCAGCTTACCCAACCACATCCTCAGGGGGATGCACAGCCCCCTCAAACAGATAATATTACTGTATCACTGTTGAAAAGATGATACTAAAACTTTTTTACAGGAACTGTGCAGAAGGTAGAAAACTTTTCCACTGTAAATTGTGCCAAATTATTAACTTGGATTTTTAGTTTTTAATAAAAGACATAAAATCTGGTTTTGCAGCTAAAGTCAACCTTATACTTTTTTTTCAAATCGAAGTCCTGTGCTAAGAGTGTTTCTAATTATAAATATCCAAATTAATTATTGCCTGTTTTGCTACTTACTTTTTTGAATAGGACTAGGATGAATATGCCTTTATTTCCCCACTGTTAATTTTTCTCCTAAGAGTTTGAGATCCTTCAAACTCTCTCCTTCACTTTCCTTGCCATCCCTCAAAATGTGCACCTTAGTGAGCCAAAAAAATTATGGCAGACAGGTATTCTCGTAACTTCCAGTACTAAAGTTTCCATCAGGCTTTGGCCTCTATCCCCAGAGTACTCTCTGTACTCTTCATAACACAATGAAAGTGATTAATAACTTTGAACTATTACGATTTTTAAACTGCCTATCTTGTCAAGCGAGTTCATGTTAGAGAGGAACAAAGTTCATAAGGTAAATTTCTTAATACTGCCTACCTGTGGCAGCCTCTGTCCCAAAAAATTTTCACAAAAATTTGTGAATTGTTTTCTATTTATGACCCGTACATAAGGTTTTCTTCATGTGAAGTAAAGTTAAATATGTATAAAAACTCGCCATTTCATTTGTCCCCTCTTATCTCCCCGGGTAAAACAACTTAAAACATTGCTTTGGTCCATTTTAAGTTAAGCAAGTTAATGGAATTACTTATATGAAAAACCCTCCCTCTGCATCAAAGTAGGAAATTATTCCTCAATCTAATTATAGTAATTTCCACTCTTGCCTGAAGGATATCTATGTGACCAAAGTCAAAAAGTACTTCAGAACATAACTTTTGCTGATAGAAACTTTTCAGATCATAATTTCTTTTTAAAGAAAGTTGAGATTTTGTTTGTGATGAAATCATGGGTTTAGTTATTAATAAGTTTGCTTTCTTTTGCAGCAATAGACATGTGGTCTGCAGGAATCATATTCCTTTCTCTACTCAGTGGACGATATCCATTTTTCAAAGCAAGTGATGATTTAACTGCTTTGGCACAAATCATGACAGTTCGTGGATCCAGAGAAACCATTCAGGCTGCTAGAACTTTTGGTATGCAAACCTCAATTATGGGGGAAGGGGAAAACGTTATTTAAGGCTGTGATTTACAAAAAATTATTTTATTTTTGTGCATATAAATATATTTTAAGGTTTGAGAGTAATTTTGGAAGTAAATCACACTTTTTGCATGTAAAAACTATCAGTACTATTCTATATTGAAAGATTTTTAAGACAGTTTTGTGTATTTCTATCTTTTACAGTGTATGGGGTGCTTTATGTCCTAGTTTTCCCAACCTGTCTACTGCCTTTCACTAAGTCAGGGCTACTTGAGGTGAAGTATGCCAGCTAAATGTTTCCTACTGGCATTTGGTTAGAATTCTTGAGACAGTGCTTCTATTCCTACAAAATTTGGCTTGGAGGCTTAAGTCAGTATGACTTAATATTTAGGTGATGTAAACCTTGCTTTTTCCCCTGCCCCTCCCCACAAAAGGCCTAGTAAAACAAACAAATACACTAAAAACCCAAAACCCAACAGCTGCCCTGTTTAAAAAAGAGACAATCACCACAAAACACAAAAAATCCAAATAACCATTCCCCTAATTGCTTGCAGGCCAAATGCTGCAGCACTTGCTACCTGGACATGTAACTGCCAGCATCAATTTTCATTCTCTATACAGAGGTGTAAAAATCAGGGTATTTAATGGTCTTCAATTCTGTTAAAATGCATCAATTTTCATTCTCCATACAGAGGTGTAAAAATCAGGGTATTTAATTGTCTTCAATTCTGTTAAAATGACAGTGAAATGCAAAAAGTTGGTGTACAGGGTGGCTGACAACCTGTCACTCCTTAACTTCACATAACCGAAAGCTCTTTGTTCTGAGCAGAACTGAGACGATGACCCTTCTGACTTTCAGGGGCTACTGCTGCAACAGCAGGGCTGGTGTGGAGGCATGGGGGGGGTGGATTTGGTTCTTTGATAGATTTGGGATGTTTTTCTGTCATGCTGGTTATACTTTGAGACATGAAGTTTCTCTGAAACAAACTTAGAAGTTACAGCTGCATAGAAATTATAATAAAATGTGGCTTACTGTACAATTTTTTTCCCTAGGAAAATCAGTTGTGTGTACCCAAGTTGTCCCAACTCAAAACTTACGAACCCTCTGTGAAAAGCTGAGAGGAACAAATAGCAGCTGTAAGAGATCTCAGGGGGAAGGGCCCAGCAGGTCTGAAAACAACACAGCTTTGCCAGTTGCAGCAGACAAACAACCCTGTGCTCCTGAGACACTTGGAAAACAAATTCAACACTTAGAGAGTTTTCAGGAAGGTGACAGTGCTTTGGAAGTGAAGGCAACTGACATGAAAGGATGGGATCAGGTTCCTGATGAAGCATATGACCTACTTGATAAGCTACTAGACTTAAACCCTGCAACAAGAATAACTGCAAAAGAGGCTTTGCTGCATCCTTTTTTTAAAGATATAAGACTCTGAGAAGATAACTTACTCTGTTATTCCTTTCATATGTTTTGTGTGGAAATGAAATACTGAGGTGGTTTTACCTTGTTGCCCTCAACATTTTCACTCATTGAAGTAACATCACACTGTGCTCTGAACTACTGAAATTTTGTCTTGTACAGTTAGACTGCAAATGTCAGTTTAAGAAATACTTGCAGATGCAAAAGTTACATAAACATCACTAACATGGTCTTATCCTAAGACACTTCTGAGGGGTTATTGCTGTGCATACCTGTTCTCTAAGAAAGTTAACTTTGATCAAAAACAACAAAGAAAATAGAGTTTCATAAGCTCTATGCTTAATTCTCGAGATATTCCCTTTAAAATTTACAAGTTTGCCTTAAGGTAAGACTGAAATAAGAAAGTGTTTGAGAGACTTTTTTCTGTACTTGCATATCTTTGTTCCTGTTTAGTACATGGGGGACTGAAAATGGAACAAAGTGTATTCATTTTGTTCAGACTATTTTCAGAGAACAGTTATTACTTTGGGAGTGTTGCTAGAGAAAAGGCCAGGTGCTGGAGATTATATCATCAGAAGAAAAGCATAACTTTTAAAAGTATATTTTTGTTCCTGTCTGGCCTTTCCTACTTAAGCGATAGTAATAAATGCAGTTACTCATTTTGCATAGCCCATGTTTCCTCAGTGCCATGGGCAACTGTCAATATTCCACAGCTGCTGCCTTCAGAATGTCTCAGGTGCCAGGCATAGGTTTGATTTCTGTTATGGAAACTGATTTCTTAAAAAATATCTGTTCAATAAATTATTTGGTTTTATAACTTCAGAAGCTTGTCTAGAGATGCTTCTATAAAAGTTAGTCAGGTAAGGTTTTCCTGTGGGATGTTTCTGTTCAGGGAAGATCTTGCACATTGGTTTCCTGCATAAATTCCTCAGTGATAGAAGACACTTTTTGGATAGCTCTAGTGTGTATGGCTGTTATAGTGGAGTATCTTAATTATTAAGGAACTCCTATCATGGAGGTAGCTGGCTGTTGTCTGCTCCTAAGGAGGAAAATCCCATACCTTCAATGTGCAAAGTAAGCTACATCATGTTCAAGAGAAGTTTCTCTAAAATCCTTGATAATTCTGGAGCATAATATAGTGTTTTTCCATGTACATTTCTTGAAATGCTGATGGAGTTGCTGTAAGAGGTTCCAGGCCATTCTGAGAAAAGATTGCTGCTTTGATAACTCTTACGAAAGCCTTCTCATGTGAGCTGATGGTTATGACAGTGCAAAGATCCTGACCAGGACTGGGGCTGAAGAGACAAGATTTCAATATTTTCAAAACCTTGAATACATAGAAAGTGATTGTAACTTTGCTCTGTTTCTGGCATCAGCTGTTAGGGAAAAATATTTGCAGATGTCAGAATATTGATTGCAGAAAATCTTGAAGCCCACAAGACCCTGGGGCCCAGGTCTTGGTAATTTTTGCTGTTTATATAATTTCAACACAGCACGTCACTGAGAAATTATTTATCTAAAGGAACTGTGGCCAAATTTGGCAAGCAGTGCTGTCTGCCAGTGTCTGCAGATGTATTGTTTCCTCCTACATTCACTCATGCTGTCTATGGTCTTATGAGAGCACCAGCTGACAACAAGCGAAAATACGTCAGCTATCTCTTCTGAGCTTTCTGAGCAACTTCAGCTCTTCAGTTTCCCTGCTAACAGCCTTCAGCAGCTCCTCCCATCAGGCCCTACAACAATTAACCACTGCACTCATTTCATAGCCAAAAAGCAAAAACCATTGCTAATGGTATTTTTACCAAAACATTAAGGGTAAATAAAATTTGTAAGGAACAATTCTAAGCTCCATGTATTCTGTAACGAGCTGGAAGAACACATTGGTATTCCTTCTTCCAGACAGCTATTTAAAATGTGGAGAATTTTTTCAAGGGGAAGGATAAAGTAAAAAGAAAAGTGTGTTTGAACTAGCATATGCTTAGGAACTACTTTTTGTAGCACTCTACAAAAGAAGAAAGCCAGAAGTAAAATGTTAAATGCAATGGGCTCTCACTGGGGAAGGGGGGAAAAAAAAAAAAAGAAAAGATGAAGGAAAAGAACAAGAAAACACTAGAGCTGAGCAGTGGTTGCCACTGGATTTTCTGCTTCTCTCTGCTGTGGTTCTAAGAATCTCTCAAAACCATAGGTAAGAGCCAAGTACTAAGATTCCTTTAAAGTTTAAACACATGATTTGAGATATTTATAAACTGAACGTGAATCTTGTACCATGAGAGCTGCAATTAGAAAAAAATTCTGCGGAGAAATTACATTGCTACAACAAATGTTCGGTGGTTGTGAGGCCGCAGCTGGGTTAGTGCTAAGTGCTGGACGCCATCTATGACAAGGTTATTAACAAATTGGGCAGAAACCTAAACCGGCAGCAAAAAGCTGCATGGACTTGGAAAGATGAATAAAAACTGATACCTAGAATTCTGAGAACAGAATGCTGGGAGCAAATCTAAATACATCTGTGTGTTAGCATAGGGAAGACAAGCTTATTCTCAGTACTAAGCTAGACTAGGTGAGGAAATTGTGACATTTATGATGTCCATCCTAGTTGAAAAGGGTAATAAATATATATTTATTTTTCTAGCACCTTTCTGGCTGTTACATTCTGCTAGTGAGCAAAATACAAAGAAAGAAAAAGTCTTTAGAGCTTCCCTCATATATTTGTTGGTGATGAAGAGGTATGTTCTGAATGAGGTGATATAAATAAAATAAAGTGTGCATTTAGCAGGGGACACCTGAACTTTTTCTGCCTCGTGCAGGCAGACCACACAAGGCAACAGAAGTAAAAAAAAACCAAACCCAACAACCCAGTTTTCTCTCATTTGCTAACAAATGAGAATGCGCCACATTTAAAAGACAGCTTGGCTATGCAGAGAAAATGACTAACCATTCAAATCACTTTAATAGAACAACAGCATTTTAAAGGAAATTAGTACTTTATGGCTTTATGAATTCCTAATCTGTAATGAAACTATGCAGCTCAAGTGGTAGGCTTATAGCACGGACAGTTCTCTTGAGACATTACTGAAGCAATGCTCTTACTGCAGCACAACTGTAAACGGTTTTTTGGTTGGGCTGGGTTTTTTTGATGTTTGTTTTTTTAGAGCACATAGTAAATTATTCTACTAATGTAGCCACAGCATGTTCACTTCAGAGTTCTCTTGTAGCTTTTCCAGAAAACAGAACATGTCCCAGGTCAGTGGCAGTACATATGTGGTTCATACTCTTTGCTGCTGCGTTCCTGGCTGGCCAGTTCAAGGGGTAGTAAATATTTAAATTGGCAGCCTGCACACAGTGGGTGGAAATTGGATAGTCCCTTTGATCATACACTTACAAAGGCCAGCATATAGAGTTTTGTTACCCTGGTAACAAAAAAATGTTGGTACTGCTGAGTTGAGGGTCCAGTAAATTGGATATTTTGCATCAGCATAACCGAGATAACCAAGGGTTTTTAAATATGCCTGATGTATGCTTAATTCTGCCTCTCCATGACTCAACCCTTTTTACTTTCGTCTCCATTGACTGCTAGAATGTTATCCCTATACAATGGTTTATTGTATCACGTTAAAAACTAACCACTATATGCATTCCTGAGTATCCCCAGAGTATTGTTTATTCCATTTATGGAAACACATCTTCCTGTGGGGATATGGCAGGGAAGAGAGTGGTTTTGTTACATGTTATTTGGTTTCTCGAATAAAGTTCTTCCGTAGTTTTCAGAAGAGTCAGATTTCAATCTAAGACATTATTAAACTTCTGTTTCAAAAATTCTAGTGCTAAAAAATGTTTTGCCTAAGGTATTCATTTGATCCATGTCTTTTACATGGCATAAACAAACTAATTGTAACAAATAATGCATAATTAGTTTTACCTCTTGATATGATGAGATAGCGATGTAGCCTAACAACTGACATTTTAAAAGAAAATTAGGATCTTATGAGGAAAGGTTAAGTGATTGATATAATGAATGCCACAGGTCATGCGGAGCAGCAGGCAGCTCATTGATAAAACCTCTCTCGTACTTTCCATTCCTGTTTTTTCTCCCCACCTCCCCGAAAAAATCCTACCAGAGGATCAGATGCATTCTGTATTGCTATAAGGCATTTGTCTTTAACGATTCTTTTGCTGCTTTAAGTGTTACTGTGTGTTATGTGAAAAGTACCAATTATTTCCAAGTGTCCTGGGAGTCCTCTTGAGTCCTGCTTTTGTTCTACTGTCTGTTTACTAGTCTCAAAGATCTGTTTCCTTATCAAATCCCCTCCCACTTGGACTTGGCGGTGTAGGAAAGAAATTCTAAAGTTCTCTATAGCATTTCAGTTTTCGTGTCTGTAGTCTTGTCTTATCAGATCTGGCAATGCCAATTTCAAAGAGAACTGCTGAAATTTCTACCGTGTGAGTATACACCTGTCAGGAGGAAAGCATGAAGATGAGACAGTAGCCTGGATCTCAGAGGATACAAAATGCTACAGCCAGCTTTTTTTCTTGTTCTATAAACGTCTCAACATCTTTTTCCTTCACCAGATTCGTATTCAGCTATAAAATTTGTTTCAAACTTGCTTTCAAAACTCCAAGAAGTTACTCTGCCTTCTGATGTCCAGCCCACTCCCATAGGCTGCCTTAGCTACGCGTGGGGCTCCTTCTGCATCCCAAAAGTGAGGGATTAGTATAGCTGCCTTACTGCAGCAGAGAAGACACATAGAATCATAGAATATCCCGAGTTGCAAGGGACCTCTCAGGATCATCAACTGCAACTCCTGACCCTCCCAGGAGTCACACCATGTGCCTGAGAGCATTGTCCAAATGCTTGTTGAACTCAGACATATCGAGGATCTTTTTGTTCTTTTAGCGCTTTTGACGGATTAAACTGTGGTAGTCTGCAATGGACAGTTCACCACCACATAGAACTGTCCTGCACACAGCTTACAGCCAAGCAGTTATTGCCTGCTGGGATCCTTCACAATCTGGCATGTGTTTTCCATTGCAGATCTGCTTGCAACTCGTTCTGTAACTCTGTAACTTGAGTCACGTTCATTGCAGTTGCTTAATGAAAAAACAGTGTGCAGTTTGAATTTATAGGTATTTACCCCAGCTGTCTTTGTAAAACTCACAGTATTCTGAAATGCTCACTTACAGGCAGCCCATGCTGGGAGGGGAGAAAGGTCTGAGTTAATTACCTCCTGATTGCTCAGCTTTCTCTTTGCTAAAAATCAATGCTTTTATTAATTTGCTGCATTATGACTTACATATGGTAAATCCTCTATCAAGACAGCAAAATGAGGACAGCAAAATGCATGGTAAATTACTTTGGATAAGGATACAAATACACTGGACCAACGGTGCTCCAGAACTGTATTCCCTGGCCTTATTTCAGAGCTTAAAATGGAGACTTAATGTTGGGCTTTTCCTTGAAACATTTCCATGGAGATTCATCACCTACAAATTTCATAGAGCACATAAAACTGATTAATCAACAGGCCTACTGTTTCTAGCCATTTTGGAACCTAATGAATATGGTAGGACATTACTGTGCCACTTCAGCTGATAGCTGCTGTCACACTGTCGTTAGGAATACATACTGATCCTTGGAGATCAGAGCATCATCTGGACATGCATCACTCTGCCCATGGCCTCCCAGTAAAATTTGAGGTAAAAAATTAAAATTGCCAACCCAATTGTTTTTCATATGGTGACAGACCATAATCACAGTTTGTGAGATGGTATTGTCTTGTTCTACCAGGTACTAATTAATCAAAAGAGCAGTATCATCATGCTTAAAACGCACTGGGTTTAACTCTCTAACATTTGTATATCAGAGGCATTGAATGCTGAGACAAGCCACACATTTAAATTGTAACTACAACATCTATATGTCAGCTTCAAGTGCCTCAAGTACGTGCTAGGATTTGGCATGCAAACCTGAAAATTAGATTTACTACAGGATTTTCAAATATTAACGTCACTCATCCCCTATCACTAGAATCAGCCTGAGTGAAATGCTAATTCGGAATGTTCAAAGAAGTCTCAAAATATCCAGGGGAGAAATACATTGCTGTGATTCAGCCAAGTGCATGTAGTCTGGATTAATCCCAGCAGGTCTATTTTCTATCTTCCAATGCAAAAAGCTCCTTGTGGATTTCCTGGAAGTTATGAGGAAGGCTTCAATAAAAACTAGGACTACATTCAATAAGAGATCAAAAGTAAAATTCAGGTAGCACAAGAAATACACCTGCCTCTGCAGGGGCAACTCATGGTCGCCAAAGCACTGCAGCTGGCACAGTTTAAAAAGTATGCCATAGGACTGAGCAAGGGAGCTGTGGATGCAGGAGGAGCTGTGCCCGTAGCAGGCTCTCAAGGTGGTGGTTACAAGGAGGGCAGCTCTCCCAGGGCACCTTTCAGCCTGACAGAAGACATCATTCTTCAACAGCAAACACTGGTCCAAACAATCAGCTCCCCAGACCTGAGGGAGAACAGGGCAGGGCTGTGCACGGGTGTTCCCTCACGCTTGGGCCATGCAGGGTTTGGGCAGGAGCTGCAGGTCTGGAGGCAGCAGCAGGGGAGTGCCCTGGGGGTGTCCCCTGTCCACCTTCCCCACTCCCTGCTCAGCAGGAGCGCTCAGCTGCCTCCCTGATGCCATCGGGCCCTGCACACAACACGAGCTGCAACCCTCCCTTTCTCTTCCCGCTAATCTTTTCTGGTTTATAAAACTGACAAACAGAGGGTAATTGATGGCTTATAAAGATATGCAGCTTATTTATCAGGAGGAGTGAAGTTGGATACAGCAGCGCAGGACTTTTTCCTTATCAAAACAGACAAAGAACTGCAAGATAGATGCTACCAGATACCACAATAAATTCCAATTCCCATCAAACAAACTGTAACGAGTCATTAACATCCTCCCACTCGGATGGAGAGAGATCATCCTGCTGGTCTGTTAACGGAAACATAGCATTTGTTGTCAAGCCTTAATTCCCTCAGTTCAGAATTAAGTCTTTCTGCTAGCAAGAAGTAGAAGGTGTTTTCCTCCTACTCTCTTCATTTGACTTCTACATTCCTCTTCCCAAAAATGAGTTTGTCAAGTTTATAATATGTAATTAAGTATATCAGACCTAAGCACAGCAGGGATCTTTAAGAACCTTACTGAACTCACTGGTGACCAAAGAGTCAGAAGAGGCCTCCCAGCTGAGTTCCTTTATTTGGGTATATCAAAGCAGTATTTTCCACTGTCTGGGGGAACAGAGCACAACTGAAAGGCTTCGACAGACTCGTGCTATTTTTCCAGTAGCTTTTCAGATAGAACATCAGTGTCATGGCAAGAATGTAATTTCCCCCGAGAATTTTTCTCCATGGTTGTTCTTGTAAGGGTCTCTTTGACCATGTTATCATTAGAACTAGGGCAACTGAGATTTTAATTCAGAACTTTATTATAAAGTAATATATAGAATATATGTATACAAACGATTGCAGCTAATAATTAATATGAATACAGAAAGTCTGGAGAGGCAAAGGAAAATACATGAGAGAAACAGAGGAAGAGCAGCAACAAAATGAAATGGGAATGGAATTCAAGAAGAGCAATTTGTTTTTGTAGCTTGGGGCAGTAAAGGAACAAGCCCACTGCAAGAGTTCACAGCCAGAGTCCCTCAGATAATTGCACAAATACTGGTCAGCCCCCGCACTGAGGTATTACTGAACACAGCACCCCAGCCAAAGGGAAATCTCCACACTAAGCATTTTGTAGGCTGTTTGTACACTGGGGCAGGTGTGCACGCAGCACCTCTGCATCCCTTGATTCTCCAGCTGGGATATTTACATGAACAAGCTACAGCTCTCTTTTAGGCTGGCTCCCCCCTCAGCAGAGCTCACATATGGAGACAGAGAAAAGGAAGGGAGAAACCTGGGGACTTGTATGCCTTCGTCTTGCCCCACCATGTGAAGGCAAGCTGAAGCTGGGGAACAAACTCCATCCTGCTGGAAAAGTGCTTCCTAAGCATAAACTTGTGAAGTAAAACTCTTGGAATAGAGATTAAAAGCAAACCCACCCCTCTCTTAGCAGCTCGTGTCAAAGAAGCTTAAGCACAAGCCTAAAGTTAACCAGATGTTTAGGTTTCTGCTCGTGGGGCCTGTGCTGACTCTGCAGGATTGCTGCTTTACAGGACTGACTCACAGCAACGCCAGGCCCTTAATTCTGCTGTACCTCTGCTCTGCTGATATGTGCTCCTTGGTATGCACACTCTGCAAGCACTGACCCAGATGTCGGATTTCTGTAACATACACAAAGCCATAAAAGTACTTCTCAAACTCTAGCTATCTGGCTGATTCAAATAAAGCATATAGATTTGTTGAAAATTAGATATAGACATATTTGTGTGATACACAGGTACAAAATGTTTTCATAACATTATCATTCACCCAAATATCCTAAAATGCCGCAACAAAGCAAGGGTGGCCAAAGTAAAAAATG
Organism: Pachycephala philippinensis; assembly: GCA_013397055.1. Classification (NCBI taxonomy): domain Eukaryota; kingdom Metazoa; phylum Chordata; class Aves; order Passeriformes; genus Pachycephala; species Pachycephala philippinensis. Next base: position 734,578 of record VWZT01010260.1, on the reverse strand, counting down.
CAAGAGAAAGGGAAAAATACAGATTTTGTTACAAGACATTCTTTTCAACCAATGACATGTTTAAAAAGTGCTATATCCACAATGTCTATAAATAAGTGTGTTACTTGAGTTTAATCGCTAAGCTATTCTTCAAAACTCTTTGCCCTTTTCTAGCCCAAAATGTCAGGTTCTTCCAAACGGACGTTATCTGCTTTAGAGACAGACTCCACTGCGGGGGGAAGCCGTAGTTGCCAAGCACTCGGCAAGACAGATTTGCAATTAGGTACTTCCCTCTACCCGAGGGAACCTGGACTATAAAAAGAGAGCAGGAGACAGACCCGGATTTAACTAAAAGAACTGCACCCACTCCAAACACTGCGTGCCAAGTTTCAAAATAGTCTGACTTGCAATAAAGCTTTAAAGATAAGTTTGCAGCAGGCATCTCGAGAGCCTGCTGAAGGCACACGCTAGGATTTCATACAGAAATGCAGTCCATAGTGAGGCCTGGGCAACACAACTTTTGCCAGGATTAGGACATATACAGAGAGCATGCTCATGCACTGCTGTAAAACTCAGTCCATTAATTACAGCTGGCAAGCAACACATGTAGGAGACAAGGGTGGTTGTGAAACAGATTGCAGGGTGTGATGGTTGAAAGTCCATGCCAGAGGTACATAAGCAGTCTGTGAATACAAGTGTATTCCTGCAAAAGATTATTGACTACAAAGACAAACTGGCACACAGATCCTTCACTGGTGGTCCAGACACACAGCAGCTGACTTGATAATCAAGTTACACTGAAAATATCTCTTTCTTAGAGTTGTCTTTTCAAAAAAATTGATGAGGATGCACATGTCATTGGGGAGGAAGAGATAAGAGGGTCACAAAATGCTCAAGTCTTGTCATAATTTTTTTAAAAAGTATTTTCTAGTCCCTTCCAGTTTCTGAAGCATACAATGAAGAAGCAAGTTAAATGATCCATCTAAGCGGAACCTATGGAAGAAAGCCTAAGCCTTTCTTTTAAAGGTTAAATGTATTTACTCCCTTCACAGGTGAAATGTGCAGTGACAAAGTGCACATTCTTCCTTTTCTACACGGTTAAGTTTGCTGAAACATACTAGTTCCCCAAAAACTTCAGCTGCACAGAAAAAGATCATCCGTCATGGGGATAAATGCACACATGCAACTGCAAGCAATCTAAACCATAGGAATATGAACTAATGCAATACAGAGCACTTAAGTGTACTAGAAAACATTTTCATTTATAGTTTTTAAAAAATATAACCCAAAAATTATTATAAAAGTATAAAAGATAATTTTTATATTTATGAAATTCCTTCTATTAAATACTCTACACATGATTTTAAAACCAGATCTAAAAATGATCAACAGCGTATGTAAGTGTTGGCTGTACCTGCCCAGTCAGGCCAGTACAAAGGACCAAAGCCCTGCTTGGATTTTCAAACAAATTCCATTGCCTCTGTACAAAGAGAGGACACAGTGAAGCACAAGGAAAGAAACAGGATACCTGTAGCAGAAAGGAATAAAATTCTTTATAAAATTGCTGGATTTCTAGTAGCACAGAATCTGCATAATAACTTTTCCAAATCTGATTTTTCCATTAGCTTTCATTATAATAAACAATGCTAGAGGTAAGATAGTTCTTCTTCTCATCCCTGGAGAGCCATACTTTTAAAGTGATTACTCAGATGGGGCACTGCTTGAGGCACCAGAATTCTGCAGTATCAGGTTAACAATCCTTTCAGAGGAACCAGAGAATTTACCCCCAAAAGATACTGGCAGTACCTTATGACCTTCTACATTTTATATATATGTATTTTAGTCTGGTTTTGTCATTATAGAACTGTAATATGAGAGAAGTTTACAAAGTGTATTGCTTAGGGCGTTGATGATGATAGAAGTACGTAATTTCAAAACAAAAACGAGTCTAGTTCATGTTTAAAGAATGCACTGACAATGACCATCTCTGAGTAAACTGAGGAACCATTAAGAACCACAGCAATGTGAAATTCATTCTTCTCTGAAAAACACAGGAACTGTTTATTTCTTCATGTGCTCAGACATAATCTGGATTTTCATTTACTTTTCACTGCAGCACATTGAATGAGAGCTATAGCATCCTGGTAAATTAATTATTACCAATTCCCCTCCATCTTTTCTCTGGTTTTGATTCTAATTCTACAGGACAGGCACACTATTTCCCATCATCCCTCCTAATTCTAGTTAATATTTAGAAAGGATCAAAAATAACCTGAAAATATTTGCTGATATTTAGCAAGATTTTACTATATATTCCTTTCAAAACACAGGTTTGCTTTTACATAGAGTTTCCATTTCCAATCACTTCCAAACAGGTGAAGCTCAGCCACTGCTGTGCTGGAGCTGCAGGTCCTGAGCAGGTAGGGTTGGCCTGTCTATGATCCATGAGGCAGGTAAATACGGAGTTTCCAAGGCTCAGGTAGGCTCTGCCAGGGAAGGTCTTGCCTCCTGAGGCAGAGACATTTTGGGTCGAGGGAAGGAGGGGAGGGAACATTCACACAACACCATGTTCTGGAACAGCACAGCCTGCTCCTCAGCATCCATGACACCCTCCACTACAGCAGGGGTGAAAGCAGAATCCTAGCCTGTTCTGCTTGCTTGCTGGGTTTTTTGGTTTGTTTTTNTTTTTTTCTTTTTCTTTTTTTTTTTTAGGTTGTTCATGCTAGAAGAAGTAGGCAAAAACTGTCATTTTGCATTCTAGCAGAGTAGATGAAAATTGTCCCAACCCTACCCATCAGAGATCAAGGATCCCCCAGCTTTGACACCCGCTATAGAGCGAAAACAAAAGTTTCCTCCTTGTATCATCTCTCTTCTTCTTGGGGGAAACTGAGACAGTATTTTGCTTAAGAGTTCTGTTTCTTCAAGTCTAACATATCTGCATTATAACTATTGAACTCTGAAGGTCTTCAAGTATCACCACATAAAATAATTCTCAACAAAGATCAGCAAGGTTCAGACTTGCAGCAAGAACCCCAAAGCCTGGTAACACACAGGAAGAACACTGAAGAAACTGTTCCTCTGCTCTGGTCCCCACATCAACAGGAAATTTGTTAAACAAAAGCCTGAGCTCATCCCAAGAAGCAATCAATGCCCTCAGTAGACAGGAAAAAGATATGATCTGAAAAGAGAGGTCAGGAAACATGCTGTCAATCGGCTTAGTCTGAGTACATGACAGACGCCTTGGGAAGTTCTGTTACCCCCTGAGAGAGAGCAATGTCACAGGATGAAGTGGATTTCCATCAGCTTCTGTAGCAGTTTGGTGACATTCAGGGGAGTTCAGCACCACACTGCTGTGGTTGGTGTGTCTTGCCCTGGGACACTGTCCGGTGCCTCTGGCACAAGCATCAGCTGTGGCCCAGCAGCAAGGAAGTGCCACTGAAGGCCAGTAAGGAGCAGCACGAGCAGGGCAGCTCCATGAAGGGCTGAGCCAGAGGCCAAGGTGGCCCAGTGCAGACAGCCCCCCTCACACACAAACCACAGTCTTGCCACGCATGACCAGGACAAGCAGAGCTGGATGCTGGCACATCAGTCCCTGATCCAGCAGAAGGGATATAAATTAGGTCCAGGGTCTGTGTAGAGGGTCCAGTCAGTAGCAAAAGGAGGTGGAGCTGGAAGCAAGACCACAATGCAGACCCAAGAAACATCCAGGAGGTAGGGCCAGAGCTGGAGGCAAACACACTGACAAAGCTTGAGCTGAAGCACAGCCCCAGGGCCAGTGGGCACACTCGGGGTCCCAACATAGTGGTTCAAACCTTAATTGCTCATCTCCTTGCAGGAGGCTGTTACTATTGTAATCCTATTGCCTTTATCATTGTGTTTCTGAAAAGAAAGACAGCTGCCCTAATACTTCCCTCTCTTAAGAGAACAGTTTTTAAACCAGCTGTTAGGGTAATTTAAGCTCATGCTGTCAAATAAATTGACCATGCAATTTTTGATGTTTACTTCATTTATACCTTTTAAAACCAGCCTCAGGGACTTCAGAATTGCTGCTCAAGTGAGTATTTCATTGCTTTAACTTAGTATTGAAAATATATTACCGTCATCTCTCAATCTCCATTTGGGCCTTTCATACAAGCTGCTTCCTGCCACATCACACTCATTCATTTCTGGTTTTTTATATAAAAAGTCACAGACCCGGCGTGCGCCTGTTACGTAACCCCCTGCTAACAGACTTAGGAATCTGGGATGCCGAGCAGCCGCAGATGAGTGAGAAGACTTGGCAAGCTCGGAATTTACTTCCTGTGAAACTGGAATGCAGAGCAGCTTGCTTGGCTTTGGAGTTTGTACAGTAATTATTCCACTAAAGAGTTAGTCTGGGAAAGGAAAATCAGGCAGGCATTGAAGCAAGCCTCCTGCTGAGCCGGCAGAGTGGGGCTCAGCTGAAATCAAGCGTTTTAAAGTAGGTCAGGACACCATAGTGCACCTACAAGTGGTCACTGTTGTCAAATCGCCCGTGCGTCACTGGGCTGCAGCAGAACATACAAGAGCAGGATTCCAACTGAACGTGACTCAGAAAGTCAGCCTGCTCTGGTCCTTCCCTTCTAACTCCTATCCCAGCTTCTCTATACTCCAAGTATTTCCAAGCTGCTTGATTTCTAATCAGGTGTGTGCCATGAGCGATGAAAGGGGAGTTGGGTTTACTTCTGGGAGTGCTGGATCTACAAAGAGCTGCCTTGTTCTCAATCTCTGGCACCAAGGACCCCAAATGTTTCCAAACATCTGGAGATGTTGCTTCAGGACAGGCTGCCCAGCCCTAGAGTCCTGGGTTAGGACAGGCCCACTGACCCTGGCAAGATCCCTGCCCTCTGAACACTCAAGAGCACCATGGAAATGGAGTGCATTAAGCAATGAGAGACTCCACAGAGGATCCCACATGCTAACTTCAGAAAATATTTGCAAATCTCCTGCCCCTGAAAGAATTGGGCTGAATTGCTGTACCAAAGCACGAACAGCCATGTTTCTCAGTGGAAATGGAGAAACACATGTCCACTCCTCCACTCCAAGACATGTGGTTCACTTTCTGCATGCAAGCTTGAGTATAACAGTGATAATAAGTTTCACACTGCGTGCTTAAGGCAGTGGTATCTCCACCCTTGGGAACTCCTGAAGGGGGAGATGGATAGTTGGATGGTTTTGAATAAATTTTACAAACAAAGTTGCAAGTTCTTTCAAGTTTAGCTGGTACGGGAGGCAACACACTGACCCTTGTAGCTCACATCTGCTCCTCTGCTGCTTCCCTGGGACCTGGCACAGGAATCACCCCTTCCATCTGGGACTGAGGGAGCTCCTCCCACGCTGAGGTGGGAAGGGAAATACAAGCTCCTACACCCACCACTCCCCATGTGCCTTACTAATTTAGAAACTCTAAGAAATACCTAGATCTGTTACTTTTGCCAAAGTTAGAAATTGAATCCTCTCTGGTTTTTGACAGATGTAGGGGGGATTTATACTTTAAAAGGAGTTACTTTTGTAACACCAGTAGCTTCAGTTATAATCTCTAGAATACAAGGGTTTCTTAATTTTTTCTTCCTGAGTTAGGAATATAAATATGTCACCAGTTAAGGACAAGATCTAGAAACAGTTAAATAGTCCTTGTTCCCCTAAAGATAATGAAATTACTCACATGAGACAATTTTGAAGCTTAGCAGATTTTTAAAAACATTTCTTTTGGCTTAAAATATTTAGAATAAGATTCCTAATTTTCCAACAACACAGCTGTTATATGTCTGGCTTTTAACCCAAATCTGTTTGTATCATACTAAGATTCCCAGTGAATAGCTGCAAAACCCCAGGGCTGATTTTCTTTAGCACTGAAAATTTATTCTGTAATCAATGCATGTTTGTAATAGATTACCTCAGTTAAATTTCCTTAATTTCCTTTGAGGATGCATTCTGCCAAATAGATATTTGATAAGATTAGGGATAGCTCAAGTCCCTAGTCAAAAACCTGGAAGTGAGAAGTTTTGGCCAATGTCTCAGTAGGAAATTTTCATTTCAGGAGGAAAAAAATCCTGATTTATCAAAACAGCCTCATAGGTAAGAGTTTAATTTGCCTGAGTATAATTGATTTTTATAATCATCAGCATTCAAAAAATCTAAATTCTAAATGAAAAGATTTATATCTACTGTTTCACAGAGAAAAATCGAAGAGGGAAACTTTTAGTTCTCTAGACCTTTTCTGCACTTCTGAAGCTGAAATCAATTAGATATTCCAAGTTTAACATGTCTGTTTATTTCTTTGAGCTACCAATGAATAGGAGGAAAAAACCCCAAACTCCTTCAGTATCCTGCTTCCATCTGAGTGCAGGCTACATCAGATTTATCCAACCTTCTGAGTGGGTGGAGGCAGTGGGAAATACTTGGCCATACTGATTGTTCCTGACAACAGTTGCCCTGAAGGAAAGTGACATTATACTACACAGAGAGTTGTGGGTGTTTCTGTGCAGGGAGAACCCACAAAAATCTAGTATTTATTCAGCAATTGGTGTTTACAAATCTAAACCAAATAATAATAAGAACAATAATAATACATTAAACGAGATACCAGCATATATCAGGGATCCCATTTTGCCCACCTCTACATGTCAGCAGCTACCATGGGAGGAATTGTGTCTGTTGCCCCATTCCTCTCGTGGTGATTAGGCTACTTTAACCCATCTCTGGCACATATGTAACACATGCACATTCATCACAGAACCTCCACCTCTCCAAAAGCTTTGGGCACAACCAGAAGAGTTCAGAGACGCAAAAAGCCAGGACCACCATCCAAACTCTGCAACTCTCACGACTGAGCTCAAGCCACTGCATTAGGGTACAGCCTCCCATGTGCAGGCCACCTCCTTTTAGATGATAAAGATGAGTCATAAACAAAGATTTCCTGAATATAACCCTTTTTTGAACAAGACATTCAGGGTAGAGACATGTCAGAGCACATAGTGAGCCAGCCATCACAGAACAGTCCTGCCTGAGGTACATTTCCTATCAGAAGTACAAAGCAACAACAGAGTCTTTCAGCCATCAGATCCTGGCTTTGTGGGGCCACACTGACTCCAGCATTGACTCCCTTGTGCCTTCTGCTGTGGCTGCTGTTCATATACTTCTATAGCTGTGCACACTTCCATAATTCCCAAGTTCCCCTTTGCAGTTTCTGTGTAACATATAAGGCAAAGCCTCCTGGCAAGCTGGTGTGACTAATCTCTTAATTTCTTTTCTCTGAGACTCCTCCAGAATAGATTTGACTGAGCTGTCTGTAGTCCCCAACAATAGCTCAGTTTCAAGTTAAAGTTTAAATAAGGTAGGAATTGAAGGGTAAACCCTATGTCCTACAGAGAAATTCCATAGACCCTTAATGGCCAGAATACAGCACACAGTTTTTACTGAGATTCCTCAAATCACTCATAGGATCACTCGAAAAAATGAAATGCATGGTATGATCAACTGTAGCTTTCACTATGTTTACTTTCTAGATTGTGACAGTAATCTACAGATTTCAAACTCTTGAGCTGCAGTGCCTGAAGGATGCAGCAAAAATACCTTTCCTCCAGAAACACTCTTGGTTTAAGAGGATCCCTCCTGCAGAAGAACATCTTCTGCCCTCCCACACCTCCATTCTCTCACACTGGCACAGCTGCTTTTTTGAACCACAGCTGCAAAGTGAACCACTGAAACAATGGAGCACCCACAGTGTCCCCTCAGAGAGGCAGATCATCACACGGGCACAGCCTAGGGGATAATGAACTATAAGGAGAGCACAGGGGGATGAAGGGGTAGGGTGTAGGAGAGACATGAATTTTTTGTAAGAGGCCTTGCTAGAAGAGCGAATGTATGAAACTGTATTTTCAAGCTCATTTAATCCAAATTCATGGATAACACACAGCCATTGAAAAAGACACATCAAAATCCCCCCTATACATATATAGAGGGTATATATATGACCACAGTTCTACAGTTCCCTTGTTTGCAATTTTTAAAAATACAAATTATCTCTTCTGCTCTGCTCAATGCTTTTGAAATCATATTTTTCCGGAAATTTTTCTTTTACTGGTTGTACAACTGCAGCTGTGTTGGTGCTGAAGTCTGACATTCAGATCAGAAATAGCTGATTAAGGGTTTGGTTTTTAGATAAAACAACAACACTGCCAAGGTGGTTTAAAACCAGCTCACTTTCCCATCCATCCTCACCTTTGAAAAGGTAGCAAAACAATTTTGCTTGCATTATTAAGCAAGGAATTCCACATAAAAGTCAACATGCAAGAAGCATCTCCTCCGTTGTAGGGCACTAGCATGACTAGAGTTGCTCAACTTTTCCTGTTTGTTTCAGGCTTTCCCATCTCTGTACTTTCCCAGTATCAGTGATATCTATCTATTGAAAAAAAAAGATTAAAAAATGCGAGCATTGTCTCAATTCCAAAGACATAACACTGGTTTTAGCATGCTGCTTTTGTGTGTTTCTGGAATGTTTTCTCAAAACATATTGTGTCCCCACCAAATCTTTACATTTGCGTCCAGAGGAACACTGGGTGCAGAACACTAAGAAAACACAGGAATTGATGCTGTGCAAACAATTTGCTTATAGCGAATATTCTAGAATTTGCCTCATCAAATAGTATTCACTGGAGCAAAGCTAGGTTAAAGTAATTTGGCTGATGCTATTCTTCCCATTATTCCATTCAAGTCAGCAGATGAACATTGTCTCTTGGGGATTTCTTGGCTTTGCAGAAATTCTGACACTACTGTCTGGTGCTTTGAGTGTTACAACCAAATGAGTCCCAGCTGTTTATTCCCCCATCCAACATGTTCTTTCACTCAACACACCCTTCAGTTAAACAACTGATCCATTTCTCCTTGCATATTACCTAGTAGGCCTTGGGTTTTGGTCTGATCTCCTTGTACATGTATCTCTTATTTATCCACAAACCCACTTTTGACTTTTTCTACCAAAATTGCTAAGGAGTAGAAACCTCTAAAATTTGTTAATAGCTGGCCCATAAGACAGACCCAAATTTCTTGCCCACAAGAGGACTATCTGTAGTATGCATAAAAACACACACAAAATAGCAAGAAATCCACCCACAGGCACATTAGGAAACCTGGGAGCAGAAAGCCTGAAGCATGGCATCAGCACCCAGCTGGATTTCCACACACTCAACCTCAGGTCTTGGAGAATACCTACAGGTATAAGGTATGTTCAGGCTTTAAAACCTCCTGAAGTAGAGTCACATAGTACATTGTACTGGCAAACTCCCAACCCCTTGAAACACATTAACAGAACTGCAAAATCTTGCTGTTCACTTTCTTTTCTGTTGTCTATTTTCAGGTTTGTTGTTTCTTCCCTAATTTTTCAAGTATTGCAAGTTTGGTACTATTGCTTGTCTTTTGCTGAAAAAGATGTCTCACATTGCCGTTGTATTTCACAGGGCTTTAGCACTGAAAATGCCTTTCATATAAACAGTGTCACCCATTAAAGATTGCCATTTAGCCATGACTGATTATTTTGCAGATGTTTGCACAGGAAAGATCCTGCAAAATCTGCTTGCATCAGCATTATTTTCTTTTTTGAGCAAAAAACTGCTAACACTTTGAATAGTTGAAAATGTAGAATGCATTTCATTCACAGAATTATCTAATGCCATCTTTTTACACTGTTTGTTTAAACCATACTGCTTTCTGCTGTATTACTCCATAAATGGCATGGTTTACAACAGAAAATACTGAAACTGCCTTTATCTTTTATTTTCCGATCCCTTGCATTACTTAGTTCTATTTCTAGTTAGCACAAGCCTATTGTAGCCAGCAACACTGACGGTTGCTATGGTTTTGCACTCCTTATGTTTTGTTTCCATTTTCTACTGGTCTTTTTCAGATATTTGGCACGTTTTTAGTTGCTTCATCTATGGTCATCTCTATTGACTGACTTGCTTAGGTATCACTTGGGCTCAAATAATCTGATCAAATAGCTGGAATACTTCCAGACTTTTGAAACAATGTTATAGGGTATTATGCTTAGAGTTAGATGGCAGTCTAGCTCTTAGCTAGCTTCATTTTCCTCTTGGGTGACTGCAGGGAATGAAGCATTCTCCACGTTTTTATGGCTGGATGGAATTGATCTTCAAATGAAAATAATTTTGTATCTTATTACTCCTTATGATGTGCAGACAGACAGGAGGTCAGGATGGAGCCTTTGTAAAATAAAGTGAGCAGCCCCCATTTTATTTCATGGTTCTAGCTTCTGGTGGCTTGCAGCTGGGACTCTGCTTGGTTTTCTGACCTTCCCTGGAGAACACCAGGCTCAATCCTTCCTTGGATTCAATAATTTCCAATAGTTCCAGCAATTACTGTGGAGTTGAAATCACTTTCAGAGTAGGCCATTTTCACATCCAGAAAGAAATGAATGTCTCTATACTTGTGACCGTGCCTCAGTACTATATGCGCCTAACTCCCATAGATGCTTTGAGCAAGGTTGGACAAAAAGAGGAAAAGTAGAAGTTGATAGTGGTGGTAAACCTTATTCCCACTTCCACTAAAGCCAAAGATATGACCCACATAAACACTCACCATCACAACTACAGATTACACAATCAGAATACTAAAAATAGCAGCAAAACTTATATGGACACAATACTATTTTCAAATCTGCAGCCAGAGAGTTCAGCCTTCAATACTTCAGGCCAAATTGCTTTTTGTACACAGACTGGCTGAAAATATTGCTGAATCTTTGTTTTAATCTCTCTCTAACACAACCCAACCTTTTTCATGTGACATTTGCTGTCCCAAGTGTCCCCCACTGGGCCAAGTTTGTTGCCAATGCTTGATATATACTGGACATAGGATGAACAAGATGATTCAGGTTAACGTGGTGAGCAATCATTGCCTAATCTTTTCACCAGGGATGCTTTCTGATTTATCCATTCACACTAGGTTTTTTACCACTTTCCCATTCTCATCCCACTTATAATTACACTGAACATGTGGTATTAACACCTATGGCACCAAAACTGAATCAAAGAATTCTGCTCTTTCCCACATATTAAGAAGCGTCCAAAATGTAATTATACTTCACTTTTCACTTCCTAAAGTTCCTAAATTTCCTTATGCAGGACTTCCATACTGTTAGACAGCAATTTGTATCTTCCTTTCTATGGGGCTCTTTTTAAGGAATATTGTGAATTGTACATAACAGGAGAGAGCAAGACATGAATACAGTCATTCCCGACTCCACAAGATCAGGGAGACTGAAAACGTGCACATTTAGTCTCAGTATTCATGTTGGGTTATTTTATGTATATTCTCTAATATGACATTTTTTAAAAAAACTGTCTTATCCGTTCTGAACATATCCTGTTCTGCAAATACAAGCATGCACAAAGGGCAAAAGACTGTGAGCTTTCACTGCCAGTACATTCCCCCTCCTCCATGCATATCTAAGTACTTTCTTATCAGGGATTCAGAACTCGCCCATTGCAAAACAGCAACAAAGTATCTAGTCAAAAGCCACAAATGGCAACACCCTTTCTAATTACTATCTATTTAGTGCCAAACTTCATGTACGGAATGTTTACAATCTCATAATTTACGAAGTGGTATATTTTCTATCAGATTTTTATAGGGAAAATCTACTTTGCCAGGAAAAAAAAAAAATTACTTCTCACTAGTGAAAAATCACAATGGAAATCCTGCTATTAAAACCCCCCTCATAAACACTATCAAAGAATCATACCAAATAAGGTTTGTAAGGATCTTTTATTTAAATAACTAACAAACTATTTATACTTTTACAAGAGTATGTCCTATTTTAGTAAATATTTGGCAAAGTTTTTTGATTAAGAGAGCAACCTGACCCTCATTTAACATGGTTATTTGCCATAACTTATTCTTATTCATCTATCATTTTGGTTTAACTACACAAATAATTTTTGGACATCTTTAGGTTAAGTAATACTTCTCATAACTTGATTAAGACTGGATTTGCCAAGATAAATGCCAGGGATCTTTGAAAAAACTTTTGTACAGACATCTTAGGGCTGAAATCACTCTCAGCAAGTTGTCAGCAAGTGCTACATGGAGAACAGCATGGTCACCTCTTGTCTGATCACTAGACGCATCTTTCATTGCCCAAACAAGCCTCACTTTAGAGGCAATTTTATCTCTGAAAGCTTTTTAGCAGCTGTGATTTCCATTCTCTGCTCAGACATTGAAGCACACCTTGCCCCCATGGCACGTTACCCAATATAGTGTCTTAAAGCCGCTTGTACACATCAGAAGCGAAGGAGAGCTTGGCACCAGTGCTGCAGAGAGCAAGGCAGTGAGGCACCACTGCACACCCTGCACCCTGCCTCCTGGGATTTACCAGTCTGTGGTCCCTGGGCACGCTGCATGCCCCGGACAGCAGCAGCTGTGTGCAGCACTTACAGACCAGCCCCAGCTCCTACCACACTGCACCGTGCTGCTCTCTGATATTAGGCACAGCTTCAATGCACCACTCTAGCCATCAACAAATTCAGCTTGACTTTTCTTGAGGAGTTTTAAATAGATGGAAGCTAAGTCAGTCATGCTGCAATATAGTTTGAACAAATAACAGACTTCAGTATCTAGCCACCTCCGCATTCCGAGTACTTTCCTCCTCCTGATGAACTGAACTACCTGGTTTTGGGAAGCCTGTTTAGGAAGCATATTACAACTCCTAGAAAGAGAGATTATATTTTCAGGGATCATTCAGGTTGCAGCTATCAGGCTCTTTTTAGTATCTGCTCACAATTTCATCTCCAGGGAGGTAAAGAGACAAGGCCTTAAAAGCTGAACTCAATAATCAAGTAGCATTTGTGACATCTCATGGTTTTTGTGGACACATTCTAATCAGATCACAATACAGTTATGGCCTCAGAGGATGTTAGGCCCTTATGAGATCTGAAACTGTTTTGAATACCAGTATTTTACATGAATTCCATACCACATACTCTTCATAGTTACAACTAGTGACAGGACAACTTTTCATTCACTGTTTTTGACTAAACCAGATGCTTAAAATGGCAAACCAAAGGCTGTGGAGAACTGTGCTTCTGATTCTCCTGCCAAATGTGAGAGCTGTACAGACTGGGGTTTGGGCAGTGGTTTTGCACTTGCCTCACACTGACCCAAGTGCAGGCTGCTGTCACAAGAGCCAATTTTACATTCTCCTCTTTCTTTACCAGTAGGAATCACAGTGCAATCATGAGATAAATGATCTGGGTGAAAATTAATTTTCCTCCCTTTCCTTCTGTCCCAAATGTTTAGTTTTCACTCGTGCACATGCGTCTGGTGTGGTTTGCTTGACAGTCATGTACATGAGCACCAGTTCTGGTGCAAGGGCAGGAACTAACACAAGGGCAGGTTTTCCCCAGTCCCAGTAGCAGAGTCTCTCATCTGATGAAAGCATCTTTGTCTCCATGAGCCAAGCTCCACAGGAACTGATCCAGAGACTGTGCTGGTGTGTGCAACTGGTGACTTACAAGAGATGAGGAAAGAGGACCTGCTCTAGACTAGGAAATTTTGCCAATTCTCTTATGTATCTTAATAGAAGAGGTAGATTCTTTAGAGTAATCTTGCTTCTTCCTTGTGGAGAAGATACCATGTGTATAAGCCCATACCTTCTTAGCTGTGGAGAGAAGCTGCCTCACCAGCTACATACAAATGTCCATTTTATCTCATTGAAAGCTCACAAAATATGAGGCGAGATATCAAGCATTAACTCTTCTCAAACCCTGAGCTGGTCTAATCCAGAGCATATAAGAAATTGCTCTGTAAAAGACTCTGTTAGAAGTGAAGAAAGTTAGTTTTGATAACACTTCTTTCCAGTAATGTAGACTAGTAAGATGGAGAAAGCAAATTCTAAACTGTAATGGAGATTAACCATCTCCACTGAATAAGCTGTTTGTCTCTTCTTGCTTGTGTCTAGCAAACCCTCTTGTAGTTTCAGTTCTTCTGGATACCCTGGTAACTTCTGTGAAGAAGGCTGTTTGGACATTATTCCAACTGTTGTTGCCATCTGTAAATATTTGTAAATCTTACCACAGCTCTGAATGTGTAAATTTCTGACAACCAAAATAAATCAAGCTATTTAAGTAAAAAGACTTAAGTCAACTATAACAGCTGAAGAAAATATGAACTCTCAGCCTCTCCCAGGAGAGGCTTGAAAGGAAAATTTGCTTATTTCTGAAAATTAGTTTGTCATTAATGTAGTGAAGTTTTCCACTCCAGCGCAGAAAAAGCATGCAAAGAGGTTTTAAAAAGCCTAAGTTGTCAGTGGGCATGGCCAGCACTTGGGAGAAAGGTCTTAGAAGACCAGCAGCATGCGGAAGGAAAACAAGGATCCAGAGGAAGGGGAAATCACAGCTAAGCAGGAAAGGAGCTCAGATCCTGCTGAAAGAAGAGGAGTGTGGCTGCTCCTCTGCCCTCTCAGACTCCTTAGCTGTCAGAATCATCAGAATAACCTTAAAAGAGTCAAAGAATAGACATCTCTAATGACGACTGATGACATCATTCTGACAAGGATTTCATTAGCTGCTAGTCACAGGTGTCTTAGGAAATGGATCTCTGCACCACAGGTCTGAAATAATGCTAAAGATACTGAGAAACATTTTCAAAGCACAAGGCACCATGTTTAAAAATGTGAAGGTTGAAGGAGAAGTAAAACACCAGGCCAGTTGCTTTTTACCTCTCTTAGCCACGAGAGTTATATATCTTTATTGCCCAGAGAGGTGGCTTCAGCTTCAGAACACTAAAGAGAGCAAGTTTATAAAGCACTTGTAATCTGTTTGCTCATATACCTGTTCTTTCCAAATACAGTGGCCCACAAGCTCCTCATCTCCTGTGTTACAGCAGGAAATTAATTTTAGTGTCATAGAACTTCTCTGGACTGATTTCAGCCTCCAGTTTTCACAAAATAGGAGAGTTTCTCAGAAGCAGACCTTCAGGATTTGCCTTCAGTATTTTTGGGGTTTTGTTTTGAGGTTGGTTTTTTTGGTTTGGTGTCATCATATGTTTGTTTGTTGGNGGGGGGGGGGTTTAAATGTTTTTTAAAAGGATTGCATTGTGTTCCAGTACTTACAAGAAGGGTATTACAGATTCTGAAAACTCCTGAACTGTGCTACACAGTTTAAGCACGTTCTACTGCGTTATTTATGCACATCCGCAGGTGACTGGGACAGATGTGATGTATGACCTGGCTCAGTGCCCACTGAGGTTAGCTGGAACATTTCCACTGACTTTAGAGAGCTTTGCACAAGGCTATTAAAAGAGGCTTTCAATGAGAGAAAAGTTTCTCTCTGTCAGCAGTCCCATGGAGCATGGCCCTGCGTTCAGAACTTGATTCTGCTTTTGAAAATAAACTTGCTTCCCCTTAAAGGGAAAAAAGCATCCCTTTTTTTTTTCTCAATTTTTCCTCAGTGTGGTCTGATAGTCTCATACTGACAAACATTCTCCCAAGAAACAAATTCTTTTCCCAAACATCAGTTTAAGCCAACAGCAGATTCCCCAAGACAGCTGCCTTGCATGCACAGCAGCCTGTCCCTACCCAATGGAGCTTGTGTCCAGGGCAGCTGTGGCACTCCTGACTCCTCTGTTTAAAATTCCCTGTAGCCCTTGTGGGTACACAGCCTCCATGCTTAACATGCATGCATGTCTTATTTATAAAAAAGGTTTCAATTAACATCCCAGACAAAAACCATGCCTATAAATAAAGATAAAATAAAACCTCACAGGAGAATACTGAATAAAGAAGGAAACAGTAACAAGCAACAGGAACCAACTTTTCAAGCTCCATAGGGAACTGAGAGCATTCAGCAACCATCAGATTCAAGCCATTGATAATTCTCTTTTCCTGTTCACTTCAAATTATACTTCTAGCATGAACTGCTTTCCAGAACATATGCATCAGATCCACAGGATTATTTACACAACACTCACACTTCCCTGCAAACTCCGTATCTTTGCATCTATTGCACGCAACTCCTCGCTAGCAGTCGCACTCCTGAGGCCAGGCAGGATTAAGCTGCCTCGTTAAAAGCCATTCCCAGTGCAACCAAGCTAATTGCAATGAAGTGCTGACAGAGTGCCTTCACACATGAGGGAAACGTGCTGTGGTAAGAGTGAAAGAGAAGGAATGTCAGGATAGGAGGTGACTCAATAGCTTGTGCATTCCCAGGCCTCATTTCAGTTAGAATACTTCGGCTTAAACAGGCTCCTCTGAGATACTGCAGAGTTTATGTTTTTCACATTTTTTTTCTTTTCAAAGTTTTTCAAAATTCTAGGATACAGCTGGAGGCACCACTGCAGTATTCTGGCACATATCCCAGAGAATTAAGAATTACAGCATGGACATATTCACCTTGACACACACCCTCCAAGAGATTCTGCAGAGAAGGGAGAAGATAGCTTTTGCAGGGTGCTCTGGGCTAACACGTCTCACATGCTCTTGGAGCAGCACATTTCCAAAGAGAGTATGAGAAGACAGCACCAGATACTCCTTCCCACCCAGTGAGGGAACTCCACCTCCAACATCTCTGCTGACCGCCAGGGAGGCAGCACTCTCTCTGCAAGTGGCGTCCAAGCCACTTAAATTTTGTAACTTAAAACTCAAGTTAACTATATAGAATAGCCTGTAATCACAAGTTGTTTATAATTGCCCTTCAACTGTAGTATAAATTGTGAGAAATACATGGTATAAAAATTCCACAGGGAGATTCCTGAGAAGAGTGCAGCAGCTGACTGATCAGTGGCTTAAGACACATGTCCCAGGAAGCTCTGTCGTGGCAAGCAGGCTGCACCATCCTGTGCTGGCCCTGTCTTCCAAATCACAGAACTGTTGCTTCCCTCACACTTCAAAAATTGTTCTGAAAACCTGATTTTCTGTATTCAGTATAAAATTATTTTGTTCTTGAGACTTAGAAGGGCTGCGTGTTTTCTTTAGGGGTAATACATACCCCACAGAATTTTCTCTTGTTTTTTCCAATGTATCATCACCTTTATCCTCACCTTTCTTAATCTAATTCTGCATTTCTGAAGGAAACCTAAAATGTGAAATTTGGGCCTCCACTCCATTTGATCTGTTGTTTGCGTGTTCTTCAGTTTTTCCATCTACAACACTTATTTTACCACTCAGCATTTCAAGGAAGCCAGGAAAGATTATAGTTCCTGGTATCTGGAAAAAATGTCTTCAGACAAACCCTGGTAGTCTGCTCAGTCTCAGCTTTTTCCCCCTGGCACCCACAGCCAGGAGGGCACCCTGCAGTGTCACCCAGCTGGTGCATCACGCATCAGGCCAAGGGATTTGAAAATAGTTTGCTTCTTTTCATAGACCAAAAATTTGTTCCTCCCAAGGAATTACCCAGGTAGATTCTTTTGCAACCAAATGCTTATAAACGATGGGGTTTTAGTTTTACTAAGTTTTTTACTAGAGCAAAGAGACAGCTGTCCCTACATACCACACTGGTGCAGCACGGCTGGTCTGTGAGTTTTCTTGTGTGAAGTAATCATCTAATAAAGGTCAGAAATGTAGTAATAACTAAAATATGTACAATAACTAATATAATCTTTCCTAAGCACTTAAGAACTCCTGTTGTCTGCTGATGTATTTGATATGTTTCTGTTAATGGCAGCTTATATCAGCAGAAGGTGCCTATGGTGTTTTTCTCAGCATTGAATAGGGCTGACCTCTGTGAACTACACACAGGCAGAAAAACACATACATAAAGATCAAGTATCTTTTAAAACAAAAGCATCACCTAAATATTAATTGGTTCTTATAAACACGAAGTTGACCATTGCCAAAAAAACTTTCACAAAAAACTATGTGAGGAGATGACAACAGCCTTCACATACCTACAAGACACCATAAAACTACATTTGATCTAAATAAAGTAGCTAAATAAATTTAATAGCTCTGCATTTGAAAGGAACAGACACCAGAAGCCACTGGCCAGGATATAGGCTGATAGATGGCAAGACTTAGACTATTTGAATCTGAGCTTGGCTTCAGCAGTTCCCTCGGAGACGGAGCACTCACAAGAGGCCAGAGCACTGGCGGGTTGCAGCTGTGGGAGCCCAGCCCCCAGCCCGGCCGGTGGAACGTGGAGCTGGGGGCTGGGACTCGGGCATAGCACTCTCTGGAAGGCAAGCTTGGATGTCTGTGCAAGGAAACAGCATTATGCTCATTTCCAGTGCTTGAGGAAAGAGGACATTGTGTACTATTTTGTGTGTGTGTGTGTGTATAGAACAAGTTGCATTTCTGCCAAGGAAACACACGCTCCTGCCAGCGTCTCCTAACAGAGCAAGCACTGACTGGTCTCCTGGGCAGAGACAAGAGTGAACAAGAGGAGTCCTGGCACCCTTCTCCTTCTCCCCAGTGAGGGACATTCATGAACATGATTATTCTCATTGGTTCTTGTTTTTGCCAGAAGCAGGAAAAAAACCCTAGGTGCTTAAATCAACTGAGCACATCAAGTGTAGAGGCTAATAAAGCTGTTTATTGCAGACTGAAGTCAGATTTAAGTCCCAGTGGTTAATGTGCTTTGGTCAGCTATTTGTTTTTCTC
Organism: Pachycephala philippinensis; assembly: GCA_013397055.1. NCBI lineage: Eukaryota > Metazoa > Chordata > Aves > Passeriformes > Pachycephala > Pachycephala philippinensis. The sequence goes on along the minus strand of VWZT01010260.1, from coordinate 715,974 downwards.
TTAAATTTGTTCCTGACCGCTTCATTTGCGGTGAGGTATTTGTGTCTTTTTATTACTTTTATTATTTATATGAGACATAAACCAAACACACTTTCCATCCTAACTGGCAAAACAGTCCAGTGGTCTGTTTCTCTTACACAGAAGGAGGCATGACAGCTATCTTGCCTCTCCTCATGTTAGTCCTTAAACAGGCAAGACTTTCTCCAAGGCCAGCTGTTCTGATCCATCATTGCAGGCTATCAGCAAGCTCATACCACCATAGTGACATGATGAAATACTAGTTCCTGGCTAACTTGTACTTCTTCCCAGCATTGCTAATGGTTTAACATCCTCACTAACACCAGAGGTTAAGGACAACCAGCAATCTGCCAATCAATTTTTGTACAAGGCATTATTCAGTCAAGTAGGGTATAAATCAGCAAACACACAAAAGAGTGATTGTCATAAACAGAATTTACATATTAAGTTGTATGCTACCCTGGAGCTTTTTGGTGGACAGAAACCCCTCAGAGCAGAAATAGCATCCAGCTTTACTTTTTGGTCTATAATGGGGGTATGAAATGACAGGCTGATTAGGAGTTTGTTTAAAGTCCATGGTGGCAACTATTGTAATTTTATCAGCACTCTTCAAATTTGTGTTGGGGACCTGTTCAATAAAACCCTCAGATCTGATTAAAAAGAATAAGTTGTTTGTAGCTGTCCTTGCAGCTTTGGTTAATCCTATAGTAACTGCTATGCAGACCAGAGAGCAGAAATCCATGCCGAATTTAAGACAGCCAAAATGGGCAACAGTAACTTCTCTTTCCTAGCATGCACTTTGACATGGGTTTCAGAACCCACTAGACAAGCAGGGTAAGTACCTAGAGTAGCTTGCTCTCTCTGAGCTTCTCCTGCAAACCCTGCACCACAAAGTTTGAGCAACCCTGAGTACATGATATCCAGCTCAGTCACAAGATTTTTAACAGATGTGATCAGAAGGCCTGAAATGTAGCATCAACTGAATGCCATAGCCAACAGGGCATGGGGATAGAAAGCAAAGGGGTGTTGTGGGAAGAAAATAGAAGTTTTTAAAAAAAGAGAAGAAACTAAAGTTTAAAAAAAAGACAAGACAGTAGAAAGGTCAGGAGAAAAATGCATATTGAATGCATGGGGAAATAAGCCTGATTAAGAGCAGGAATGCCTGAGGGAAGCAGTTAGGGACAAACAAATGAGAGGTAATGGATGCTATGTTATTAATGACATGACAAATGCTCACAGCATATTCAAACAGAAGAAACTGCCTTCCCCAGTCACCTGGGGTAAGTTCTTGCCACTAGTTTTGGCTAATTCACCAACACGGAAAATAACAGCTCTTGCCAGGAGCTGCAGCAGAGTGCATTTTGAATGTCCATAAGCCACCTTTCCTTTGTTGTTAAAATAAAATTCTTTCAGCTTTCCACCCAAGCACAGGCAGAGGAGGACATGGAGGCTGGGAAATGCAGAGACTACAGCAACCTCTCAGATACTCAAGTGCCCACAACAAAGGAGATGGGTAGAGTACTGTACAACATACTCAAAGATCCTCAGACCTATGATCCACTTTATTTTCCAAGGCATAACTCTGATCACCAGTGGGGAAGGCACCAAGATTCAGGTACTGCTGCTTTAGACAGCACTGTGCTGCAACACACCTGTGCTTACACCAAACACACCACCAGCTGCAGGGGAAGAGTCTTAAACTACCAAATAACAATTCTGATAGTACTGTAAGCCCAGTGTGGGGGACAATTGCTGAATAAAGTGCTCTCACATCAGAATTTGTATCAGTTGTTATCTCAGAAACACTACAAGGAGAAGTTTCTCTAAAGACCTTCTATACCTTAATTGATCTTAGCTGTTTCATCCAAGGCCAGGTAGTGTTATCTGCTGCTCCTTGAGTTAACAGTGACTGGACTGTTGAATACACCCTTCTCATATCTATGATAGCACAGCAGAGGTCTAAAAAACTCAGTACATAGCCTTGATTTTTATAAATCAACATGCATAAAAATCTTACAATTTCCAATTAGATTATAAAATGCAAACCCCACAATATAAATTACAAAACGGACCCCTGAGAACAAGTTCAACAGCTTCAGAATCAATAATCCACAGAGTGCTAATTGTGGCAACAAACTGTGTTGAAATTCTTGTGTCCCTGATGGGTTTCCAGCTTTCATTTTCAGATGTAAACAGTCAAGGAAATCATGTTCGAGTTTTCTCTTTCCCTAGAGAAAGAGATACGTAGAGATTTCCAAAGCTTTGTGAATTCCTTTGGCACCTCCTAGTTGAGACTTCCCCTTGCCAAAGAATGAGTATTTTACCTTGTGACATTTCTCAAAAATGTGACACGATGTACTAGACATTTGGTCAGCATTACATTTGTTAGCATATTTCCATGGGCTTGACAGTGTTTTGGTCCCCAGCTGAGGGCTTGAGCTAGCAATCATTTATTCAAGGCTACATTTAAAATGAAGTTGTTGAACACAGAACCACAGTCTTGAAATATCACACTTTTTTGACCTTCTGAAACTGCGAGCTTGGAGAAAGGGCATTCCAAACTGTCCCACCAGAGAGGCCATTTTTTGAGAAGAACACAAACTGTGCCCATGACAGGGAGGTTTTGGGGGAAGCTCTGTCAGGAGGTAGCTACAGCAAGCCTCAGTATAAACCAGCATAGAAGCTGTCTGTCTGCCAAGCAGAATAGGTCTGGAGAAAAGGCATTTCTTCTCTTCTCTTTGTAATGTACTTGTTCTTAGGAACATGACGTAATGAGGGCTGGATGATCACCACCCAGTCTGCTCATACCTTGAAAGAATAGCTCCTGCTGCTGTGGGACGAAAAAGGGCTGCCAGAACAGGAGATGGGCTGTAAAAGGGTTACACCCATGGCCTCTGGGTCGTGCCTGGTGGCCACAAGTCAAGGTTCAGCCATTCCTAGGGTTAGGAGACACACAGCTCCGAGCAGGGACAGTATGCAAAAGAGTAACCAAAACAATAGACCAGCCACACAAAATTAATAAATACTGAAGTATTTGTCTGGGCCATAAGGGGGCATTATTATATCCTGATCAGCCAACTTCTGGGGTTGGTTGGAAGAACTCCTAGGGTTAGAAGCACCAGGTAGAATGGGGCGCCTAAGAGAGGGAAGGGCAGGCTGTGCAAACATTAAATCCCTGGAAGCTTATTCCTCTGGGCCATAACTGGTGGTCATGGGCTCAGGCCAGGAACAAGGATTCAGGTTCTGGTTTGGGTCAGCGTTTACTGAGGCTTTGTCTCTCTGTTAAACCTAAACCCGAGTTTAACACCAGGCACGGACTGAACCTTTTTCCACGTTCAACAGTCATTTCCTAAACTGTCAAGTCTTTGTGCAGGCCACCCCTTCATTTTGTAGCCACTTTTTTCCTCTATACCAGTTGTAGCCCTTGGCTTTTTCTACTTTTTACCCTAACTGTAACTCTGGGCTACATCCCCTAAGATCAATGGAGCTCTTTCAAGAACTGATTCTTACTGCTTTTTCACTTTGATAATCAGTCTTGCCAAATCTAAGCTAGTCCTGAGCTGTGAGCATGTAGTCCTTGGAAATCTTAGGGCAGCTCTACCAAGTCAGGGAGTTGATTGTCTTGGCCCTGAATATAGGCTGTATTTACTGGAAAGGAGATGAGGAATTAGAATATCCATTTGCTTACAAAGATAGACGAGCTTAGAGGCTGCTAACATTGCAAGTTATAAGCACAGTGATGTTGCCAACTATGTTTGTGGCCACTTTCTTATCTTAGCATTAGTATTTTATGAAGATAAAGCACAAATATTAATGCTGTACTACTTGAAAGCATTAACTGATTCTATCTTTCGGCCCTCATTTTGGACCCTTGGAGTACAGCTGCAGAGAATAAACAGCCCAGGAAAACGACATTGCTTCCTGGAGTACTAAATGAGATGGTGTTTCTGTGTAACATCACACTACTTGCAGAAGGAAAGGGAACAAACAATACAGTTAATACTGTCAACAACTGCAGATCTGTAAACACCAAAATGATTAAGGCAGATGGTAAAAACCTCTTGAAGAAAAACTACAGCAAGCTTCTCACTCCAAAAGCAGAAATAGAGATCAGCTGGCACAAATAGCTTATTGTATGTTGAGTAGTCATAAAGAGTCCTTGGGGGTTAGATGTATTTTGCAACAAACAACACCTGCAAGAGCACTACAGAGCCAAGGGATGTAGTGGGTAGAAGAGGAAAAGGATAATGATGGAAATCTTGCTAGCCAAGCTCACCCCTTTCAGGGAAATTACAATACCACGTACCAAAGCGCCTGGGTTGTTTTTCTTGCTTTATCATTTGATTTTCCATATGGTTTCATAATTAGCCGCCTTAGTTCATGGTACCACTTCACATCTTTCGGAAATCTGTCCTATAAAATGTTTCTTCCAAGCAGTTTATAAGCAGCTAACAGAAACTCCCTAACACTGGTTTTGTGTGTACAGCAGCAACAGAATTAACCTGATTCCTGGAGCTCTGCCAGAAAACAGTGTCTTTCAGGTCCACTTAGCTGGCAAAACAGTATGGAAATAGTGGCCAAGATGAAACAGTTGCACTGATTTCTTCTAATTCCATCAGCATAAAAAGGTGATTTGATATAAACAGAGCACAGGGTGCAAAAACGTCCCAAACATCTATTGCCTTGACAAGCCAGCTGCCTTTAAAGCAGATGTGGTACCTAGGTTACTCGCTATTGAACAACACAAGAATTTGGTGAGCTCAGGCCATTGCACAACACTGTCTGCAAAGAAAGGGAGGAATTAGTTTCTCCAGACTTGGAACTGTATCAGAGACAGCTCAGATGCATTCACAGCTGGTTCTTATTGGACCCAGCATTGACTTGAGTGAGCACCAAGCAGCAAGTGACCTGGTGTGTGTTTGTCAGTGGAACTCAGAGCAGACCAGGACACCACAGTCATATAAAAAGTACCTCAGACACAGTTACAGACTGGCCTTCAAAAAAAAACCAAAACAAGCAAAACTAAAAAAAACCCAACAAACCCAACATACAGATTTAGTAATCTTAAAAAGGTTAAGCAACAAAAAATAAATGTAGCAATGGCAAATACTGGCTGTGCTTCCTAATTGATATCCACAGCTAAATCTGATTTTGCTTCAGGCTTTCTACCAGCACCATGTACCAATTCCCCTGGCTTTTATTAAAACCAAGATTGTGCTGTAAATTAACCAAGTTTATGCTGCACTTGAGTCACCCTTTGCCACTGTCCTTTTTCAAACATGATGACATTAGACTGCCTTTGCAGGCCTGTGCCAAAACTAACAAATCCTAGGTACTGCCTAACCATTTCAGTATGGGTAAGTATTCTCAATCCAGCTCTTTTTAGAAATATGAAAAAGTTTACTAAATCAATACAGTTTAAAATAGTCTCAGAGGTGCAAAATGAAAGAAATTTCGTTGCTATAACAGAAGTTATTTGTATTTGCCTGTATTAATTTCTTTCCTTTGCTTACCTTTTCTCTTGAAACCTCATTCAATGACCAGAGTTGCTTAGATAAACAACTAGGCATATCCAAAAGAAACAACAGCAAAAGTCAAAGAAAGTTCTTAAGTCAGCAATGTTTTAAAATGTCATTGTTTCAAACCACCACTATTTTGCACAAGCTAACATTTCTTAAGATCTCAGCTTTAGTAACACACTTGGTCAAAGATGCATTTTTTCCTCACCTAGCTAGTAATGTATTGAATTTCCTATATATTAGCAAGATTGTCTCTGTTAGAAAACCAGCCAGCTTTTGTGCCAAGAAAGAAAGCAAGCAAGCAAGCATCACCGGTCCATTCACCATTGAGGAGGATGAGTAACCATTTGCACAAGACTCCATACTAATAAATCCACAGCAAAACTCTGGCAACTCAAGGCCACGTTTGCTGAAGTTGCTTTGGCTGCTGGCTGGCAGAGCACGGTCAGCATCAGCTGTGCTGCGTCCCATCGGAGCTGCCAGCCTGCTCCTGCCTTTCCCCCCCTGAGCAATGACCCCGGGCACTGCTCGGCACTGGGGCACAGCGCTGTTCCTCTGCGATGCTCCCAGGGAACCCCGAGGAGCTGGGGGAGCAGGCAAATACAGATTTATGCAATACAAACAGTAAAATAGTATAAAACCACAGGAAAATGTAACCACTCCTAAGCCCAAGCAGCTGAGCCCAGCTCTGGGAAGACAAGCTCGGTGTCCAAGCCTTGCCCTGGGCTCCCAGCGCCGGGGCAGGAGCCGGGGCTGCGCTCGGTGCCGCGCACCGCGGGCTGCTCCCTCCGGCGGAGCTCCACACAGCGAGACCTCTGCTTCCAGTCTCCCAGACTGTGCTCCATGAGAAACCCTCGGGTGCTACTTTGGTGGCCAAGGAAAGGAAGAATAGCCTTAACTTGCCCCAGGAGCTTGTCCCCCTCCCCAGCTGACACAGACACACCCCCCCACTCCCAGCCCCACCGTGAGCAGGATCAAAGTAATTGTGCTATTTTAACTTTTAATTGCAGGTTAAATGGAGGTGGCCAGAAAATTGAGCCATAACCTAAGCTCCTACTCCACAAAAATCAGCCTTTGCACAGACTTCAGAGGAGATATCGGGACATGCGAATTATTTAAGGATTTTAAAGTTGATATTTCATTTTGCTTAACATGCACATTTTTCTCCAGATCAGTTTGCCCTCCAACATGCCCTCCTCTCTCCCTGCTAGCAAAGAGGCATATATTTTTCCTGAGTCTTAAGTGAAAATAAAGGAATGCAGGGCTTATCTGACATTCTGTTTACTCTTATATATCACCATTGTGTAAGGTCTGTAAATATTTTCCATACGTTAGCTAAAGCAATCCCTCCATTTCAGCATCTGCAAGATCTGTCCACACAGCCTTTCAAATTAGCCTTAATAAATTATTTCTGATAAAAGTCAAATAAAGACAGTCCAAGGACTCTTCACACCCCCATCCCCCCACTCTCCCACTATTTGCTCCAGCTTTACTCTCAGAAACAAATTCATCATAGGGTCCATACTCATTGTAACTCTGCAATTTTAGGTTCAAAGGCCTTATTTCAAAAGTAAAAGTCAAGAAGTCATTTTTTTAAGCTGCCTTACCTTTGCCTGCTAAGGTCCGACACTGAAGGTGGTCGATTCCTTCCCTCTGCATCCTTCTCCAGGAAAGAGTCCTCAGGCAACAGCCCCACGTGGGACACAAAACCCACACAGCTGGAGCCTGGGGCAGGTGGAGGCAGTTCAGCCACTGATGTCCACTTAACAAACCCTCCGCTGGGCTGGGGAAATAACAACAGCAGGCACATACAAGAAGTCCCAGTTAAATATTTTGGAAACAAAACACTGCTTTTGGCACCAGAACTTCAAGTCAAACAATGAACTGCTCTGATGAGGAAGGGGAGCCATTAGAGCAGTTTCATGTAATCTTATTCCACCAAAGTCACTATTTAAATGAAGTGGTCTCCCCTCTGGAGAGAGTCCTATCTCCACGTTTGCTGTGCCTGGTGGATTTTAGTGTGCAAGAAGTTGATCGCTGTCATGGTCAAAAATTAAATTAAGATTTGTGAACATAATACTCTGTGTAAACAAATACCCAAGTAGAACCATGCAATGTTAGTGCATACTTAGTATGGGAGAGTTACAGGAGTAAAAAAACCCCCTGAACCATACTCTTGTGCCTGTTGATTTGTCTGACTGCATGGATTTCTGTAAGGATAATATCTAAATGACCGCACTGTAGGAAAGTATTTATACAACCCCAAACAACCATAAATTGCAATGTATTAGAAGTTCTGATTTTAATTACTGTTCCTTTTGCCTTCCACCTCTCTTTCCTGTGTTATTTACAGGAAATAACACAGGCCTCCTCTGTAGGCCTCATTCCATGCTGGCTGCTCAGATGGGAAAATGTCTTCCTCTACGAGTAACATCATAATTAGACTGAGAATAGGATGAGGGTTTTCTATGAAAAGTTAAAACAAGAATCCCACAGGGAGTTTAGTAAAGAAAACTCAAAGCTTTTTACAAGGATACAGCCAACTTCTCTTGTTTCTCTTTCACCCCCCTGCACCCAAGCAACGAGTGAGTCACCTCCATAATGCACCCAGCATACACTAATCACATCACACAAAATAAATGTCTCAAAACCCCATCTGTTTTTCCAAGAAATCTCCAAAACAGTTTGAGCTTCCCCTTGCCACTTCTTCCAATTTCTCATCCTAATTTCAGAGAAGTCATCACACCCCCCACCAGTAAAACTATTGCCCGTGGCTTTTTCACTATTAAGTATTTTTGTTTATTTGAATGTGCTGGACTCCAGTTTGAATGGAGCATGCAGTCAGAAGAATTAAAAATGGAGAAGACAGTCTACAGAAGAAGCCCCTCTTGTGGGTTGGACATGTCAGGCTAGAGGTAGAGGAAGATGTCCCAGAGCAGGAGCAATACAGCTGCTTCAGGTGGTCCAGCAACAGGAGATGGTGGGCAGGAGTCCAATAGATCCTGGAGAGTCAGGATACCCCTCATTCCTAGCAAGACAAGAGCACTGCAGTGCAGAGCCCTACAAAAGGAAAGGCAGATTTTGCAACCAAACTTCAGACTTCCTGCAGAAAAAGACTAGGCAAAGAAAACAATGGTACAAATAAGGAAAACTCTTTATCTAAATTACAGAGTAGACAGAGGTTAGGATCACACTGAGGTATCCCAGCTCCCGACATCGGAGTCAGCCTCAGAATGGGAGCTGGGAAGAGCAGTTCTGAGCCTCAGCCACACCAGGGGTCACACAGGTCTCTAAAGAGGAAAATACTTTGTACCAAATGTCTCATTGGACGGCGTGATTCACACAGCTGTGACACAACTTTCCTCCATTCAGTGCAAGGAACTTTAAAATAAACTAGCCACAGTTGAAGTGTGGAATCCAGTGCATTTCAACTTCTTTTAATCATCAATGATGATTATTAGACTAATTCTCTTGACCTACATATCAACTTTATTAAGCTGGGATATTTTCTACATCTGTCATTCTACAGAGCATTCTTCTATGTAAGAGAGAAAAGCTTATTAAAAGTTACAGGGCATGGCATTCATCACTCGGAGCCAAAGTGATCTCAGAACATGCCATTAGTTTTGAAATAGGGAGTCAAGAAAACAGGGTTGTTTCAAGTTTACCCAGGAAAATGATGTTTCTTCACCACATGAATCCTTTCATGATGCCTCCCATTCCTGGGAGCGTTTAGTTTACAGCCTGACATTTAACACTTGTGCAGATTCACTCCACAAATTCTGTGTGCTGTGACAAAGGCTCTGTGCTGTAAACACACCGGATGAGAACTGGGAGCAGAAAACAGAAAGAACAGCCTCTTCTATCCTATGTACTGTCCTTTATGTAGCTTATGTATTTACAAGTCAACAGTATTTGAAAAAAGTTGCCTTTGCAGATAGCATGGGGAAAAAAACTACCAAGAGGAACAAGCAATATGTATTTCAAAATTTTAGGGAAATTTTCTTGATGTAATGCTTTAAAAATATAGTGAAGGACTACCTATTTTTTTTTCACCTGGCAAAATGTACCTGTCAGCAAGAAAAGTTAGAAAACACTTAGAGCAAAGTGTTTTAACCTTTCACATTTTACTTCAGATTGCTGAAGTAGTGGAAGTAGAAGAGAAACCTCCCCCCAGAATGTCAGCTGTCAGATATGCATCATCTTTAAATTGCTAATGGAATGGAAAGCCTCATATTAAAAAAAAAAAAAAGTGAGACAGAGGAAATTCAGGTGCCCTGACATGGCTGCTGGCAGAGCTGGGTTCTCCACTGTGCTGTGCCCTCAGAGTGGTTTACATCACTCCATAGGAAGTACAAGGTTACCTTTCTTGAATGGTATCTTGGCCAGGAAATGTCAGTCTTCAGAACCAATGTCTAAATGAAACAGAGCAGGTAAGAGCTGCCCCCAAAGAGTTTAAAGCAGATTGTATAAATCTCAAGCAATATATTAATACATCCCCAATCCCCTGGATTGAGACTTATCAAGATCTGCTCTGAGTTTTCTGTATCTGGGTAGCAGTACCTGACTCACTCAGGTGATAATCAGGGGTTGTGTCACAGAAACCAGCACTAATTGTCTGCTGTAAAATGTGCCTCAAACCTCCAGATGTCTCAGACAAGGTGGCCTGAATAGATATTTTTCTATGTCTATTTTCATATTTGTGAATGTTTTATTAAAAAATTTTTATTACAAATTCCACAGTATTGCAATACCTGGAATATGCAGAAACAAAAACAAGAAATAGCTTGCTAAGATGTATTTGTCACTATCAGGATTTAAAAAGAAAGGAAATAAACACAAGCTGCTTCTATTGCAAAATTAACTCAAACTATGAGAGGAGAAAGATACATACACAGAGATCAACAGTAAAGAGCCAAATTTTCATTGGATCTGCAGGAGTTTTAGGGGGAAATTCCCATTAGGGCTTCAACAGTTTATACAGAAATCTCCCAATGCCTTCACTGGAAAACAGCCCTGCAATATTAGATCCCAGTGACATGCTAGCAGCAAGAAGGTTCAGCTCTCTGGCATTTGCCTGTTTGCACTGGCCTGATAGGAACATTAAAGGAAAAACCACTGCCAGGGAGGAATGTTTTCCTTAATTAGTATCACCAGTGAATAGTTCTTATTACTGTGTTATGGAGAGTAACACCTGACAGTTTTGCAAGATTTATATGACAGCTTTGATCAACCAAATTTCCTCAAGAAAAAAGAAATGGGTAATCCTTCCATGAGAGTGTTTTGCACTATCCCAACGACAACCACATGAAGTTATCAAGTATTTTAGAAGAATAAAACAAAGGTTTGAAATTTCCTCAACTGGCTGCGTATTTGAATTCACAGCCAGAGGCATAGAGTCGTGTGATGTAATTCAATAAATCAGTTTAAAATAAGCTTAATTTTAGCATACAAAATCTTCAGTAAATAAAGAAAAGTTTCAGGGAAAATGCAAGCTTTCCCATCAAAGACTTGGTCAAGTCTCAGTTTGAATCACACATTAGAAACCTTCAGTCAGGGGTCATGTAGTGTGCATTTCAATGGCAGTCAGTCCTAGGGACTGTGAGAAGTTCAGAGAACATCCCTTAAGTTTCTCAGTCCTTGTCCATGAATCACAGGCTATGTTGAAAGCACAGCCCATGACACATGAAGAATGGTTTCCTTAAATTTGATGACAGATATAAGAACTCTAATTCCTTAAAAATACTTTAGCACAGTGGAACATCTTCATGTGTCTGTATTTGCAGAACTGAGCAGTCAATTCTTTCTACAAACTCTAAATCTTTCCCAAAGGGTTCAATACTATGAACATATTTATCCCATACAGTTATTTTCCCTCCCTACCTACTACTAAGAGCATTGTGTGATTTTACTATTTTGGTTGTTATTTCAAAATATTTGATGAGCCTTGAATGCAAGTTGCCGTCTATGTGTTTTTTTGCAGACTGTTATGTGGAAATATTTCTTTAATACAGAGGAATTTAAATGCTACACGCCACTTCTTTGTCTCCAGTGAGGTCACCTAACCTACAAACTCACTTCCAGAAGACAAAGGCAAAAATGTCAAGATAGAGATGTGCTTGCTTCGTCCAAAAAGCATACTTGGAAGTATGAACAGATGACACTCAATGCAGGAAAGGCGATGAGCTCAAAGGAAAAAGAGAAAGAAACCTTCCTGACAACCTGGATCAACAAAACAGTTTTCAAGCCTCCCTGATGAGTGGGCTTCATCACATGCAGTGCCAACTAGCCCAGTCCTGGCCACAGCATGGACACATTTTAAAGTAGTTGCCAGCTAAAAACATCTGGGAACAGGCGATGGGCTTAGGGTGTGTAAGGGGCGGGATCGTTACAGCTGATTCATGTATGACTAATGCTGGTGTTTTCCTTGGAGACCTAACCAAGTGTTGCTGAGCAAAGGGACACAAAAGCAGCAGTGGCCCCTTGCTGACTGTCACCCCTGTCAGGAGTGAGCCCATCGCAGCCTGGAAGCCATTTATCCTCACAAGTGCCAAAGTGACCTGGGAAACCCAGCCCAGTGCTCCACACATGGGCAGCATTTCTCTCCTTTTATGGCAGTGACATCGCCCCAGAAAGACAACATCAAATATATGATGGGGCACTTGTCTGGGTGAGCCCACAGCCACACTGCGAGTGAGGAGACCTCAAGTGCCATCCTCTGTGTGCTGTGATCACGTACCCAGAACACCTGCTTCAACCTTTTCTTGGGGTTTTTATAGTAAATCCTACCCAAGTCATTGAAGCCAGAATAGCTCTAATGCCTTGCTGCCTTGCACACCCTGCTCAAAAGACATGCCTTTTTAAAAAATGAGCATGGCATTTTGCACTGGCTGATCTGAAATGTGAGCCTTCTTGAGTTAAATGCAAACAGGACCAGCACCGCAGTTGTCAGAACTTCAGTTGGGAATAAATGCTTTTAATTCTGATTAGAGTTGAGGAAAAGGACTTTACAGCTGTGGAGCAAAGTTCAGATGTTTGGAGCAAATAGGTAGTGTGCTGAACTAACACTGCAAGAATTATATATGACATGAGAGACTAGGGAATAAGTCCTGTTTTTAATAAAAGTCTAAAGAAGGAGGGAAGAGCTGGAGTTCAAGGAATCATCTTTGGATCTGAAGTACACTGGCAGCTGTCAAAACTGTCTGTTTGCCAGATTATATTTCTGTTATTAGGTACTAAAGAACAGTTTACACACTTGAGAGATGCTTTGTTGGTGTAAATAGACAAAATTGGACTGAAGCTGAAGGAGCAGGTTTATACCAGCTGAGAATTTGGCCCTTAGTTTGCTTTAAAGATGGAATATGGACTCTGAATAACGCAAACTATCTTTTTTCTTCAAATGAGGCACTGAGCCAGGATCCTGGCAAATGCCTCCAGTTTTACACATATTGGTTTCTTTCCATGCTGTGAAAGATATTAAAGGTTTGTAAGTCGGAGGCAACACTTGCGTTACCTCTCCTAGAGACAGAAGCTGCATGCCTCTATGGCAGTAACCCTGATGTCCTCCAGTCTCCTTCCACGTAACTGTTCCCTTCATTGATCGTGTCAAAATAAACCTATATTATTGTATTTCTACACTGGCACCACCAGCACATACAAGCTCTGAGAATTATGAGTTCCTTCAGACTGAAGTACAGGATTTTTGTAAGCACTGGTTCCCAGCGTGAGCCATGTCCTCTGGAGAAGATGCACTTGCAGATTCATCCCAGCCCACTGCAGGCGCTCACTTAGGAACAGGATTTCTCCGGGATCTCCCCGGTGCCCGCTCAGCAGACAGGCAAGGTGTGCTGAGTCAGGGGCTGCCTCCTCCAGCCCCCCAGGAAGCACAGGCTGACGGCTCCCCTGAATGCCTGAACTAAGCCAACAAAATCCAGGCCTGTAAGATTTTGAAAGACAGTAGAATTGAGTCAAATCTTCCAGATGCAAATTGCTTGTTCACAAGAGCAATGGCTCACATACTCTACATGCTTTCTGCACTATTCATGGCCACGTGCATTCATCTCCAATACACATTGGAACGTTCCCTTCTTGGGTTCCCCCAGTACTAGATGGAATAATGTGTGTTTGTATATACATGTGCATTTATATTGAAAACATAACTGCGTGAATACTGTTTTTGACATAACAGTTTTGCCTTTGCTCAATAAAAGCACAAGAAATCTATAAAATGTACCTCTGGTCTATGTAACCATACTATTTATCATTAATCAAATAAACACTGCAATTAAGATTTCTTACATCTTCTAGATGAGAGAATAGCAAATTTGGTCTTGTCTTACAGTTGTTTAAGCAGATATTGACTAAAAGGCATGGACTCTAAAAGTATGACATCTGAGTTTCAACATCTTATAAATTTTTATCTTGTAATGAAAGAGCAATATCATAAATGAAAATTCACAAGAACAAGCAATAGAGAAATCATCTGGAATCAGCTTGGCATAACTCTGCTCCTACCATTAAACCAGGACACAAAATTAACCATTCACAATGCCTTGCCAGAGCTAGATTTGTGAAGTTCCCGATACAACTGTGGCCTCCTTGGTAGGTGATCCCATGATTCAGGTGATGGGCACAACCCAAGCCAAAGAAATCACTCTATCCACAGAGCAGATCATCCTGTGCTTTCCACGGCCCACAGGGACAGCAGCTGGCCCAGGCAAGGTCTCTTGGTTTATGACAGACCCTTGTTGTGTAGCATGTAGTAAAACATGACTCACTTCAGGGACACACATTTGAGGGAAGTCACAGAAAAATTAACTAAGCACTGCCAGTAAAAACATGGGTGTATTTACTCTGTCTTTGTAATGGTACAAAGCATGTCAGCGGGGTGCGTGCTTTCCAGTGTGATCATCCCTCAGACCTCTCTGGAGAAAGTCAGCACAGTCATGCTACAACACTTATAATCACAGCATTCATCCAACTTTCTCTGTCAACCAACTTGACAATAACCTCATCATGGTTCCTTTTTCCATTCTTAATTATCAACATTGCCTCCCCACATCATCAAACTGAGGGCACCACCAGCTTAGTATATGTAAATCAAAGTAGCAGCCTCACCTTTTTCATGTAGGTGTTTGTTATCCTGTATCTGCTCTTGCCTCTCTCACCTGACCATCTTCCCCACCTTCATCACCCTTCATCACCTTGCACTTGTGTGAGTCTGCTTGTTCCGTGCTGCCCTGTTCAGCACAGCTGCCTGCCAGGCACGTTCTGGGCCTCCAAGAGGGGGTTTGAAACATTTTGTCAGAGGACTGGGATCCAAACCCCACCGCTGGGTTACTTTCCTCTCAAAGTAAGAGTGAGGGCAGGACTGTTTGTCACCAGAGCCCCAGACTGTGTTTGTGACCAGAGCCCCAGATTGTGTTTGTGCCTCCTGCAGCAGAGATCCCTCACACAGCTGTCGGGGCTCCCGGGGGCTGCAGAGCCCTCATCGCTCCCCACATGGGGGACCAGTGAGAGAGCAATTTAACAATCAGGCTAAAAACGTGAGCCACCTCCCCCTCCACCAAAGCCCACCTGCACCTTTCACCTACGGTGATATTTAACTTTGTCCAAAAGGGATCTCAGGAGCGCCGCCGTTCCCTCACAGCTCCCCCGGGCTCACGGGGGCGGTCATGGCTGCCCTCCCTCAGACCCAGACCCGAGCGGCCGCTGGCTCCTGACCCCGAGGAGCCCTTGCCCATCACTGCCCTGCAGCCCTCAGCTGTCCCCTCGTACCGACAGCTGCCTCCCCTCCCTGAGACCCACCGCAAAACCCTCGTGGGACGGCGCCAAGCCCCGCGCTGCCGGTTTGAGCCTGCCTGAGGGGCCACAGGTCTCGCCCCGACCCGCAGCGGGACAACTGCTCCGTCCCGCTGCTCCTGCATGAGCTGGACAGGGAAAGACAGCAGCTGGTTCTTGTTCATGATGGGGGGTTTTATTTTGAACGCCTGGACTCAGTTTTTAGCAGCAGAGGAGCTCCCCAGAGGCAGGACTGGTGCTGCACCTCTATCTCCTGCTTGCAAGACGAACATTCTCTCTCTGACCATCCCAAGTGCAGATTGTGACTTCCAGCCGCAGCCTTTCATATTTCACAGCCCTTCTTCCCTATGCAAAAGCCAGAGAGAGCAACTACAAATGTGTGTAGCTTACACACACACCTGGTTTGTCTGAAGCAGCCTGTTAACACAGGGCGTGTCACAGGGACAGCCGTACCCCAGAGTTAACAGCACAAGATCTGTCTACAATAATCCTGCCAGGTTGGCTGGTGCCCAGCTCTGTAAGCCGGAGTTCCCAGTGACAGGCACTATCCCAGCTCTCGTGCCCTTGGCACGCTGGGGGCACGGCAGTCCTGGAAGTCTGCCAGATCCAGCTCCTTTCAGGCTAAGCATGAGTCTTCCCATTTCCAGACACTTCTTAACTGCTTCCTTCACGTTATTTTATTTCAGTGCTTTAAATATTCTGTGACATGTTTTGGCACTCAAAAAATTTTGCGAAAACCTAAATATTCCTGCTGTGAATGCTCTGTGTGTATGCTCCTCTTAAATCTTCCTGTTTATTTTATTTTTCAATCTCAACAGGCAATGTTACTAATCACCTTTAGGATCTTGGACTAATAAAAATATTGCGTAGTGCAAAGACTAAATCCTGAGCTCTTATGACCCCATGGGACGTGCCTACTTGTATAAAGGACAGACAGAATTTTTTAATCCTTTCACCCTATTTACAAAGCAAATCTGGACTTTAAATGCTTAGAGAACTGGGAAAACCATAGCCACTTGCACGGATTGCACTGTGATTTTGCAGACAGACACACAGTAAAAGATTTACTGACAAAACAGAGTGCTTGGTGAGCCACTTAACACATTGTTAAATGCCATCAGTTTTCTCGGCTTAACACTCAATATTTTGTTTTTTAAACTATTGATTCAATTTTTTGTCACTACAGTATGTTCTTTACTGGAGCCGTCAGTTTACAAGCAACAATAACAGAGGAAAAGAGCCTCCACCCAAATATTTTTTTACCAATTCCTCAAAATATATGTGCCAAAATTGGATGGAAAAAATCTGTTATTTAAACAAGAGTGCAAGAGTAACACTTTTGTGCTGCTTATCCTCCTCATCTATCCATAAACCAACTCCTTTTTAGATCTTCCTAAACACAGTAAACCTGCAGCTCAGCACAGCAGGGTGGGCAGGCAAAGACTGGCTGCAGAGCCGGCAGGGAGCCACAGCAGTGCACATCACCTTCTGGGCAGGCTGCAGTGGGACCCTGAGTGCTTCTGGCAAATGGCAGAGAAATATGTAATTTGAGCTGTAACCTTCTTTGGGTAGGTGAAGGGATGCAATTTGATCTTTCTTAAGCAAAGTGTAAATGCACGCAGGCTGGCAAGGCTAGGTCCAGGGCCTGAGATTTGGGAACCCTGTACAAAAACACATGCTGCAATCAGACTTCCAGCCTCATAAATATCCGCTTTACAATTACAAAGTGACAGCTGTGCAAATTCATCAAAATATTGTCTCCTTTTCCTTTTATACTGTCTTGGATGGAATGCTGTGATAAATTTAATTCTGTTTAAATTTGAAGAACTCTGGACTGTGTTTTTCCTGAAACTGGAACCTGGTATTTTTTCACCATCCAAAACATTTGCTTCACTCACAATGCTTGACAGAACAAATATGCACAACATTGATACCTACTCTGCAACATGGCAAGACTCTTACCTCTTCATGTCTAAAAACACTCATGCAAATGTATCAGAATTCATTGGCTAATAATTGCATTTTAAAATTAATTCCACATATGAGACACTGATCATGCCTTCACATCATGTTTCAATCAAAATATAATTTTTACAGGCAAAAGGGAACAGCAGCTCCAGCAACTTTCAGCTGAGAATTCACTCTGTGGAGCTCATTTACACAGGAAAACAAAATTGTCTTGATGCAGAAACTGAAATATGGTTGTTATGAAGCAATAAATCTATTGCACCTCTGTGAATTATGTCACAGGCAGCATGTAAGCTTAAGACTGCTTCTAATTAATAGCCTTTTCTGTACTGAAGGAATCTTGGTTTTTAAAAGTGATCATTAAACATTTTAGACTCCCTTACCAAGGAACTCTCTTTTGTGAGTCAATAACTACAACCTCTGAATAACCCAGGGAAAAACCGCTGAGGCTGCTCCCCTCAAGTGCCCATAAAGAATATTCTGCACAAGAAATACAGGAAACAAATCAGTAAGCAGAGTAGTAAACACTCAAATTCTTGTCCTGCTGATACTCAGCCAAGCTATCTGCTCCTGCACAGGAAGACCCTTCAGTGATGAAAACACAGTCTCACTCATGTGTCTCCAGTGTACCTGCAGTCACAGGCACAACCCACCAGCACTCTGCTGCTGCAGAGCCTTGGGCCTGACTGTGCTCAAGCCAGGCTTTGTGCAGAATTTGACTGAGGCTGTGTCTTGACATGCAACAACTAAAAGCCCTCAGGATCAGAGCTCTGGACTTCAAGAGTGAAGAACAGCAGCATTTAACTAAATATATCTACTGGTTTCTGCAAGAAGCCATGATACTGAGTAGTCAACCGAAGCCAATGGATGAAAGAACTCAGAAAGGAGAAAACAGAAGTGGATACACAAGATCAAATCCTGCACACAATTCCCACTGAAATTTATGGGACATGAGGACAGGCCAGTGAGACAAAATTTGATCTATTGTTGTTGGCTCTGTACAACTTAAATGAATAATGACATCAATTATTAATAAATTGATATATACTTTATTATGCACAAGAGACTAAGATGACATGACACTGTGGTTATCAAAACTGTACAACTATGCATTTCCACAAGGCTCTGAAATACTGAATGTAATATGAAATACAAATGGGGTGTTCAGACTGGCCACAGGTATTAGCAAGTAAATTTCTCCCATTCTTTGATTTAAAAAAAAAAATCTGGCATTTGCATCTAAAAGAAATATACTTATTTTTTCAAAGGTGAGAATATTGTGTTTGGAACTGGTAGGAACACGGCGGAAAAGATCTGATAATGCTATGAATATCCCAATGAATGACAAACAACAACAGGACACAACAGTCACCTCACACGAAGGGCTGCCAGCACAACCAACAGTACAGTCTTCTTGTGAAGCATGAGGTAGATATACAAAACAGAAAGAACATACAGGAGAGAAATGGTTAGGAAAGAGCAGGGGGAAGGTTACAATCATCAGCATCTACAGACATTTTGCAAAATCCATTTCCATGTGGAAAATGCTACAAAAATAGCCTAACAGAAAGATCTGATCTCTTGAAACACAAATGTAGTAATGTCCAAAACCAAATGCTGTAAAAGGTTAGAGTTAGTGATTAGACGACACATGACAGAACAAGCAGTCTACTTTGGAGCTTATGTATGTGACTAATAGCTTTTACAGGCAGAAGGTGTCCATTTTAAGCCCAATCCTCCTGTTCTTACATAAGAAGTTCCTTCGCAGTCGGTTCCATCATGTTGAAATTAACCACTGACTCCATCCATCCAAACCCCTGCTTTAACACCCTCTGCTGGGACAGGAGAGTCTCACTGGCCTTCCAGACCCCACAGGGCTCTGCCATGGGAGTCCAGCGTGGTGGGACCACGTGGGACAGAGGTGGGATCAGTGGCTCAGCAGTCAGGCGTTCAGGAGCTGCCACACCACACACAGAAACCGGCAGCAGAGACAAATGGCTGCTATAAAACCAGAGCCTAGAGGTGTATCAGGCTCTGAGCTGAGGGCAGCTTGACAGCTGCTGCAAAGTACTACACATTTCTGTAATAAAGCTATTTACTGAGAATGCTGGGGTTTGGTTCTCTCTCTCCTTATTGAAGCAGAAATGGCTGTTCCATCTGCTAAGTAATCATGTGCCATTTTGGTAAACTCCAACAGACAATTAACTCAGGTGTATTAAAATTTCTGAATTAAATAGCTGAGTACACCAAGTTCAGTTAATTTAAACTGTATTTCACACACAAGTCAACAAATCAAATCTTTGACCTTTACACATTTTTGGTTTATCCAATGGTAAATATAAATCTGTAAATTATTTTAAAATTAGAGTAAATTTTTGATAAAAAGATTGATAATGCAGCAGGTTTCTCTCAAAAATATACAATTATATATTTTACACAGAATTTTTCAACCTGTCCATCCCAACAACCAAATCTAATACTTCCTATGAGAAACTACTTAATAAAATATCTGAGGAAAGAAAGGGTTAAAACAGGGAAAGGAATTTACAAAATATGTAAATTTCACAGTAATTGAAATTAAACATTTCATATAGAGTAACTTACATTTATCTAAAACATTTAAATATATCTTTATACAGAAATTTAATGTAGTAAAATATAGCTATGATTGAACTTAAAGACTCTAGTCTTCTTTGAAGACATCTTTAAAGACTTTACACATAGAATATGCTTTAACAATACATTCTGCTGAAGGTTAGGCAAAGCGCTTTCTTTTCAACCACACAGGTAGCACATTCATCCTCCCCACGCCTCGGAGCAGAGCCAATCCTGCACACCCCAATGCACAGGGATAACTACACTTACATGACACCCTGTCCACGTCACCAGGACCACCACTGGCTTGGTAACATCAAACATTTTTGCACGTGTAACTCTGAGCACCCACTGCCTGCACGGACACTGAGAGCAGCCCTGGTGTACAGAGCCCAGCATGTGCTTCCAATAGCGAGGACGAGGTGTGCAGTTACTCATGTGCATAGGTGCTTGCAGGATTAGTAACAGCTTTGATTTAAAGTGAGTAACACTCTGCCTGATCCTGGGCACTTAAACCTATTGCATATGTTGCACTTGGACCATCCTGGCATCAGCAAGGCACAAGTGCAGAATCAGCAAGAAATCCGCAGCTCAGACTTCAGAGCAGACTATCACTCGAGTGTAATGAAGTCCCTTCCTCTCTTGCAAAACACAGGTAGCCTTCACTACAACTAATGAAAGTTATTAATCTCATTTTTAGAGGAAAACAATGCTCTTTCTTCCTCAAAGAAGGATCAGTAGAACACATTACAAAGTGGCAGCTAACAGTCAAACAATTACATGTTAAAAGTGTCTTTTTTTGCTTTTCATTTTGAATCAATTCGAAGGTCAAGATAAGGCAATGACACTAGAAAATAGAGTGACAATCAGTACCTTTCTGCCATTTCCATATTCTGATACTACTTTGGGACTATCCAATCGTAATGTTCATACAACAGTTTGACACAAACAACTACACAACTATTTTCAGAGAATAGCAAACAACAGGCACTACTGTACATTCCTTGTGCCCTCAAACTCATCTCTTACTTCAAAGAGAATTTAGGCTAGCTAAAAGATTAGAACCAAATCAATTTCTTTATCTCCTCTATCTATTATAAACTGAAGAGAGTTTTTAATTTTATCTATATATATTTATGGATTATATGTTTATGTATGGAAGGAACGCTGTGCTAATTTCCAATCGGTAAAGTGTTAAGTTAGGCTCTCTCTACCTTGATATATATCTATTTGCATAAAGGCATTGCCATTAAAGGTACACACTCACCTATGTTAGTGCACAAGACCATTCTTTGTCTTAATGTTTGTGTGTGCCTGCATTTGGTATAGCAGATAAAAAAATCTCTCATAAAAGAGCTTTGGCCCATAAAACGAGAGGGAATGTTAGAGTGTGCTCTTTTCCAATTAGCAAATCAATGAGTATTACAACAAAAATACCTGGAACAAACCTGAAGCTGCAAACACAACAGGAAAGCAAATGAGATGCTGTAGCTGTAAGCTGAACAAAACAAAGATTACTCAAAAGTGGCTAAACATAGCTGAATAATAAAATGTTATTTACCAAGGAGATCTGACATTGATGCTTTCTTGCTAAGACAAACAGAAATCCTTTGACCTAAGATTATCTTTGTTCTGCTTATCTTATGTAGTGATAGGACAAGGAGTAATGGCTTTAAACTGAAATAGGGCAGGTTTAGATTAGACATTAGGAAAAAACTCTTTTCTGTGAGGGTGGTGAGGCACTGAACAGGTTGCCCAGAGAAGTTGTGGCTATCCCATCCCTAAAAGTGTTCAAAGGCACATTGGATGGGGCTTGAGAAACCTGGTCTAGTGGAAGGTGTCCCTGTCCATGGCAGAGGGTTGGAACTAGATGATCTTTCAGGTCCCTTCCAACCCAAACCATTCTGTGATTCTATGATTGAATTCCCTTAACGAATACCTTATTTCAATGAGAAGGTTCAGGGAAAGGAAAATATCATACAGACAAAGCAGCATTTTTCCAAACTGGCATAGATTTCACATTGAGGGCCCACAGACCCCTAGAACAGGTTGCAGTACTGTAAAATTAGTAGCTTTGTCACATGTAGCATAACATGCTAACAAGATCCAACAGGCTGTGTTCACTCATGCATTGTGTGCTCACATACACACCCACACACACAGTGGCTTCCCCAAAAGAAAATCAGTCTTTTTTTTTTTTTCCTGTAGAAAAATCTCTCCTCATTTTTTTCAGAAGCAACCAAACCAATCCTGTTAACGTTAAAACACTGCTGTCCGATGTCCACACACGGTCCTGTGCTGCTCCTCAGCTGTCCCCCTCAGAGTTAGGTGGCACTGCTGCTGGAGCAGGGGGTGCTCTGCGTGCTGCCAATGCTGTGCGCTGCGCTGCTGTTCTCCGAGGCTGGCGGCGACGTAGGGACCTGCTGTCTTCCCGCTGTTTCCCCTGAGGGACAGGCAAGAGAACAGGTGGGGTCAGGAGAAGGGAAATTGAAAATGTTATCACAGAAAACAATAATCCATTTCTGCCCAGTCTTCCTCTTCTGGTGGTCTGTTTTTCCATGCAATTAATATATTGGGTAACGGACCTTAATGAGAGTATCACTGAAAATGTTACTAGACTTTGGCACCCAAGCATTGCTGTGCACATGGGGAAAATAACACCGCTCTTTCCTTGAGCATTTTACAAGCAGCTGATGGAAACTGCCAAGATCAACACTGTCTATCTTCTGTTGTCAGCTGTCACTCAAAATGGGTCCTATTACACAACTCAGACACTTTATAGCTTTGCTGTTTCCAGGAAAAAGGCCAGGAAATGTAGACTTCAGTTTTAATGCCAGTTTATAGAGCAGTGTATTTACTAAAAGTGTAGCTCAAGAGAATGTTCTTCAATCAGCTGGATACCACATATCCTGACATACAGCCAGTTTTCTTCATGTAGAAAAATAACGGGCTATCCTGAAAGCTTGACTTGATTTACTCCTAATACAACATACAGGAAGCTTTCCTATAGCTACCACAGTATGTGCAGCACTTACAACCTGTAGTGAGAACATGTCTCACCATTTCTTTTTAACTGTTTACTGACAATAAATTAAAACCCCTTCATTATTTAGATTGCCAAATCAAGCACTAGGAGTTTCCTCACACCCCTTCGGCACCTGTGGCTGGGGTTCCAAGGGAAAAAACTAAGCACAAAAGTAATGATTATGCCATTTAATGCCTAGAAGATGATAATGAGGCCACATAGGAAACCGTAACTGTGGCATTTTTAAAGTTACAGTGCTCAAGTCTGTAACCTTAGCAATATTACAAAATAGTCTCTTCAAAACAGATGGCAAGACTTAAGTTTATATAATGTGCACTGTAGCTGCCCCCTCCCTTGAGCTCATCTCCAGGATGTGAACCTGTGATCTCAGTCACACTGCTGCTGCCTGAGCTGCAGACCTGCCGTGGCCGCCAGCACCAGCACGGCTGCTTTCCCAGAAAAGGAGCAAGAGGGAAATGTTTTGCGGGATCATGGGCAGAGCAATTAGGAAAAATCAAAGGCTAGTACATCTCCTGCCTCATGAGCTTATAGTGATGCAGCCCTCCTGCTCCACATTATCTTATGTTACCTAAAACCTGATGCCATGGGTCAGGTCTGCACACTCCAATTTTCCTTCCATGTTCAGGATTTGGTAGAGATCCCACTCCCCAGTGACTGCTTCAGTGACAGGCTGAAGGCTGGAGGCACAGCCTGCATCCAGAGGGTTACAGTGCAAGGACGAGCCAGCTTCCTCCCACAGGAGCTGCTCTGGCACATCCCCATGCCCTGTGTGCTGCTGCCCAGCTGCCAGAGCCCGAGCTTCTCGGAATGTGGCTGCAGAGGAAATGCGCCTTTAACGCTTTGTGTCTCAGGCAAAAGAATATCCTCCTGCAGGCTGCTCAGTATTCAGAGGTCTGCTACAAACAAGGGAGGTCTGAGGATTTCTCACAGCAGAGGTTGCAAGTGCTCTGTGTAATGGAGACCAGCAGGTTTGCTGCTAGCTCGAGCCACAGCCACAGCTGAAGTGCACTTAAGGCCCCACAAGACACAGCTCTTGCCTTACCGCCCACTGGTTTAGGAATGGGGAGGAAAGAAGGGACAGGAGAGGACAGAAAAAACAACAAACTAAACTACTAAACCACACCGCCCAGGAGGCCAAATAAGCTTTTTAAAAGAGGGTGAGGATTTTGTTTTTAAATTCAGCATTCAGTCCAACATTTACTCTTGTGAGCAGATTTTGAGTCTGTTTTTCCCAGTGTAAGAAATAACTGTGTAGCTCACCCATGAGCTGTGGATTTCTGCTCATAGGCAGCAGGTCAGAATCTACCCCTAATCATCTGCAAATAAATCAAGTTTCAGCTTTAACTTGCTTTAGAAATGGCTTTGGAACCCCCCCAGAATAAACTGTATCAAATCAAAGTATGTGTCATCCTGCTGAAAAGGTTTTCATAAGCCTTGTTTGGATGTTTCTTCCCCTCCTGACTTGCTCCCTTCACCCGTTGTTTGTGTACGTCTTCCTTCCTTTTGTACTACAGCCTATATTTATAAAGGCAGCGATAAGCAAACTCCCTTTCACTAACACCAGACAACCGAGCACAAGCAGCAGAAAGCAGCGAGGGGAGGCTGCAGACCCCCGGCCCCGCCGCAGAAGCCGCTCGGGCGGCAGAGGAAGGGCGGCCGCTGGGCTCCCCCGGCAGGGCCCCCGGCCCCCGCCTCTCCTGCAGCTCTGCTGTCACCCATTTTACAAACCACATGGTTACACACAGCTTCGCTCAGCCTCAGCACATCAACGCAATCTGTAGGCATTTAAACATAAATTCATTTATAATCCAAACACATGTTGTTCTTATTTTACGGCAAAGCGAAAGCGCAGTGCCGCGGTCCCCAGCAAGCCCAATTGCTCACTCTCCCCTCCCGGCTCCTCTGGAAAGTGTCCTAGCAGGCACCCTCCCTTCTGTTTGGGTTGGAAGACCCCTTCCTTCCACTGTAATGGCCTCTGCGGCACCTCATTTCTAGAGCACCACCAGCAGCTCTGATACACCATAATCACTTCTTGAAGAATAACAAATTCTCAGTGTTCTCAAGAAAAAAGACAATCCAAATCACAGTGATGTTACGAACACACAGCCTAGAAACTACATCTGGACCGGCTGATTTTTTCTCTATTTTATTTCCTCAACACTAGCTAAACTGTAGCAAAGCTTTTTTAAAAAGAGTATTCAAAAAAAGGATGTAAAGAAATGTAAACTATCACTGAAGAGGCATTTTCCATCTGTCTTTTTCATGTAAACGGCTTCATGTACGTCATGTTACCGAACCAGAACTGCTCAGAATGGACACATCTCATCTATTGACAGTAAACAAGCTTTTACCCATCTGAACGCGACAACATGCACTTTATTATTCACACTTAGGAAAGCTGCCAGTTGTACTCCCTGTCCAGGAAGTCTGAATGTTTGCTTTTCTATCTCCATTTGCCAAATATAATTGGTTGCTATGTCAGTTTACTTTAAATCAGATCCCATAAAAAAGGGAGAAGTGGGGGAGGAGGAACGCTTTTAACTTCTTGGATTTTGGAACACTTTATCCTCTTAACTTGCAACACCAGCTGAAGAAGGAAAGCACGCTTCCTAAGAGAACACAGGGAAGGATGTTTTCTTTAACACACTTTAAAAGGTTTAACAGTCTCATTAACTAATCAGGCTTGTGCCTGTCCCTACTAAACATACTCACTGATCCCTACTAAGACACATATTACATTAATACATATTTATATGGTTAAATTATGAAGAGTTTCTGCATTCATGCACACTGCAAAATTTTTGCTTCTTTACAAGACCCCCAGATAAATAAGGTTAATTGTGGCAAATGTCTGCTATTTCCCTCAGTTCTTGGGTCCCTTAACTGACTAGAGAGAGGATCAAAAGTACTGAGTCTTTTTGCCAGACAAATCAGCTAAAATTCCTCCTCTGTTGTTCTAATATTAGCTTTCCCTCTCTCTTCTCTTACTACCCCTGTATCATAGGACATCTCTACTTCATGCCAAATTGTTTCAGAAGATCTAGAGTACTCTAAAGCACAGCTGTGATGCTTTGGCAGAAATTTTTCATGACTGAAATCAGCAAAAGCCCTACATGACAACACAACAATCCTCGCTCAGTCTCTGGAGATTAAATTCTACCTATCTTGTAGTTCCTTTCTGCTATCACTTGCTTGAGGTTTTAATGCTAATGGCCTATCAAGACGAACAGAAGAGCTCATTCACTTAACACTTCCTTTGTTAGTAGCAGAGACACACTGATTAAAGTGTATCAGCAAATCTACTACTGGCAAAAAGGTGGCCTTTTGCTGCATTGCACATAGCACTACAGCAAAAAAAATAACTTACTTCACACATCCCAAGCTGCCATTCTCTACCAGCAGTAGCTTTTATCTGAGCTCTGAGTATCAGCAAAACAGAGTTTAAGAATGAACTAATATTTTCCAACCTTTGGTCTAAATCATGTGTTAGAAACCCAGTAGTACTTACAACAAAAGATGATATTTCAGAACACGATTCAGCAATGCATAAATTCTCTAATGGCAAAAGACAGCCACTCTGTAGATGAAATTTAGATTATCTTTTTTTCTTCCCCTCTTCAAGTTAATAAAAGTCTGCAGCGAGCTCTAAAATGTTTCCACTGCAGCTGGATTATCTTGTCTGCCACAGCAGTTGTCCTCTAAGAGACTGGGCCTGCCAGAGCCTTTGCTGCACTCTGCAAGGTATGCTTTGTAGATACAAGATACTATGCACAGGAACATAGGTTCACTTTCACAGTCCTTTGAAAATCTGAACCAGAAAACTTCCTAGATAATTTTTATAATTTCTGTGATTCTCTAGTCTGATGGGTTACAGTGTCCCCTTTCTTTCTTATATTCATTTATTACTTTTTGTCTGGCCTTTTTCTCCAGTTATTTTCATCTCTCAAACACAAAGCCAGAGCAGCTTCCCTCTCCACTACTTGTATATGGTCACCATGACTGATGCACTTTGCTAATATAATTCTTTTAATGGGATTGGTCCAAGTTCTACTGTTGCCCAAGGATTTACCATGTTGGATTCCCAGTGTTCCTTGAGTACTGACACACAACATGTGTCTATGGATGGTTCTGTATGTGAGTACAGATTGAATATCTGCAAAGGCAGGACCAAAGGTATTAATCTAACAATTAGGTAAATTTTTTTTGTTAATAAAGGTTATCAATATGGGAATTATTTTCTTAACTTTCATTTACTCACTGAAATAGCGCTTACTTTTCTTCCACAATGTTTCAGTATTTATATGAGACAAAATTACACAATTTATACATATTATCACAACCTTTAAATTTTCCATGTTTGCTTCAATTTCAAACAAGTTTCATACACAGCTGATGCACTGAGAAGTATTAAGCTGCTTATACAAAATCGTTGCACTGCCAACTGGAAAAAAACGCCATAGTTTTTATTTCTAAACTAACATAAGCTCCTAGGTCATAATATTTATAGAAGCTCTGACCCAACAGGGCTGGATTCTCACTCCTAAATAGCTTCCCTTATGTTTCAGATGCCAAAAAAACCCCCCCTGCAGTGGGCTACAGAAGAATTTCAATGCTCCAGAGCTGCATAGGTTTGGAGTAATTGACCTCACATTTTTCTCACCTCCCAAAGATCTTGGTAGGGTCTTGTGAGGTCAAAAGTGGAAGTAGTCAGGAGCCCAGCATACTCTAAGGATCCTGAGATACCCTATAATCCTCCAGCAGCCAAGGTCACATTCTGGAAATCAAGGCTCCATCAGTGTCCAGTCCTTGTCTGTGGCATGCAATAGAAAGCTCCCCAAATGCCCTCTTCTTTCAATACAGTATTCCATTTTGCTAATTTAGTTTAGCATGGGAAAAATTTTTAAGGAGATACTGGAAAATTATCTGTGAATAAAGGCTGCACCAATTCAGACACATTCCTAATTATTTGGTTGCACACAATTAACATTATATGTGACTTCTAGCAATTGAAAATAGTAGTTGAAGAATGGAGGAATAAATAATTGTGGCAAAAATTCTGTGTAATCAAGGCCCAAAAAGTCTAGTCTAGTCTTTCAAGTCTAGTTATATTCAGAATATGTCTGTTTAGATAAAGCATTTTAACCATTTGGCCCACTTCTTGTACACATCAGCTTAATATACTACCTGAAAAAAAAAATCTTAAAAGTAGTATGGGAACCAAAGGGGATCCATTAACTGAAGTATTAACTAAATTTGAAATACAGAGATGCCACTAATGCTAATACACAAGCCAGGAATACTCAGTTTTACTCATGTCCCAGGTGAGTTTTCAAGACTTGTGTTTAAAATCACTTCAGCAAATTTTAAACCATAACACGCAACATCTCCCTTTAGGGAAGGGCGTGTATCACTCGGCTGATACGCAACAGAGGCTCATGGGAGGAGCTGCTGGAAAACTCCTGAGTAAGAAGAGAGCAAGAAAATAAAAGATCCCAGGACAAGCACTGCGGGCTCCCTTGCCCTGCCCTCTCCCGTGCAGTGGCTCAGAGGACTCTGTGTCCCCCCGCCGAGGCCCCGTCCGTACCTGTGCGTGAGTAGATGAACCAGAGCGCTCCCGTCAGCAGGGCTCCGATGACGAACGCCGCGAAGGCGATGCCCACCACCGTCAGCGTGTCCAGCCCGTACAGCACGGCTGCTCGGGGAAACACACACAACACAGGCGCTTCTTATTTTGGTGGCAGAAACCATTTCATAAAAATCCACCCTTACTCTTTCACGGAAGAGCTTTTTAAAATTTCACAGTTAACTAAGCACCATTTTGAAGAACAGACGGGCAGATTTGCATCAAGGAAATAAAAGTGATGCTTTCAAAGTGGCTTCAGTCCAACCAACTGTTCCACATCACAAAGTAAAACCCCAGCTCAGCACACCCAAATCTGGAAAACGTTGCAAAAATTAAGCATTTTCAGTTGGCTGTTAATAACTTGCTTTCAATTAAATATTCATGTAACTTTAAAGTGTGTTTTAAAAAGTCTAAGATTTTTGGCAAAAATGCTTTGCATTTAAATGGCCTAACATTCAAGCAAACTTTCCCCTACATCTCCTCAAGTTTAGTCTGAAATCTAGGTGGAGAACGGAACTGCTGTTAAAAGGGAAGAGATGCCAGCAAAAAGTCAGCGAAAACATAAATAGAAACAATTGTTTTTCACATTTGGCAACACTTTCAATAACTGAAATTAATTCCAGAACACAAAAATAGAAGCGCACACACACGTAAATCACTTTCTAGGGGAGAGGCCCTTTTGTAGGACCATTTCAAGGGTAACAGCATCTGGTTCCTGGATGTATTGGCCCCCAGCGCTAATCATCCAAACAGAAAAAATTTTCGCCTCTGTGTTTTTCTTTTCGGTAATTAGAAATACTTTAAAAAATGATAATCTCTAAGCAATCATTTGGGGAAATTTCTTCTTAAAAAAATGATTTCTAGTTTTAGTATTTTTAATGTCTCCCAGTGCAGAAAATTGCTTAGGCCAGTGAATAACATTTTACTGACTATGCTGGCCAGGAAATGAGCTGACTGGATCTGGGTAGTATCCTTCAGTGGAATTTTCAGTTCTCAGAAAACAACCAACACCCTCCTTTTGCACATCCTGCATCCAGCACATGTCCCTAAGGACATCCTCCATCCTCATTTGAAAAAAGTCTTCTCCAGCAGCTCCTGTTGGCAAGGGCCTTCAGGACCCATTTTTGGGTGCCTGTGACCTAGACACACCTGACAGATGGTGTCTTAGAAGGTTTGTCTTTCATTTTTTCTATGAGACTGTTTCTGGTTCCTTTGGCTACTTCTAGTCATTTCAAATCCAAACACAGAAGACTAAACTCAACTGTTTTTTTCCACCGGGCACCAGTCGGTGTCCTCTCCTCTTAGGAGGAAACACAGTGTTGCACGGAGAAGTGGAAGAAGCGTAATTTATCACTGCCTTTGCTACTTTGAACAAATTTAGTCTTGACAGGGACGGGAGCAGAGTAAAAACCTCCTTTGAACTTCCTCTTTAAATCTCCCTTTTCTCCATTCATTCTTGCTTTTGGCTGCACATCATCTGCACCTTCCTGTTTGTTATTTTCTTCTAGTGCTGCTTCTCTCCTTTTCTGGGTCATTAATCAACCCCAATTAATCACTACACCAAGACACCATTAAAACCAAAGAAGTTAATCCATATCAAGGCAGTGATCTCATCTAAGCAAGGCCTGTAGGTGCTGGTGCTGGAGCACCTGGGGCTGTGGCCAGCTGTGGTGCAGGACAGGAGTGAGGCTGAAACAGGACACAGGTAGGGCACAGAAGCTCTGGGGGATGGCACAGAAGCTCTGGGGGATGGCACAGAAGCTCTGGGGGACGGCACTGCTGCTCTAGCACTGGTATTAGGAAGCAGCAGCCTCAGCAGAGAAGGGGGAGGTAACACACACACATCAGCACATGAACTTGCTAAGGCTGAGACTCTCAGTGGTGTTTGCCCAAACTTGATTGTCACATACACAAAAGGTCACTGTCCTCCTCTGAACACTGATGGGAACCTCTCAATCAACAATACAGTCAGAATTCTGTTCTGTCTCTGAATTAAACATGCACACACTCAGAAAGCTTGAAGAGAATTTTCTTAATTTAACTAATGCTTTCTAGACAAACGTTTAAAGCTTAAAAGAGATTGTTTTAAGAGTTACTTACGTGGCTGTCTCACATTTGGCTTTGGAAGAGAAGGATCTAATTTAAAACAAAGAAAATACACAAAATATTAATCAGAGTTCCACATGCAGCCTACAAACTATGCAGGTTCTGATCTGACAGAAAGACTTTAATTGCAATTTTTACAAACCATGAATTTCAGGAAAAGCAGCCCAAATTCAGTAATCTCATTCATCTCAGAAAAATTCTCTTAATATATTAATTATTCCTCAAGACACTCTATCTGGAGTATAGTTCTTGCATTGTATATTTTGCTGGCAAATACACTGCAACCTTTCCCAAGGCAGATGTCATCAGGTGTGACCCACAGTAACTCTGGTTACCACTACGTGGAGCTCTTAAAGATCCCAGATTGTGAAGGAACAAAGATTGTCTTAAGGTGATTACATGCATCTGACCATTTGCTAGTCATAAATATGAGATACCAGCACGCTAAATCACACACACACAAAAGCAAACACTCACTAAAGAATGGTGAGTTTTATGGCACAATACATATTGCTTTGTCCAAATTGCATGAATATGTGTTGATTCACCCATTTTCCTGAGTCCTACTTGGTATTCTGTCTTGGAAGTTGTGTGGGTTTTTTGGTTTGGGTTTTGTTTTTTTTTTTAATTATTATATATAAGAAATAAAAGATCATAGGTATTGTTCAAAGACCAAAGCTATTATTCTAGTCAAGAATATCAAATATCATCATCCTAGTGATGAAGATATCACCCCGTAACAGAAAGATACAAGAAAAGAAATGTTTAAAAATTGAAGGATTTGCCCGCCTTTTTCTTAACTGGTCTTTCTTATCTTTCTCCAAGAATGCTTCCTCAAGCAGAAGAGCCAGAGATTCTGGCTTCAGACCCAGGGAGCTGTTTGGTTAGCTGCAGTTTGATTCTGGATTGCCCAGCAACTCAGGGATTTCATTTATATTCTGGCATATCTGAGTGTGTTCAGTGCATCAGATGTAAAAGGATTTGATAAGACAGTGTTTCAATACTTGTTTTTGTATCTTTAGCAACTGGAAAAAATAGTTTAATTAATTTCTATGCAAACATAACAACTCAAAAATATTGAAAATAAATATATTTATTTATTTAAAGTGTTCTTAAACAAGACTATGCTTCTAACTTCTAAAATCCAGATGGCAGCACCAAACTTCCAGCAACATCCTTTAGACCATTAGGCTCTGAGACACACGTGCCCACAAAATCCAGAAAAGCATCTTATCCGTAAACTGTGTTATTGTCTCTTGTTCTAACATGTGAGTATCTCCTGCACATCACTTTTGGCAGATGATAGGGAATAGGTGGAACAGTAGTAGGAAACAGGTGAGAACAGAGGGGTGGGGGGGGGTGCATGCACAAATAATCTGGAAAGTTACCAAGTGCACGTAACAGCAACAGTATAACTGAATGTAAGATCTATGAGGAGGGCTGGACTGAAACCAAGGAGCACTGAAAAGTACAAACATGGGTAAGGGCACTATCAGATTGTCCAAACACTCCACTAGCATATCCCAAGGGCCAAGAAAATGCCTTCTGAGCTGAGAGGAAAATGAATTTTCCATGCTATTTCTATCACTGGCCTTTCTACAGAGAATATGAAATCAGCTAATGATAAGCTGTGTAGCTCATTATCAATTCTCTTCAGTCATCACTTCTTACATGTACTTTATTGTGATTTGCTCAGAGCAATTCAGAGGTAGTGAAAATCCTTGAGGTCTCCGAAAAACATCTAATTTAAAAACAAGTGCTGCCAGCCTTTAGAATTATCATAATTTTCTATACCTCTGTAGGATGGAGACACTTGTTAGTTGCCCATTTGACCTTCTTTCTATGACCTGTCTCCTTTTGCTGCAGAAATAATAATCTGAAGTTTCCGCACTTAGCAGAAATCTGAACACTGGTAGATTATTTCAACAGAACAATATGTATTTCCTAGCATGTAAATGGCCATCCACTGCTTTTCACGGGAGTGGGGGAGAGCATGCGGAAATGCAGGAGTGCAAAGGGAATGTATGTGGCATGGAGTTGGGTTTTAAACACTTCCATTGGGATCTACTGCAAATTCTCATTTAGAGACAGTACTGTGATTTCTAATACTGTCAATGACAGTTATAAGCTTGTCTGAAGAAAAAAAAACACCTTTGCAATGAGCAGTGTGTTCTGACTTTTGAAATGTCAAGCACATGACTTTCACATGTGGCTTGATGAGCAGACCCAGGGGCAGTACCTCACACAGTGTGGTTTTCAATACTGAAAGCTGGTTCTGTTCACATCAAAGAAAATGAAGAACACTACCTCTGAGAGGTAAATCCTCCTGTTCGGTAATGTGATATAATTTCTTCTCCAAATCTTAGGTTCACGTATTGGCCAACAATGGCATTTGGCTTCAAGAAAGGGGTTTTGATTCACTGCAGAACAACTGCATACCAACAAAGCTACGTTGTTAATGTGCCACTTTGTATTATGTCTGAAAGCTGGGATATGCTGGGGAGATTTCCACCAAGCGTCCCACAATTAGACCAAATCACCCACAATGCAACAAAATACTCTATCACACTGTTGTCTTGCAACTAATCTTTATAAATTTAGCTTGTCTTTGCACACTGAGACCTTGTGCCTCTGACAAAGACAACATTCTGAGTGGAGTCCAAGATGGGAGCTGCACACAATGCTCCACACATCATAAGGACAAGAGAGCTGAAGTACGAGTCTGTTCATTGAAAGCTGAATTTCAGTTGCAGGATTTACTCATTCCCAATAGAAAACCTACTGAAATAATATGAGAGCTAAGCAAAATGAAAGTCCAGAATCAGGCGCAAACCACAGTTTTAATTGTAACAGTGACAGATCAAATACTTGACTTTAATTCATAGTGGATTTGATCTGTATTAACAAATTTGTTAAAAACCCTCCAAATGAAATATGAGCTGACTTGCAGAGTTAGACAGAAACAGTTGTTGCCTATGTCCCCTAGCAATGCTGTATGGTACTTTAAATTGTTCAAAGACTAAACAGCATGCACTGTAAAACAGAGGTTAAAGGACTTCTGATGCCCATCCTTTTGATGCTCCCTGAAAAGCATTCCAGAGGTCAAACAGCCTTTGGACACTATTGAAGATTTTGGTGTGTATGTGAAGCCACTGAAGCCTCTTACGAAACTAGAATGCAAATACAAAAAGAAAATATAAATGCACGTATTTTCTTCTAGGATTGCATCAGAACATGACTGATGCTGTTGTCAGACTGATCTACTACAAAAAACTTTCAAATTAAATGACACTGTGAGAACAGTTCTTATTTCCTATCACTCACAGGACATATTCTTAAACTAGAATAAGGTCTCAGCATGCTGTTTGGCATTATCTCATAATTCATTTCAGCCTCCCCAACTCCTTCAACCAGTTACTAACTACACTTTTTTTTTAAAATAAAAAAAGATTGGTTATGATTGTTTCATAATCAAACAAGTCACAGTGGAGCCCCTTTGTGCATACTATCCTTTGCTCTTCGTAGTTTAAGAATCTAGTCAGTCTTCAGTGGCCACCTCTTTGCTTTACAAACTTATCAGGCTTTAACATCCCCAATACTTTGCAATTCCATTGTTATTATTCCTAAATTTATATTTACAAGCACAATAAATAGAGGACACAGCAGGGAGCAGAACAGTGCCTTTGATCTCTGGGCAACAAGAAATTGCTCCAAGTGCTACTGCTACATCCATACTTCCAAAACCCATGTTATTTTGTACTACTCTTGAGTATTCCTTTCTCCATGCTTGGCAAAGCCACACGTCCAGAGAACAACGGAGGAGGTTAAAAAACAGCAATAAATTGCCCTGATGACTGCTGCCAGGGAAACGTCCAAACAAGTAACATCTTTCAGACACAGCATCACCACAAGATTATACAATGTCACATACTTGTAGCACTCCCTCATTTCAA
Organism: Pachycephala philippinensis; assembly: GCA_013397055.1. NCBI lineage: Eukaryota > Metazoa > Chordata > Aves > Passeriformes > Pachycephala > Pachycephala philippinensis. The sequence goes on along the minus strand of VWZT01010260.1, from coordinate 681,345 downwards.
GTGGCTGTATGTTACGTAGTATTATTTATATAGCATTATTAAACAGGTCAAGCTAATTTTCATACCTTCTTGTTTTCCTTCGTGTGTTATTACAACAAGGGGCTTGGTGAAGGTTTTCTTGTTGTGCATCATGGCCAGGATCATATCCACATTGAGAGAGGTGCAAGCTTCATCAGGAGGAATGCACTGGAGTGCAAAGAACCGAGTGTGAGGTCAGAGTCACCCATCTGCCAGGACAGCTGTGCAACTTGCACAGTTGCCTCATAACCAGTTTTACCCTACACAATTTACCAAAAAGTGGGAACCCCCAACCAACCTTCTCTTTTGTAGCAATCAGATTAAAATATTATCCAACATGGTGCATGTCTTTGGAAATTAAAGCTAACGTTGTTTGTGCTTTGGATACGGATAGAAAAGATAAACTTGAACCACTTGCGCAATAAAAAGCAATTTCTATTTGTAGCCACCTAATGAAATTTAAACAGAAACTGTAAATTATGTAGTCAAAATGCATAGTATAATAACTCTTATTTATTAAAATCCTGAGCCTAGAGATATCATGTTTATTACATCAATTCCACAGAAAACCATTTATTACCTTCAGAGTTCAGATGAAAAAAATACGTAATTTTCATCTAAATCAGAAGTTTTGATAAACTGAATAGTTTACTGACCTTTGGCAGTCCTTGAGTATCTTTGTCTTTATTTGTACACAAAGTCAACTCGCAGTGAAGGAAGAGCAGTGAGATGTTGAACATTGGTTTGAACACAAAGCTAAATCTTTTTCTGTCCTTCTGTGCATAAGGTATTGGAAAATTCACTTTCTCAATACTGTAGAATTTAACAGATTCGTCTTTAGGACAGATGTTTTCTATAATGGTATAGTCAGACATTCTATCTGGATTTGAAAATGGGGAAACAAAGCATGTTTGGATGGCAAAGCCCAAGGATCTGTCAGCTTTAGTCACAGACACCTGCATTAAAGAAAGAGATAGCAAGATCTCAGAAATCACATTTTAAGTTCACATTTCATTAATATTTTCAACAATTTTTAAAGCAGTTTTCCAGTGCCATTTCCAGTCTGAAATATTTTGAAGGCTAAATGTTAAGGGTAAACTGTCAAACCAGCAGCTGTTTAATAGCATAACCATGCATAAATACAGCAATCCTTTATCTTTCTGAAAGGAGATGAAAAACCCCACCCAGACAGGACACACAGTTAATGGCTGTGACTGCCACCTGAGATGGCACTGCCTCCCTTAGACACACAGGCTATAACAGAGCTGTATGGAAACCAATCACTAATTCCATGTTTTTGTACCCATTCGAAATGATAATGAAAATAGAAAAAAAAATAGAAGCAACAGATACAACAGAGAATCCACCCCCAGCCAAGATAGGAATGCAAAGGCAGAGAGGAGGTCATGGTCTGACGTGTGGGTGGCATTCCTGGACTGGAGGGGGTGAGGGAGCCTCCTAAAAAGCCATAATTTCTTGTGAAAGGCTTCTTTTAGCTTATTGTAAGTTTGAAATTCATATTCTTTTATGAAAAACAATTAAGACTGAAAGCTTCCAATGCCCTGATGTTGCTCAGCTGGACTGGAATGCAGACAATAAATGCTACAGAATAATTAGAAGAAAAAAAATAAATGGAATTTGTAACAAATGAGGCATGTTGCTCTTAATAAACAGCAGAAGCATTTTGTCTAACCATTAACACTGCTCAATGCAACAGCTCCCCAAGAAATCTTCTTAGAAGAAATATGCATACTTAATCCATATGTGCTGCATGTATCTTTAAGGAAGAGCCTGCCAAGTTGTGTGGTTTATGCAGTAATTTCTGGATGCTAGGAGTTTTGCAGTGAATAAAAGCATTTCTCTTTTTTTTTCTCTCCCTTATGTGAGCAGCAATCAAATTAGAGATGAAGGGATGTGCTGAAGCATCTAAGCAAGAGAGACTATCTTCTAAAAAGAACAGAAATAAAGATGGATGAACAAAAGTCAGCCACAGATACTGACATGAAACAAGCTGATGATGTAAACTAATTAAAAAAGAGACTATGGAAAGTAGGACAGGCATACTACAGTTAATTAAATAAAAGGATGAATGATATCTCAAGGAAAGAAAAGAACCAGAGGAGGAAGGTGGAAGACCAAAATATGGTAAGAAAATGACAGCAGAGAAGAAAGAAAAAAACCCCAGAATCCAAAAGATTCAAACACAAAAACCCCCTTACCAAACAAGGAAAAGAGAGATAAAGAATTTTTACCAAATATGTATTTATCAAAACCCAAAAATATTTTTCTGAATAACAAATGCAAAATAGAAATAAAAAAGGAAAAAAAAAAATCAGTGTCAGCTTAAAAAAATGGAGTCACAGAAGTTCAAAACTGATATGTTTTCCACTGTGCAAGAAGGAAAAACAGAAAAAAAAGGCTTCTGCCAGGACAGGTGATAAAGAAATCAGAACCTCCGTCTGAATAAACAGCTCCAGAACCAGACAAATCCAGCGGGCTCAGAGTCAGGGGGATTCATCCCAGATCAATGAAGGAAGTGAATCGTTTTAAGTGTCTGTTATAAAAATATTCTTAACTGTGACATGCTTTATTTTTGCTTTAGCTGTCTTAAGTACTTTTCACTGGGTAGAGAACAAAGAAAAGACAAAACACACTGAAATCCTGAAGAAAACTGCACCAATGTCAAATGGATCACTGTGCTTATCATGTGCAACATGGGCTCCCAAAGAGGAACTAACTTGGGCAAGAGAAATACGGCACAGCACTGCTCCTTCTTCCTTGGGCTCTTACAACCCCATGGCTCACACCTTGTGATTCAGTTGCCTAGAAACTGGCAGTACTTCTTTATTGCCAAAGCTGCCTTTATTAATGTCCACCACTATCTGAAAATCCAAAATTCTGTTCACATAGCTATCTTTAAAAATACTGACTTTATTGGTTTGAAATTCCACAGATTTCATAACTCAGCAACTCACGGAAATATGATCATGTGCGAAACACACCTGAAGTCAAGGGTACACCCAGCTATTGATTTTGGTTTAGTATTATTTACCTAAATCTGCTAGATCTCTTGTATGGTAGCATTCAAAAGGATTGTAACTGATGTTTTTAAGCAGATTGGAGAGAGACCAGAATCTGTATTAACTGTGTAACCTGAGACCACTAGCATATGACAGACACACATTTGTAATAATTTTTTTGCGTGTCTATATCTTTCAGATGAGGTTCAGACATATAATGAAATGAAGCCATGAGGACATGCCAGTTCAGAGCAAGAGCTCTGAAACCACCTTTAAGTTCTGTACAGAAAAGCAGATATAGCAAGAATCACCAATTTACCTTGTAAGGTAAATTAACGCATTTTGCAAGAATCCTTTGGGGTTTTTACCCAAAATACTGTCCTACTTATCCTAAAGTTTCTGTTCTCTACAGCCACCATTGGCTTGAAACAACTGCCCAACAAAACCTTTCAACTGACATGAACAGATTTGGCTCAGTTGCACAGCCTTGCAAAACACTTCTGTTAGTCTCAAAGTCTTTTTCCGTTTGTTACCTCTACATATATTGTCCCATTCTTGGCAACAGAGAAGAGTCCTTGGGAGGGAGCAAGGAACAAATCTGTTTTGTACAGCTCCATGTTGAAGGTCACATTGGTGATGTGTGGTTCAGGAGGCCAGAAAATGCCTCTGTCATCCTCTGGCTGGTGCAGCGTGCAATTAAACTGAAATGAGAAAAAAAATACAGTAACATCACGAGTCAGGAGTGGTAGGACGAATTTGGTGTGTAAAACATAGGCCCACCCACGTTCCATCTACTTAGTGCAAATCTTCAACAGGGTCGTAAGAAACAGCAGTGAGAAGAAATGTGTGGCAAGACAAACAAATTTCTAGACAATTAATATAATTTATGTGAAATGCCTATTACAATAGGTGTTTCTTCACTGTCAGGTGCAAACCCGAGGATGACATACCGCTATTTCAGGCCAGCTTGAGAAAGCCACCTCTCCCTCATCAGCATCCCCTGGAAATCCATTATCACCCGATTCCATGTCGTCATCTTCAAAGCCACTGCCTTCAGCTGGTGATGACAGCTGAATGACAATCTGCACAAGAGGTATTGCAAACAAATTAGATTAGGTGATAACTGAGCACTCTCACGGTTATTATTTTCTTCTCTCTTCAGAACAATGCAAAGGCCAAAAGAAGAGCACCAGCTAAGCAAATGGTGAAAGCATGTCTTTAAAAGCCTTATGCTTAGCATGTAGGATATGCAGCTTATATGTAAAGAATGCCCCTGAGTTTTTTTTCCAGAATTCAGAGCCAGCGAAGAAAGTCACCAGTCTGGGTGTTGGTGCCTGAATGAGCAGCCTAGCATTTCCATTCTATTTCTGGTATTTTTACAGCCAACACTGAAAAAAGAAATGGCTTGCTAAAATGGTATTTTGCTACTTGCAGTTCTCCTTAGTGCACTCATTCAAAAAACACCAAAAATGTTAGGGCCACTAAAGGATTTTCTCTTCTGTCATTAGCAATTTTTTTTCAGACACATACTCCCAAAACCATGATATTCCTTCTTCACGTCCCCCCTTTCTTTTTTTCCTCACTGAATTTCCCCCTCCTTTTTTTTTTTTTTTTTTTTAACCTTTTCACGTCTTCATTTCTTCACCTGGAAATTTCTGGTTTCATTTTCCAGTGTTCTGCATTCGGCATGCTTGCAGCTTCTCAGCTAGTTCCCTCCCTTCCAGGACTGTAACTTTGTTTTCTTAGACATAGAGCAACTGCTAAAAAGTGATATATACACACCCTTTGACACTCCGCTGCAGGGTGTCTGTATTTTAGGAGAAATGCTCCCAAATTCTGAACAATCCCATACATGATTGGGAGTTCAAGTGTGAAGCCAAGACTATTAAAATACATGCTGGAGAAAGGAGAGGAGGTAAACAGCCACTTTACTTTGGGCCATAATGGAACACAGGGACCATGGGAGTATTTATAGCTCCAGACCCACTCTGTTCTGTTGTTTGATGATTCTATCTTGGTTTGGGACTGTTTCTAAAGTTAGGTGCTACTGACTCCCCAGCATAGAACAGTTTTAACCAGGCAAGGTCAGATCAGATTGCCTGAGCTGTGTTTGGGTTGGACCACAGGCTTTCCATCATTTGCCAAAGTTACTTCTATGTACTGGAAAGCTCAGCAAGAGAAACGTGTCATTACTTTTGAACCCAGAATATCTACATTGTACTCTGGCTCATAAGCTGAGCCAGCCTGGAAGCAGTTGCTTACAACCTAACTGGGCTCCTTTGCATCATCACTCATATACTAATACTCAAGAGTCCCTTCATTATGTATAGCAACTGATAAAAAATACAAACTCAAATTCTAAGAGAAAAGCATGCAAAAATAATGTCATTTCCTCACATTTTAAAAGCCTTTTTTCACACACAATTTTACAAGAAAAAAGTTCCACTTAATTCAGGATATGAATTAAAAGGTATTGCTTTGTGCAAGTACAAAACTTCATTCCTATTTCTCTTTACAGCAATGCAGCACTGCTTATGTATGGATGCATCAAAGCTGCACAGGGAACGCCAGTGCAACCTCTCTGGTACAGATGGTCCCAAAGGGCAGCCATGCTGTGAAATGTATTTAACTCCAACTCCTCCTTTTTCCTTTTGGGATACTATCTGACCACAGGAGCACACTGAATGTGCAGCCTTCATACCTCCTTGAATACAGGGACTGGGACTGTGGCTGCAACTAGGCTTGAACTAGACAGGAAAAGATCAGGATGCCTCCTTTTTGCTAAGACTAAAGCTAACTACAATGGCTTCCTTGTACTACTATGATGTGCAGTACACAGAAGGTGGATCCTTTTTGTAACATACTCACAGAGTTAAAATAAACAATCTTGTTCAAGATATATGCTGTCCGAGTCCCACATTTGTTGAGTGAAGATTCCAAGATGAAGTGGGTCCCGTTCATCCTGGCTTTGCAGGAGTGGTCCAGCAGCGAGAGCTCTGTCCGGGGGTAGCCACCAGCCTGGAACAAAGGTGCTTTGTGAGGGGCTGAAGCACAATTGTGTTCAGCTCCTGCTTAAAGTGCAGTTCAGTCACTGTTCGTGACTGCTGACAGGAGGAAGTGAAGTTCATTGTACTGACATCCAGGGAAGGTCACTCTCAAAATGCTGTTATACATGGCAGACAAGGAATAAATGTAACATGGAAAAAAAGGAAACAACAGGTTCATTATTAATCTGCTGATTAATAATGCTGACTCTGTTTGGTCTGAAATGAGCTAAAAACGCTGGCTGCATCAGGCTCTTTTCCACAATACAAATGGACACAAGCAACCTGTCAGCTGGTAGATGGTAAAGATAGATCTGTTTAGGTCACACACTGCTACCAAAAGCAGCTTCTTTGTACTTTGGAAATTAAAAACTCAGACTGATGTTTGAGTACAGTAATTGTTTTCCAGAACCAACCATGCACACTGTCAATCAGAAAACCACCAGGTTGTTGGGAAGAGAAAACACGATTCTGAGTTACGGCAATGAACATCTACAGTATAGTTTCCTCACCAAACTGTTTTTGGGAGGGGTTGTGTGGGGATGGCTGTAGAACTTCGAATGTTTATTTTTTCAATTAAAATGCAAATAAAATGGTCTGCCCAAAAAGGCTTCCCCAGTTTTGAGAATAAGGTATCACACCAACCTGTAGAGAATCTTTTTCTACAGCTACCGTCATGACTTTGTCATCACACTTTATTGACAGGGCCATATCAGCACTGCCCTGAACTTCTTCAGGTTCTTTATGTTTTGAGAGGGAATGCCCGAAGTCATGATTTATGAATGTATCTACTGAGTGCCTGGATGGGAAGATTTCTTCTCCCACCGTGTCATGTCTTCCTCTGTTAATGTGAAATGGAAAAGTCAGGCCATCGGTATTCTTTGGAGCTGGCAGTGGGTGAGCACCCAGCAATTCTGTCAGCTCTGGAGGAAGGGAATGGTCTTCTTCATCGTTCATCTCTTCTGAAAAAGAACAAAGAGCAACAAATCCACTTTAGTTTATTAGATACTTTTCCTAAAAAGTATCCAGAGCTAATAGTTTTCATACAAAAAAAATATTATCCATTAAGGGAGCTCCTGAAGGACATTAAAAGCTGCATCTTTGTACTTTTCAGGTAAGTAGCCACAACTCCTACAACTAAGTGCTTAGTTGCTCCTGAGGCATCTAATCTTGGTATACTTAGTCCCTGCCAGAAATCTCTCTCACCAGGAGCTGAAAATAAACTTTTGATGAGTGGACCTATTTTATGCAAAAGATCCACAGAAGTAAAAGAAACATCCCATTCATCAAATACACTATTTTGGTGCTGCTGAAACAGCCTAAGTGCAAATCATGAGGTGAAATTCTTCCACTACCTGACCCATCAGAAGTTCAGTCACTACTTTTGTGAAATTACTTATACAACCAGAGTGAAGCTAAATAAGTGTTAACTTTATAGTGAGTAGATGAGAAAACTATCTCTTGGCTTATACACATGACTGCTGAGGACAGAACCCATGAGAGTGCAATTGATAAAATTAATGTGAACATAAGCTTTATCAAAATTTTAAAACAATAGTTTTAGTGGTTGAAACTCAGAATTAGTGAAAAAACAGATGCAACTCTGCTAGCTTCAATGGACCCAGATAGCTTTACATCAGCAATTACTTTGGCCAAATAACGATTTTTTTTTAAATAGTTGTATTTATTCTGTTTGTTCAGACTTTTTTGGTAAGCCACTCATGTCTGTAAACACTTTCAATGTTTATTTAATCGTCTCAAGGAAACACTATGCTCATACTTGTGGAAAAAACACAGTAAAAAAAAAATCAACGCTCGATTTATTAACTAACAAGATACCCAGTTGCTGACATCCATTTCAGTGAACACTGGGTATCATAAGCTATAAAGTTTTGTGTGTTGGATAAACTATAAACATTTAATTCCACCAGATTTCAGGAAATAACACAACTTGCCTGGACTTTTCTAATCAAAAAGTCACAGATTATTATTTGCAACCATCATTCATAGATATCACCAGCATTCTTGACGATGAGCAGTAAAAGAAGTGTAACAGCCAAAACCAAAGCCTCAAAACTGAGAAAACACCTTTCAAGTAGTTGCATTCCTGGAAACACAAGATATGTTTTTCCTACATGCTAAAAGTCCATCTTCAAACTTACCTGTATCTTCAAGTTGCAGATGAAATCTGTTAGCAACAGGTGCTCTTGTGTAGGAAATAACTGGACTATAATTATGTTCATAGGCCCACTTGATCAAACTCTCATGCGACGAGGGAATGTCAGGTATTACTGATTTACTCATAGTCATGGATCGTTCTGTTTCTTTTCCAAAACCAATACTATTTGATGTCTGCAAATAAAGAAAAAATTGGTTTGTGATTTACCACTTAAGGATACTTGTGATGGAACAGTGACACTGATTGAACCCTGATTTTTTATTCTGTTTTACTCTATTAAATAACAGCAAACTGAGGACACCTGGGAAATAAACCAAACCCTGCCACCTTAGGCACATAACTGCTACACAGATGGAAAAGAGCCCCCTGCTTCCTCTCAGGCTCTGGCTGGAGTACAATAAATCAAGGCAATCAGAAACTGTTAATCCCTAAACAAGACAAAGACGCATTTACAGCCTTTTGTATAATGCCATACGCTCTTCAAAACTGAGCTGAAATTACTCCTGAGACGACGTGAACTCAAGATGACAGCTGAATTTTCAAATGCCCCCTTAATTTCTTGGATTAGAGCATTACTTGAGCTGGATATAGGAAAACCTTTGTTCAAATGAGCATTACTGAAAAAGGCAAAAAGCATGCTCATGAAGCAGAGCTGATACCAGCTAATGCTGTAAGTCAGCTGGCACCAAGGACAGGCTGTGTCTGAATGAGCTTCACCCTAGAAATGCCGTGTGCCTCCTCCAAAGTGTTGAGTTTGTTAAACAGGATTGAACTAAATGCTTAATAGAGCAGCAAGTGAGAGCATGCACATTTATGCATGGCCAGACTACTTAAAGAAACAACATACATTTTCTGCACATGAAAAGATTTTAAAATTACTGAACAATACAAGTTTTACACAAATACGTTGATACAACAAACTCATAAATGTACATGCTGACCTTATGAATGCACATGCTGAATTATTATTAAATAAATGAGTCACACAACCACTTAGTTTTCATTTTCCTGTAAACGTTTTGTAAAATTTCAAATTTTCTTGCCCAAATGGGCAAGTCAAAGGAACATAACAAGTATATCTCACTGTTAGAGGGGCAGTTTGAAAATATTCACTGGTCTTACACAAACTTGCATTCAGCAGCTTGGCATCTTTAACATGTATTCATTCACACCAAAACTAAATACATATATATTTATTTTTACACTCACAACATTACTATTATCACTATAACAATCACATCAATGGCTACAGAACAAGCTGAACACAGATGCTGCAGGAAAGGCATGATGACCCACTTCTCAATGATTCCTGCAATATGATTGAAATGCACTTTCTAATGCAGCTGATACCATGGAATGTTCCACAAACACTTTCATTCCCATGCTCGATTACCTTCTCCATCATATAGGCTGCATCTTCTTTTCATCCCCACTGGTTTTCCTCAATGTGAACAAATCTTACATCTCTTTCACTCTAGAACACCAAAAGATTGACCAGAGAGATCTCTTTTGGACAGTGCTCATATGGACATGCTACACAGGTCACAGAGCTCAGCTGCACTCCTCTACCTGACATCTGAATGAGTTTTTGAGCAGAGAAGTGAATAAAGCATGTAGAGAGTCCTGATGGAATGGCATTGTGTACCTTCAGCTCCCTCCCTCGTTTCTTCCTAAAGACCCAGTTCTGCAGCCTTTAAATGCTTGGAGCTTCACAACTGAAGTTCAAGATAACTAAGTGCAGAGTGTCTGCTTTGAGGATACTGTCACCAGTACAGTTATCAACGCCCAGCAAAGGCCACTGAAGCTTAGAAACAAAAATGGAGCAATCGGTATCCTAATTTTAGTGCCTTACTACTCTTTGGGATCAACTGATCTTTCATCTTCCACAGATGCAAATCTGGACATGACTGATCATGTATTTTCATATTGCCACACACCTTTGACTGGTAGGAGTTACTATGCTACCCCAACTCTGCTGCATCTCTTTACTTTTCTGTCACGAGGAGACAGCTGAACAAATATTATCTCAGAACTTTACTGTCCTAGCTGGCACCCGAGCATTTCCAGGGCTTGTTTACGCCCCTCCACTCCTCACTGAGCCTGTAAATGTTCAGTCTTGCATCGCCTCACTGAAACAAAAGCAAGAACAAGGGCTTGCAGAAATAGACCTTCCTTCACTTGCCTGCCCTGCCAACACTTTCACACGCAGTGATGGAAACCAGGCAATCTGAGCCCCCACTAACCTACTCAGAATAGACATCATTTCAGAAAGTGGTGGGCAGCTGTTCTCAGGTAAACAACAGTCCCTCCAAGCTTCTGAAACCCTCACAGGTTTGTTTCGTGCATTGCACCTCTCCCACTCCTTGCCCCTCAACAAACTTATTTTCTTTCTGGAACTTCACTGCACAGTTCCCAGCTTTGCAGAGGGACACCAGCTGCAAAGGAAGCCATGTGAACAGAGTGTACAAGCCCAGAACCACAAAAGCACTGCATGTAAGGACTGCCTGCACACGGGAGTTAAACACAGCCCGGGAGGAAAGCACTGCACATACATCACGTGCAACTAATTCACCTAAAGCACACCCATTTTACTTGGGTTTGTGTCCATCCTCTTTCAGAGTTCCAAGAAACACAGAAAGCTGGGAGATGAGCTATATGACCTAAAACATCTTTTTCATTTTTTTTTCTGTGAACTTAGACCTCAATATAGTTCTGGGTTTGAGGCAGCTTAGCACTAACCTTTCCCTCTCAGCTTGCCAATCCCCTCAAGACAACTCTAATTCGTAGTGAGGGCAAGAAGTTAGGAAAATTGAAGTGCATGGAACTGCTTCAACTAATAAAAAGAACATTGTGAAACATTACCTAATTGCTTAGTAATGTTTTTATGCATTGTCTAAATTTGGGCTTGGAAAGGCCTTCAGCTTAACAGAGATATGAAGAGATTCTAAATGCTGGATATGCAGGCTTTTTAATGACATGGAGGAGTTTAGTTCCCTCCCTTATCCCCTCTAAATAAAGGAAAATGAACATGTATTCAGAAAACGAAGCATCTATACAAATGAAGTAGTAAAGTAAATAGTTACTCACAAATCCTAACATGAATACAAAGTCTTTTAAATACTGACATTTCTGTATATATTTTATGTATTATTTTCTCTTTTTGTTAATCTAAATAAAATGTTACCTTCTGGCACTCATTACAGAAACAATTTTTAATTACATTTTTTACTCATACTTTCAATAATTAACGAAGAAGAACTTTAAAAATAATAGCAGCCTTGCTTTTGTATATTTAAGTGCAGCATTTTAGAAATTTTTAATCCTCTTGGGATTTAAGAAACCCTCTTGTGAAAATGATTCATCCATAAAGTGATAGCTTCACGGACATGAAATACGGTACTTGAGCTATCTCCTAGCACGGTGTGAACTAAAGCACAATTCTCTATCCTGGGAAAGTAGATCCATATATGCCCAAAATATACAGTGGTGAATTTTATACGATAACCCAGAACGAAACTTTGAAGTCAAGCACTGGTTTTTGTCCTTCTGCTTACAACAGTGGTAATCCTCAGCAACCAACCTTGACCCTTCTCTTTATGGACTGACTATTTCGGACCTACAGAATGACCAGAACATCCTTTCCTGTCTCTAAGATAAATACCTGTCAGGGATCAAAAGGGAACTTCATCATCCTCCCTAGATAATTTTTCCATTCAATTTTCTGAGCAACACCAAAATATGCTTTCTTTTACTTCACTCTCAAAAGCTACTATGAAATCCTGCTTGCCAATCTGTTTTCTTAGGAGATTTAGATCAATCAGCCTTTGGATCCTGCCAGAATTTCCTCTGCACGCATTAAAAGCAGAAAGCAACTAAGCAAAGTAAAATTCCTATAAATACAAAGAACTGGAGATTGAAAATGTAACTGAATTGCTGCAAAACTGCTAACCATGAGGCTACTGGGTGGTCCTAAGCAAACATTCAGTTCAACTGTACAATGTGCTCTTAACTGATCGCTTAAGACAGAAATAGGCCACAAATTTATAGGCTGCAAGATCAGTTCAATTGTATTTATTTCAGAGCAAGGGAACATATATTTTCTTAGTAGAAATGGTGTTAAGCCACAAAGCCTGTACCAAAAATCAACATGAATCAGCATCTCCAGTAATTTTAGAAGTTTAACTTTAGAGAGCCTGGTTTTAACTTTTAAAGAAATTATTTTTTGCTGTCTGAGGAGAGATGAGGTCAATTTGACCAAACACTTATTGGAGACAGAAGTACTGGCAGGGAAGAGGGATAGATACTACTACAACCACAAGCAGAAGTAAAAGAGTTTCCACTTCTAAAGGGATGTGGGTGTGTGCTGCATATTCTGCACTTGAAGGCATCATTCCAACTTCTGAGATGAACCTGTTGATCCATTCACCAAAGTAACAGCAAAAAGGGAGATGAGCATCCAACTCTGTGTTTAGGGTGCTTCAACAGAAGTCAAAAAGACAGACTAAATTCTTGCACTAACCACCTGGCTTCTGCAATGACTTGGTCAGTTTTATAGCCCATATAGTAAAGGTTAATGAGAACAAAAGTTTACATATTTACTCCTTAAAATGCAGTAATAATTAAAAAGAAGCAGCTAAGAGAAAACATTCAGAAATCAATATGGTCTAGCACTACATCACATTTAAATGGATTCTATCCCGTTGCAGCACGATAGCTCTCAAAAAATAAAGGTGCCTTAACTTACAATCACTTCCAGCTTTCCCTGGACATCATGAGACTTGATAACCCAATTGACAGACTTTCTACACTTGAGGATAAGAACGACATCTCTGACAAGTCTGGCGCCTGGCTGAGATGGTTTAATGTCAACGATTATATCCACCTGGAGAGCACTGTGTGTGGAAAATAGAAAGTTAGAACAGAATGCCAGAAATTTTCAGCTATCAACCTTCTTCCAATCCATCATGTTTCCACTGTCTGGCCAGCTGATTAAAATGCTGGATATTATCCCAGGCAACACAACATGTGCAAAACAGATTGTTATTCCATATACACTTAAGTGATTTTGCATAACAATAGAAACAAGTACTTTTTAGACAAAAAATATTTCTGTCTCTTATTTACAAGAAGTGTGCTACTCAATTCATCTATTATTTAGTGCACGTAACTTATATGGCTAGCAGGTTGCTTTCTAAAGTAAACATAATTTTCTTATTTCACTGTGACAGTGCCTAAATATAACTGTTTCAGTTTCCTCTGACTATAATTGTATTAAAGCTTAAAATAATACCTAAAAAAAAAATAAAAAAGACAAGCAGGTTAACACACATGCACAAAAAACCCAACCCAAACCACAAGTACTATATTGGCGGGTGTCTCTGCCTAAACAGTTAAATTGTGGAATTACTTTCCTTAAGATCTTGTGTGCTTTGAGGAATTAAGCAGTGTATTCAGTTTCCAATACTTCTGGATATATACTTACTTTAAAAAGAAAAAAACCCAGATGTCCAGCCTACCGCTTGCTGGAAAACAGATGAAAACTATCCAGATTTTCAAGACCTCAGTAAAATAAGTAAAGCAAATAGGTTCTCACCCATCAATAACATCTCATCATGCAAAATACCAATTCAACAGAAAAACCTATACTTCCAGACCATCTTATGGGGCCATACATTACAAGAACGTGCTCATCCCCAAGTAATAGGTTCCAACTAATATTCTGCACTGAGACTTAGTGTCTCTGGGGACCTTTGTGCCATCTCCTGCAGTTTTACACATGCCCAGCTCAGCTTCTGTATGTTTCTTTGGGGATTTAAACTTTGTAAAGATAGCTGTGGATAACACATAAAACTAAGAACAACGTAACTTAGTACCTTTTTATTTTACTTCTAATAGCAAAATATTTAAACTTTTTGCAGTGTTATCATCTGAAAAGCAAACTCCTATTGTACTATCATCCAAAGCCAAAAGCTTAGAATCAGGGCTGTCATTGTGTAACACTACAAGGGACTTGGAATGATGCTGAGATTATCATCAGCTCTGTTCAGGATGGGGCTGCATCATCATTTGGGGTTACCTACTCCACTTCCACTACATCTCAGCACTTTCTTACTATTCCCAGGTTGTTAGGCAAGAAAATTATCAGGCTTTGGGTTCAACATCTTGCAATGAGAATCATCCTTTTCACAAAAACACCTCCTCCCACCTCCATTTCCCTGTGTGATTTTCTCATTAGGGATAGGATGTGCTCATGTGTAGCTGCATGAGGAGCAGAACTGGACAATGCCAGATATCCAGTGTCAGCAGTAAGCAGATGGGATTTTAATTCTACCTTATCTCTGATGAAATTGTAACCATTTAAGTTTCATAGCAAATTTCTGTTCTAGCAATCATACTTGGCACTTAGGAAGAGGTTTTCCAAGTATGATTATCTGAAGCAAACCCCACTCATGTTCTCCCACTAAGATCTAGGAAAGACCAGCAAAGGATGAGTATTTTAAATGTCTTACCTCCCAAAGGTACCTTTGGCAATTTAGATAATCCTCATAACGTGTACAGAGAGTTACTTTTCCTAACCAGTAGTTACAAAGTTTTTGGTCAGTGCATCACTGTCAACCCTTAGCATTTCTCATAATTATCAAACTATCCCTTAAACTCAACTGGAAACTTGACAGAAAATACCACTGTGAATCTTCAGAGCAGCTGTGGAACACTAACCATAGACCACAGACCACTTGCAGCCTCTGGACACTGTTTGGGAGCCACTGTCCTAGGCTTTGCTGCCAGTCATCCCTACCTGTAACAGATTACTTCCAACCTCTCTCACCTCCTCACAAAGTGGTCTAACCTTAAACCCTCTCTGTCAGATACTGCCCTTACTCATATTCCCTTAGTCACCTTATCCTTGGAAAAATGTGATTGATTGAGCAAGAAGGGGGAGCAGTATATAGCCCACAAAAGCTGTGCTTTGCAGTCTTGTCCAAAAAAATCCTGTGATTCTGAAGCAGAATCCAAAATCTTTACATACTGAAGAACCAAATTCTATTTAAGGCAAAGTACAAAAGCCCAAGCTTTTCTTGAAAGGATGAAATGGCTATTTTCAGTTGATTTTTATTAGACAAGTGACATTTTTAGTTATAATTTCAAACAGTTTTAGTCTATTTAGATGATACTTTACCTGTTAGGATTGGAATTTGGAGTGCTTAGTTCAATGATATGAACTTCTCTTTCTTGGATTAAGTTAGACATAAGGCACCCCTCTGCTGGTTTCGGTTGTAGATATCCAGCAAGGTAATTTAAGGAGAGAAAATTCTTTTTTATGTTGCACAAGGGAGGAAAAACTTGATCTGGAGGGGGAAAAGAAAAAGAAAGCATATGAACCTTTAAACACAGATGTCAGCTTAGATGTACACACGTACCACATCAGCTTTAGTGTGGCACTGTATTGCCAAAAGGTGAATCTACCATCCATATAAGCACATTTGACCAATCATCACATTGAAAGGGAGGTCACTGTTGTAAGAACACATCACCTTTCTGATATAAAAGATACACTTCTAAACTGAATAGTTACTATTTATGGATTTAAACATTTAATGAAAGAAAATCCCTGCAAAGAGAAATTTGAAAATGATTCTGAAGGAAACTATGTGAAAACTTCTCAAAATGAATAAAATACATTCAATTTGTTCCTTGCACTTTCAAAAGAGATTTCTTTCTTTTGCAATTTACTCAGAGATAACCTTTGGAATCAACTCCTTCTCCCTGTGGAAAATATTTTATTCTTGTTATTATAAACGTACCATTTTTTAAATACTACAGAAAGTACTTTCCATTTCCTTACTCGATATATTTCCTATATATTGTGTAGTCAGTGTCAGTATTGTCTAGATGTACTGCGTTTCTCTTGCACATGGAAAATTAAAAACAGCAAGATAATTATGGAATCAGTTGTTGATCCAAAGTTTGATCATAATATCCATAGCTGAAATGATGAAATTCTAGCATAGCTATTCAATCTGTCTTTTGGTTTTAACTGCCTAGCTGAACATGAGCATTTCAGAATCACAGAATAAGCTGAGTTGGAAGGGACTCACAAGGATCATCGAGTCCAACTCCTGGCCCTGCACAGGACACCCCAAGAGTCACACCCTGTGCCTGAGAGTGTTGTCCAAACACTTCTTGAACCTGTCAGGCTGGTGCTGTGAGCACTGCCCTGGGGAGCTGTTCCAGTGCCCAGCCACCCTCTGGGTGAAGAGCCACTAGTGTACAATGCAAACCATAAAAAACAGCCACTTCATATGAAGTTCTCCTCCACAGCCTACATTGCTGTACCCCAGGAAACAGTATTTTCACTGAAAATCAGGAACACTTTGCACTTCTGAGATAGCTTGACAAATGAATTGTCATAATACATACAAGGACTAAGTACCATGTTCAAACACATGAAGTCCTGTAAGAATACAATTCCACATGGCTGGGTCTTTGACCATTGCTTTACAAGAAAGACTTTTCCTATTAAGGTCAGTAGTAAGATACAAAAAAAAAAAAACAAAAACAAAAACAACACCAACCAAAAAACCAAAACCAAAAAACAAAAAGAAAATTAATCAAATAGCATGCATCGTGAAAACAAAACTGTGAACAAACTCTTAAAAGCTGTGCTGAGGCCATGCACTTTCTAAATGAGAACTGAAATGTCACCTCTGAAGTGCATTTGTGTGTGCTACACAACTGTGCAGGAAGACCAGAGACTCCTGTGACTCTGCTGTCTGCAGAAACAATTAGGGGAGTTTCTTCTCCTGATCTTATACAAAGTAGCCTTTGAATATTAACCCTGTTGTCTCCCCTACAGAAGCTACTAAAGCTGTGTAGGGCTGTAACTATTCATACTGCCCAAGCAAAGCACTTCTCTAACATCTGGTCCGTGCCCTGCCAGATTAGCCTTGAATGCAGCTGCAGTTCTGCCAGCTCCTCCCACAACAGCACAGAATGGAAAATGATCCCAAATGGTCTATGCTGAGCTTGAATTTTTAAATACATATAAATACATACACACACACAGACACACTAGGTATTTGCTTCTTAACTGCTGTACAACATGATTCAGGCCATACAATAACAGTTCTGGAGTAGTTTGTGGGTAATCACCACATGTGCTATCATTTGCCATTGCAAAGAACTCAGTTCTTGCTCCTGGCACTTCCATTAGGCGTCTCTGGAGCTCTCCAGAACTGCTGCTCTTGCTGCCAGAAGCACAGAGACTCCCCAGCCTGGGCCTCCACTCGATAGCACGCTTTTCCTCTGCAGCAAGTTTTAACTCTATCACGGGCTACTTGACATACACACCAAAATGTATTTACTCTCGTCCACACGAGTTATCAAAATTGGGCTGGAGCAGAAAAGAAAGGGGATCCATTTCATCTTTCTTTGCTCACTACACATCTCTTGTTAGTTTCAGGGCTGTCTACTCATTTCTGGAAGGGACTGCAGGTGTCTGCAATCAATTAAAAACATTACCAAACCAGCCAACAAACAGTCAGTTTATGGATTCTGCTCCTCTCTAATCTCCCCAGACTCCCAATATGGAATCAGAGGTGAGGTTTGCAGGCCACACCCTGAGCAGAGGGTCTCTGGCCAGCAGGCCGGGGTGCCGAGGGGCCCCGCTGGCCAGAAAGCAGCGGAGCTGTGAGCAGTGGCTGGCAGCCACCCTCTCCTTCGGCCAGTGCCAGGCTGCCTGGATGGAGACAGAGCACTGCACACCAGGATCTCTAGTTTCTGTGTGCAGCACTTCTATTTTACTGATGAGGACAGACACTGTCTGCTCTATTCTGCACAAATTAGGTGTCATCCACAGATTCTTGGCTAAAAGCTGAATATCCAAGCTTAACATCATCCTGAGGAGGTTTTTGTGCAAATGAGCACTGTTAATCAAGTGTCACTCTCCAAGACAGGCACCCTGGGCAGCAGCAGCTGGATTCAGCAATAAAAATCCCATCCAAGCAGAGCTTGCCTTTCAAAGTCTGAGCTGGGGATAAACAAGGTGTTTGGAATTTTCCTTGGGCGCTCTGATGGTAGGGCTTATTCGTGTGTATTTCGCAGTTTGCTAGCCCTTAGCACAACAGAGATCAGAACCTTGACTGGCATCTAATGGCAAGATAGAAATGGGATCAGGGAAGGGCCTAGAGGGGTCTCAGGAGGGAGGATGCAAACTCTTGGCAGTACTCATCCTGCAGCAGGACACACAGCTAAGCCAGACACAATGCAACCATGTACAAGCATTAAACCAAGCAAGCACAGCATGCAGGATATGTGCGCTGGGGTGTACTGGCTATAAATTCAGTCAGGACTGATGCTTCTGCTTCTAACAGGACAGAAGCACAGTGTTACTGTCTGTAAATAGACTGTACATCTTCCAGTTCAGTTACTGGTATGGCTGACTAATTTTTTTCTTATTTAGCTAAGAAATGTGTTGAAATTAGTGTCCCTCCAGGCTAGCACATTTGCCCTGGATTTACACTGGTGATACTGGATGCATTAGGTAACATTTTGCTAACTGATAGGACTTCCTGACTTGCTCAATCATGTCTTACAGAACCATGAGGAATTAAACTGACTTCTGCTGAAAAACATGTACCAAGACCACTTTTACCAGGAGCAGTCCTGCCTTCTAGAATCTGTGATTATCTGTCATCTGAATTATCTGAATCTGACAGTCACTCTGCCATCTCCTCCATTACACAAATCAAGGCAAAAACAAGAACCCCACTTCTCGTGCCCCCTTCTTCCACACCCCCATTCTGGCCCCTTAAAGTTTTTGCTGTAATCACCATCCCTGTAGTATTTGATCAGCCACTCTTAAGAATCAACAGGATTCAGATGCACTTGGCCCTGATCCAGTTTGCTAGTGCTCTCAGCTGCCTTTCATTTGCAGTTTCAAAAGTGACTTCAGAGACCCACGGCATCAGAAGCAGCCTTATTCTATGAAAGACCAGCGTTCTTCAGATCTTTCTGTCATTTGGCTTGCATTTTCTGTTTGCTGTATTCAGCTATAGCCTAAACTTCTAAAATGTTACATCTGCCAGTTTCAGATTTGTCTAACTTGAGTGAAGCTGAAATGCAGACAATTATATGGATACAGCAATTAAATTCTGTATTGGCCACACAGCAAGGAACTACTTTGTATGGCCGCCTATAGATTCTGAGTAATACTAGCAGCGATTCACAGACTGTCAGCTGAGGGTACCTTACTAAATCGCCCAAGGAGTGTAAGTTTTGTATGAAAAGCCTAAAATGTACATCACTGTATGCTGCTTTGTGAAATCCAGTGATTCTATTGTTCACTCTGCAGAGAAGCAGACCAGGACCACATCCCACGTGGGTTTCACAGAACTCCTCACATGACTGCTGCAGTTCAAGAACTGACCCTCTCCCCACCCCTGAACACATGCATAACCCCCACACATACACACATACTCATTCTTCTGCCAGGAATTTAAATCAAAATCCAATACGGTTACAGCTGAGCTAGTTTGTAGGAGCCTTCTCAGAAACTGTCTATTTTGGTTGCCTGCCAAGTTCCATTTTGTGTACTTACTCCTAATTAAATTGTGTTTTAGCGCATTTTAAAGATGATGCAAAACTCTCCTCTTTAGCCTCCTGGTTTGACAGGAGACGTGCAAATCAACAAACCAAATTTTATCTGTTTTTTTCGACGGACCTAATTAAATATTTGTCTCTGCAACACAGAGACCACTACTCCCATGTATATGTTCCAAGAGCACTTTAATAAGCTAATAAATATATTTCTGAATGATTTTCTGGCATTAGAATCCAAGACTGGTGCCAAGTAGAACAAAAAAAAAAAAAAAATCACACAGGGGAATCCTCTACACATTTGGCAGGATTTGGATACAACTAACTCAGGCATGTTCTGATTTTGGGGGGCAAGGCTCATACGTCAGGAAATCAAATGATCAGATACAGGTGGTTAGGAAAGAATGTTTTCTCCACAGAAGGCTTTTAGTAGTTGGGTTTTTTTTTTTCTGTAACCAGCTAGTTCAGCTGTTTGGGAGTTTCTATAGAGATATTGCTGCAGAGGATCATACAGTTATATTGTTCCAACATTGCTCAGCTATGGAGCTACACCCTGAACCCTATCCCAAAATGGGCCTGCGAAGTCCCCGAGGAGCTGGAGTCCTCTCCCACCTGCACTAGGCCACCTGAAGAATTTGGCATGTGGCTCACAGGGACAGGAAATCTTTCTCCTTGGGATGAAAATATGTAACGGCAGACTAAGGCAACTTATTTTGGTGAGGAAAGCAGTAATTCTTTGCCCAAAGAAGCCTAGGTCCTTATACAAGCAAATACTGAAAAAAAAAATGTAACTTGGGTCTTTCTAGAAATTCCCCCCTACTTCAAGTTCTCCACTTCAGTTCTTCAGAGGAATGCACCCAAACAATCACCATGAGCAGTCGATTCTGTTTAAAAGGCAAAGTTTGACTCTTGTAAGATTCTGAGCAATTGCATCCACATTTATGAGCATGAAGTTATAGCACCAGAATCCATTAAAAGTTGCCTAAATCCAAGGTCTCTGGTCTTTAGGCTTGCTCTTATTTCTCTGTCTTCCCCTTTCATATCACATCTCTTGGAAAATGAGAGGTATGTTTAAAAGTTAAAATAAGTGAAATATAAGCAAGACTTATTCTCAGTATCTAAAACTGTCTATGAATTCTGTTGGTTTTGTTTTGGTTTACCTTCTCCTACTTTAATATAGATGTTTCTTGATATCTTAAGTTCAGTGAAAGATGTTACTGCTCCATATTCCTTCTGGGCCCACTGCAGCAGATGTTCATTTTTCTCAGGAAAAAACTTTTCTTCTGTTTCTGCTGACAAGGAGAAGTTCCCCTTCTCGAACTGAACAACGGAACCCAAAGACACCTGATGGGAATAAAAACATATTTTTAATGTGGTACATTTATCCACGCAGACATGTAGCACGTTTAAGCAATGTAATCTGCCACACCCAAATACAGTGACTGAAGGTGATTATGGCTTATTTCCAACTATACCTAAATGTTGCATGTTTTAACATCTGCATAATGATTCCTTTTTAAAAAAATGAAGTACCCATCAGCCCAGGTGGGGTGAACATGGCAGCTGAATAACAGAGAGCTCTGAGCCGCTCTCCAAAATTGCACTGCTGCAGAAGTGGAACCACAGTGCTGCAAGGCGAGATAAACTGTGGGGGCAGAGGGAGGGAGAGAGTAAGAAGAGGACGGTCTGAAGAAATGAAGGTAGATAAGAATGTGAAGCACAATAAAACTGGGAACTACTGAAGTAACTCCCAAATCAGAAAGAACATGAGTCCAAGCTCAGTGACATTAAAAACGCCAGCCCAGAAATACAATGTAAGGCAACAGAAAGACTAAGAGAAAATGAAGGTATTTCCTGTTGATTTATTTACAGAAAGTGAGGAAATATTTTAGTTTAATACATAAAGCAGATGAGTTATATACATCTTCTGAAAAATTCTTAAGAACAGGTTACATTAACTGAGGTCTTGAATGGAAAGACTAAAATGTTATTTTAAAAAGTGAAAATGGAAAAACAGTACATAGAAGTGTAACAGGTTCTGCAGGAAACCCAAAGGTTTTCAAATACAACTTCACTGGAGTGGCAACAGCATCATTCAAAAACAGAAGGTGGCAGAGGGTCAGACTCTTTCAGAGTCAACTGCTTCAACTTGTGTTGGTCTTGAAAGATAAACAAGTTGTTCCAGATTTACTACAATGCAACGTCATCCCAATAGCAACCTTGTGACTCGCCTGTCCCTGCAGATGGATGTAGCCAGCACTTTCAGGACATTTGTCAGCTCTCAAGAGGTCCCTACAGGAAGTGGTGAAAGAGCAGCATTCCTTCATTTGCCCAACCCATCCATACACTTCACTGTCTCTTCCTTCAAGGTGCTCAAGGACTGGAGCCTGCACGCCCTGCCCGGGCTGGTCCTTCAACGAACACTTTCGCTAAGATCTAAATACCAAGTCAAGAAGAATATGTATTTGAGTGAAAGCACAGCAAGATGAACAAGCTTTCAGGTGTGAAAGCATCAGTGAAGATTTTTTTGGACATACTCCCTGTAGTTTGTTCAGATACAACGCACAGCCCCTACTTCCAGACCACTGCAGCAGACAAGGTTTCATGGAAGTACCACCATTCCATCTTCTGTTGTCCTCCGAGCACCCCGGGAAGAAGTCTGAGTCACCCAATTGTTCTCCTCCCCCTTCCCTTTTCATATCTTTCTACTAACCCAGACTTCTTTGCTGGAACAAAAGTATATTTTTTTACCCAGCTGAGAAGCCAAAACTACTGATAACTCAAAGAGGGAAAAATACATCATAAAAATACATAATAACAATTTCTGTCCAGAGCATTATTTACACATAAGTATCTCTCAACGTAATTATTTTACGCAGATTATCTGAAGCCAGGTTCCAATTACAGAAATTAACTAATGGCAATTGACTATTACCTTCCTTGTAGCTTTTGTTGCCAGCACTATTTCAGGGTGATACATACCAAATTGTTTGGCACTTACAAATATTTGTCAAAGTAAATACATAAATTACATCCTTTGGCACATGAAAAGAAATTTCAAATTCTTCCCTGTGTTGCCAGCTATATTGCCAGCATTTATTATGCACATATCACATATTCTCCTCTAAGGCACAGGTAATTCAGAGTCCAGAGCTGTCACAAAAAACAGCTTAGGAATCCTTTTACCAGAATAGTTTTCAAAGTTTAAACTAACATCTGTTTCAATTCTGAATAATCTTTCTTATTTGTTTTCAAATGACTACCATTAAATGCTTCCTTTGAAGGAAAAAAGTCTGTATTATCCTGTGTAACACAGACTACACCACATTCTCTCAGTACTCTCATACTTCTCAAATAAGGAAGCTAAGTCTGCCATTAGAGTTAATCCAGTACTAGGAAAGGAGAGGAACCAGTTACCTCTATGAAGTATTTAGCAAATAGCATTCACTTCGTACTTTCACCACTTAGAAGCAGCTGCGCCACAGACTGATTTAGTGGAGCATCTCTACGATGTTCCTAACATATGAAATTCTCTGTAAATTCCAAGTGTACAGTCTGAGGGGATGACACTGACCCAGCACAAGCCCGGTCATGCCAGACTGCGTACAGAGCACCTCTTGGCAATGCTGGCTTTTACATCAGAGACATGTGGGACATTTTCATAGAGCTTTGGCCTAACTAGAAAAACCTCCCATGCATGAAATTTGCAGGATTTAAGGACTTAACCAGTGATTAGTTTGCAGGAATATTGAATAGATGTTGGCATTCCACCCTCAGAGACAAACAGTTTATCCAGTAAGTACAGCAGTTGGTCTTCATTTACACATTGTTTCCAGTATTTTTTTTATGGTCAGCATCAGGGTAAAGCAGCATCAGCGTGTCTTTTTAAACATTTGAGGACAGCATGAGAGAAAAAATTATTCCTTCTAAACAACAACCAAAGAAATGCATTACCTTGCAATAATACATTTTTGCTGCATTTTTCATTTGAGATAGTTAAATGTATGCTAACGCAACAGCTGTCTTCCTCAGAATACACTTGGTTTTTCATTTATTACTAATTAAAACTTGAAAACCTTTTTCATCATCCTGCAGCACGACAAATGTCTTCCTGAGGGGCAGATCCCATCAAAGTTACCAAGTTCTACAACAGAGGAACCGACAGACAGAAAGCAGAGCAACTAAAAAGTCTGGCACAAGCATCCTCACTAAGTGATCATACAGTAAACATCTTTAAATAAACATGAAGCTTATCATATTTATTTTTTTCAGTCACATGCTGAAGTCCATTTGAAATGCTGGCTCCACTACCCAGGTTTTAGAAAGGACTGCAGAGCTCTGCTGTGCTTGCCAATGTTGGGATTTTTACTACACGGACCTAAGGCAAGGTTAAGTGAGCCAAGCACGTTATTTATTCTGGAAAGAATTCAACAGACCCTTCCAAAAAAGGCAACCATCACTGTTTCAACACCTGCCTTGAACATTAACTACTTACTCGTCAGAACAAATCAAATGCAGCTCTAACGTGCTTAGGATAACCCAAAGCATTAAAGTCAAATAATGTTTTAAATATTTGGGATACATCAATTTTTATCTGAGCACTAATTACGCATTGATTGAGTGATTAGGAGACTGCTGCCACAGACACTTTTATCTCTTCCCTTCAACTCCTTCAGTGGTTACTTTCTGTGGTTGCGGAGTGGAAAAAGCGCCCCAGCTCTATTTCTTCCAGTTATTGTGAGGACATGAAAAGGGAATGCATCGGAAACATCCTCTGCTACGGAGTACACCTACATGTCCTGTCACATTTCTGAGGCTAAATGAAGAAACTGGACATGGAAAATCCGTTTGGAAGACCAAAAGATACTGGCCACGGCCACTAACCACAGCAAGCGCCGTAGTGCAAAGGGCTGCTCCTCAGAGGAAATGAGGATCAAGCACAGTATATCGAAAATTTGCTACCAAAACCTGAGTGTTCCATCAAAGAACGAAATGTGTTCAGGAACATATTTTGGTTACATACACTACTACCCTGCTGACCATTGGGGAAAATAGGGCCTGAAATTTTCTTTGCATCATACCAAGGCAAGGAAACACCCACCCCTCATGCTGGGGGGACAGCCTTCATGCGTCCCTTAAGAGAAGTTTCCAGTCTGAATAAAACTGCCTTTGCAAGGCTGCCATGGTAGTTCAGGACATCAGTTACCTGGCAGAAGTGCCAAGTGTCCTAAGTTACTATTCCCCAAAGGCAACTACTCTCAGAACCAAACCTGAGTCATCTCAAATATACACAGGGGTGAGTGTGAATACTGCACACACAAAATAGCATATTCTGTTTCTTATTTTACCCATTTCCTTCTCTCCTTTTAAATGTTTATTGCCTTTTTTTTTCTTTGAATCTGATCCAGGGGGATATTTACTTTGTATGCTTTATAAAATTTTAAGTATTTAACACAGTTATAATTCAGAACTCCCAAGTAGGAAGCAAGCTCATAATTTAGCCTTGAGAGAGAGAGGTAGGCACCTCTGGGACATGACTCAGAATACAAAGTTTAGCGTCCACAGCCACACAGCATGAGCCAATCCCTCCCCTCACAACAACAGCTACACCACTACCCATCAAGGGCCTGCCAGCACAAGTGACCAACTAATCCACCCCTAAAGCCATGATTGAGGCTAATATAGTAGGAGGAAAAGAAGCAGCATCCTTCCTATTTTTGTCTGAGCTATGCAGTATCAGATCTGTGGTGGAAAATTTGAGAGAGGAGTATATCTGCTCAGAATAAAATTAAAAGACTTGAACCAACTATCAGAGCAGCCTACATGGGGATCAGAGTCAGCTGGTGTTTTTTGATACTGTACTTTGATGTGCTTTCATCCTCTTACAGAGGAAAAATAAAGCCATGGAAGGAGAAATATCAGGTATTCCAAAAATGTATCCTTTGTTGTTCATAAATCCATATATGACATACTATAATCATCAAGAGAACAATTCCCTTCAACAAGTGAGTAAGAAACATGCTGCTTTTGAAATTACTTGCAACATTTGTGAATCATCAACTTTGCATAGTCCTTACAGCCACAGAGGTGTGATGTTTTCAGACAACGACAAAATTTCTCATTTTCAGTTTAGTGTTCTCTAGACCACATGCAGTCATTACAAAATTCCACTTCCAGCTTTCACATTTTTGAAAAAATAGACATAAGAGCAGCATTATCTTAATTACATTTTCAATTTTAATTCAACTTCCTAGGAGATGCTCAGTTTGGCAGCTACCAAAGATCCTCATATAATTAAGGCTGTTCAATGTTTTCTCAGGATGAAAGCAGAACCTTATGAGATCAGAGAGCAGACTCCTGCACATCTTCATATATCTAGAAAAAAAATCCTGGGATTTTCCAAAGCTGAATCTGTGTCAAATCAAGGGCAACTTTCAAAACCCCTAAGGAGCAGTAACTAGAATGATAAAGAAACAAACAAGAAAATCCGTGTAAGGGGGAAATCTCTTCCCAAGGTTTAAGGCTCAGCAGAGCTTATTAATTGCACACAGGTAATTGTCCACTGATCTCACATTAATTTAACATCATCTTAATAGACTCAACATAATATTTGTTTGATAGGAGCAAAATAAGGTAGCAGAAACTTTTCCAGGGATTCTGTTTCAAGTTAGAGTCAATTTAGTGGTAGAAGTGAAGCGGAGAATGAAAGCGTATCTATGCAACTGCAGCTATAGTTTCCACTGGAATCAGTGACTCAGTAACACAACCTGTTGTGATTTATTATCTCCACGTCACTAACACCAGTAGTCTGCCAAAATCCACGGCCTGCTTCTGTAAACTTCCACTGGCTAAGCCCCCTGTTTACTGAAGCAAGCAAAGAAAGGAAGGAGCCATGACCATACAGAACGGAAAAGACTACCACAGGTGCCTGTTCCAGGTCCTTCAGCCTCCTGCAAGATTGGTTTGGGAATACACCTCAACTAAATGCAAGAATATTCTTTGTTTCCTTACTCTTGCAGCCTGCATTAACCTAAAGTCCACATCTTCCTGACTACCAGCTGTCTTGGTTCTGAAAGTGATGGGTCTGGGCTCTTAGAAGGACCCAGAGAAGGAGGAATGCTTAGGATCAGAGGCAGCAATGAGAAAGATCAGCAGGAGATACAAGACGCAGCATCATCCAGATCTGGCCTATCCACACTCCTAACACAAGTTCTGTTTGGAGCAATGACCCACAGAGAGAGCCCACTCTTAAAGCTGAAACAAACACCACACACTAAAGCTTGAGTTTAGAAACATGTCTTAAATCACATGGGATCTAGTATGAACTCCGTGACACTCTCAGCAAACCAGGCTCCCAAAAAAATGCAGCCCTTTGAAGTCCCATGAAAGAAGCACCTAAGGCACAAGGACCTGCCTAGTTTCCTGTGAAATTTACTGGCAAGTTGGTATTTTCGAAATATTTCTGCCCAAACCAAAGTGATTACAGTGAAAGCAAAGGATACCTATACATCATAAAATTTCCCTATTTTGGGACATCACACATACAGATTTTTTTTACCATGCTCTGCATATTCATTTCATGTACTATATCTCACTTCCTAAGCCAGAAATACCACTTCACTTCTGCAATGTCTTCCTGAAGCAAGCTTTGAATGAAAAAAAAACCCTCAAACCCCCTAGATATTTAAAGATGCCTTACTAGGGTTATTTTACTCTTAAACTCCTTTTACATGCATCATTTTCAAGCATGTATTTACCACCCTGTCATTTTCTGCCATTCCTACTGCTGACAAAATCCTTCCCCTCTTTTGCCAAGAATGTGAGAATCACCACCATATGCAGCCTGAGGTCACCCTAATATTTCTGGGAGTAACCCATTTATATAGACTTTAGAAAAGCAGTATTTTGCCAGGGTTGAATCATGCCAGGAGACACAGTCTATACGGAAATTTACCATTGTGTAAAGCATAGTAAGAGTTACTATTTACTAAACACTGCATTTAATTAGACACATAATGCTAATTTTCACATTTTTTCAAAAGGCAAGGAAACAGTGTGGGGAGGGCAAGGGAGAATATGAGCTCTTCCAAGTGGAAAAGGGCAACTACAGGATTATTTCCAGCTTCTGAGTAGAAGAATGAAGAAGATTTATAAAAAAAACAAACTCAGGATTCTACAGTAATGTAAACGTCCTTTTAAATTCCTCTTCACACTGTTGCACAACACTGAAAATCTACTGCTTTTACTTTGAATAGTGAAAGGTCACTATTTACACCAAATTTATCACTAGTCATGCATTTCCTATCCTTCCTCACTCTTCTCCTAGCAGAGCACTCTGTTCACATCTGGGTCTGTTTAACCAGTGATTGGAAATTTAGCCTCCTGATTTCCCGTTAAATACTAGGCACAGGAAAACAAATAGCACTTGTTTTTCAGTGAGTTTTGTCAGTCATCCAAATCTAGTGCAAACCATGGAACAGCCTGTGGTTTGGTGGCAGTGACCCAAAATATGTGAACCATATTTTCATGAAGTGAGAGGAATAAGCCAGCAATTGGCTGAATTAATAAGAACATGGCTTTTTTCTTTCTAGAAATACAGAAATTACTAATAATTAAACTCTTCATTCTATCACTTCATCTTCTTTAATGCTTTTATTTTATCTTCTCAAATCTCAAACCAAGAGCAAGTGATCTGGTTTTGTATTTATCATTACTGCTCTTGCTTCCTCCATTTCATTACCTTAACACACACATTCACTCCTAATTCTTGTAAGGTTATTTGTTTGCCTAAGTGTTTTCTTATCCATAACTCTTATTCATGAAATTGCCTGAATAACTAACTCAGAGAAAGAGCTGAAGCATTACTTCTTAAGTCATATATTATATAAAATCACATATGTAGATATTTAAGGGGTTTTGGATCTATTCTAACAGGAAATCACAAAGGATTGGGAACTTTCTTTCATTGATTTAATTCTCACTACCTTCACTTGCTGAGTAAAGACATTCCTAGACTATAAAAGCAATTGAAAAAGCTACCAAATATAAAGAAAAAAAAAATTACTTGCTGAGTAGCACCTATAAAACCCTCTTTCTGTACAGTTTCATAAAACTTCTGGTTTTCTGCCAAGACATGTTCGCAATAAACTAGTTTTAGGGAAGGAGAGAAATGACGACTTGATGGGAAGGAAGGAAACTATTTTGCTGTATGAAAACTTAAAAGCGGGGTGGTGGAAGAGGTCTGGTAATGTTTTTCTGCAATACTAACATGCACCAAGATCACAGGTAAAAGCAGTTTCTACAGTAGTTGTCCATCTTACATAAAACCGTGATCTGTCATAATCTAACCAGCCTAATCACCAGTGAAGATGTCCTTCAGCTTCCTCTCCCACTCCCCTTTATAATGCAATTTTGGCACCTATTCCCTGCTGAGGAAAAAAACCAAAACATAGCACAGATGCCAAGCATTCCCCTTGCTGAACTGAACAGAGCTTCCCACCTGTGCAATACTCTTCAGAGCGAAGAGCCCGTGAACACTTGAACAGAAAATGCCCAATCCCCAAACTGTTGTATTTTTGTGACATGCACAATACACAATCAGACTAATATGACTACAAGCACCAGTAACTGAGGTGATGATTTACAATTTCTTAGGTCAGGCAGTTCATGCACTAACCCATTTCAGGTATTTTTGGATTGAAATGCCATGATACTAAGGTACATTTATTTTTAACACAACGAAAATAAACTCAAGACTTATTTTACTAAAATTACAATAATTTCACAGCATCACCTACTTCACCCATCAATATACAGCAACCCATGCAGAGACTGAAAATAACCCTGTCCATGCTAAATGTATTGTTAGCACCATACTAGGCAGACACCATATATTCTTTTCTCTTTCTTGTACACACAGAGAAAATTTTTGTCAAGTTTCTATCAAGATGCCCAAATTTTCTCTTAAGAGTACTCACTGGTGTTCTTTCTGATTTATAGGTGGGGAAAGCACCCTGAGAAGCAAAATGACAACACAGGCAACAGAACAGTGAAGAACAACTCCCCTTAGCAGCCATGCCCTGTCACGATGGCTTCCTCCAAAGTACTGTCACTCTGTGAGAACCACTGTGCTTCCATTCAGTGCCACTTTGGAAAAAACTCTCCAAAATATGACATCAAAAAAATCCTGATGCTAACCGAACACAAACTTTGGTTTGTTTGGGGAATGCTACTTAATTTTAATGATAATTTATTCCACTGTGAGGTTTAGCCACCAGTAGACATTTTGTGAAAACAAAACCATGCGCTGTTTCCACGAAGACAAAGCACATGACAAGTCACTCAGTAAAACTATGTGCATTACATGATAAAAACAAGTGCAAAACCACATGTAAACACCAAATCTACATTTTCATACTGAGAAAATGTTTATCAAGAAGGTAATTTGTGCTTCCCCCTATATTATAACCATGCACCCAAAGCCTGGATTTTCTCCCACATTCATTTTAAGCTTCTTAACTGATGGAGGACCAGGCCCAAGGCAAAAATCCAAGCTTGAACTATGTGATAAGAAGTTAAACTCCAGCCCAAGTCAGTAGTCCTGTATTTTCCTGGTCTTTTGGATATGTGCTGACACAAGCTTTAAATCTTTTCATCCTTTCCTGGGGCAGCTTAGCTTTAATGGAAACTCACAGTTTCCATACAATAAATTCACTGAGTGGAGGAAACAGGCCATTTTGCTAATGAGAACACCGAGAACACACAGCCCTAACTCTACCCTCTGCTCCACTACTAAATCATCATTTAAACTCAGTGTGCCTTGGTTTCTCCACCTGTACAATGCTATTAACAGCATTTGTGCTCCAATTCATCATCTACTCATACCCTGGAGTTACCTTTGTTAGAAATAACCTTGGAACTTAGAATACAATTAATTTGTAATTTTAATTTAGTTATTTACTTACTCAAAGCACATGTCCCAGTAACAGTTTGAGAACTTTATTATGACACTTTACAAGGAAATAAAAAGCTTATATTAAAAAGAAATAAAGAGCTAGGACTTCAATAATGGTTACGTGATCCTTTTACTACAAACTTTGACCTGGCTCTAGCAGCATGGTCTCTATCAGCAGCAAGTCCCAGAAGTTGTCATTTAAACTTCTTTACACTATTTTACCGTTCTAACTAGGACTCAATCAATGAAAGTCATTGCAATTCATACTTTACATACAGTATATTAATAAAATTGTGAATGAATGTATTGTTTGAAAAGTCTGAAGGAAAAGCTGGAAAGTCAATGAATATCTTGCCTGAGGCTTCCATAGAGACGAACAATAACATAGTCATGACACTCCTACAGTATGCGTGCCACAGATTTCTGTTCTGAGCATAGAATTCATGGGCACTAGGAAAGTTTTTTTAAATTTGAAATCTTTTATGATTCAAAAGACTCAATTTTCTGTTTTGGCTATACATTTAAGGAGACTGAACAAGTCAGAGCCACAGAGCTAAGTATTTTTAAACAAAAGCCAAGGAAGCGCGCTCTGCACTCTGCAGCCCTTGGAGCTGCTATTTACAGTCCCAGGGTCAGTTACTGGAACTTACTGAAGGCTCTGGCACAGAGGCAGGGAACCTCTCCGCAACTAGGGCAGAAGCAGCATGTCCCTTTGCCCCACAACTTACCCAAAACAAGAACCCTTGATTCTGGAAAGGGACAACCTTTCCTAGAACAGAGACTGTCAGAGGGGTTGCAAATTAGCACAGCTCAACACAGGCAAACAGCTCTGTGCAAAACTAGAGTCCCTGGGTCTCTATTTGGCATACTGCACCTGTCTACAGGTGCTGCTAGGACTTCCTCCACATTCTTCAAGTTTTCTGTGCCACATGTTTCTCTGCTCTTTTTTCAGAAAGCTTTTGGGAAAACAATGCATTTGTCCTTGTGAGCAGAGTGGAATTGTGGAAAAACAATAGATGATGACCACATTTAAAATTGTTTAGCCTGTAACCTCATGGCTTATCATCCGAAAATGCCCTAGCTACTGAGAAATGAGGTCATGAAAAGTGGGAAGGCTGATGAATCCCTGGTAAGAGACTGAAGTTAGCTTATGTTTACAGCAAAAATACTGCCTTAGGGAGAGAACAAAGTGAACTTTCAGAGTGAGAGGGACCACAGGGACTAAACTGAGAGAGGTAATGGTGGATCAGTACCCTGGCATTCTGCAATCTCATTCTTTGAGCTCTTTGTAGGAAAGAAAAATAGAAACCTTAACATGGTGGAAGGAAAAATACATAAATTCATATGGCACTTAAGGACATCCAACATTGTTATGGAGAGCTATTCAGATGGATTAGGGATGGGTTAACACTGAGAGCCAGTTCAGTCCCTTGCAACAAAAAGGCGAGCTCCCATGGGCAGCAGCATTATCCCAGAGCCACAGGCTGGCAGGATGGCACAAGGCACCACTACGTTCAGCCCTTTTCATTACCAGCAGAGACTAAGATACAGTTTTGAGAAGGAGATATTTGATTTGAGTCCCCCCCAACACAGCAGCAAATCTGTAGTGCCTATGAGGTATTCCTGCCCCACCTGAGAAACAGTCCCCTCCTTCCTGCAGCATCAGTGGCCAAATTTACTGTGGCAGTTCTTGAGGTCAGGCAATTTCTTGTTTGGCAAGAACTGTGACTTGCTGCTGCTCACATCTTCAAGCCTGATTTTGCAACCAGAAGAGCCTGAAACAGTTTTCTGAAGCAAACACTTATCTAATGGTACAGTTTTGGCAGTCAGAACCTTGGGCACATTCCTACTGTTCCTATGCCTTAATGCAGGCTGCTGAAGCCCTGCTGAGACAAACCAAGCAAGCTCAGCATGATCACCATCTGAACTCCAGCACAATCAGATGAGCAGAAGTGGATGGGTCTCAGCAGACCATCTCTCCACGCCCTGAGCAAGGTAAGGGGAGAGGGAAAATCCTGGGTGCAGGGGAAGAACACAAACTAGCTGAACAAAATCTAGTTGATAGGAAATGGGAGTGATGATGCATTGTAGGAGAAGATCATAATTAAACTGAAAGTAGGTCCAAGGCTTTATTATCTGATGAAAGATCCTGCTTCTTTTGTCCCTGAGAGGAATGAGGACATGTTGCACTGTTGTTCTGCATGTTGTTCCTCAGCCATTTTCTGAGCAGACCAGAACTGTACTGGTTGCATTCAGGACATGTAACAGGAAAGGTCAACAAGAAGATAACAGTCACGAGTCTCCAAAACACCAATGAAAAACCTAAGATTGTGAATACCTTAGAATAAAAACAAACCCATATTCTTTGCACCAATCAGTAATACACTGTACTGGAAACAGGATGGAGTCCTTCAAAGTTCAAAATATCAAGGGTACTCCTACTCTTATACCTCGATGACAGGAGAAAGAAAGACAATTCCAGAAAGATTGCAGCGGCCAGCAAGTGACAGAACTCCTGGTGCACTTAACAGTGTCACCACCATATCAGGTCAACTGAGAGAGCAGTGTCCCTTCTCAGTGTTCTAATGCTGCACCACGATCCATCTCCCTGTCCTGCTGATGCACAGTGACACAAATCAGTTCCCACTGGGTGCTGCAGAAACAATCTTGCCTACCACTGTCAGCTGTGCTGGAGGAGCAAAATTAAGCCCTATAAGGATACCGCTAAAAATAATCAAGTTTAGTTCTGCAATTAGAGTGGAATACAGTGAAAGCTGCAACTTCCATAAAGACGACTCATGATTAGACATGATGTCACGCATCAAAAATTTAATCCAAACGACTTGTCTGTTGCACTACAAATAGCAAACTTGAATGTCCTGGCAAACTCTAAGGACATGATTTACAAATACTAGGTAATATTTGGATCTTGCATTATAAGCAGTGCTCCAGTCTTTCTGAGAAACAAAAATGACTTCATCCTGGGCTTAGCCTGGTCATTTCAATAGACCAAAGCTTCATCAGAGACATAAACCATCACTGGACATACTGAGCTCAATACATACAAATTTTTGTTTTGGTCACAGACCACACAACCAGCATCCACTCTTAATCTCCAATTGCTTTGAGGCTTTTTGCTTTACGGTACTGTTAGACTTCCAATCAGGACTGGCAATCTGTTACAACCTCACAGCTTTTTGAACTCGAATGGCTGTTAGCATTAATAACTATATGATGTGCAGATTCTGAAAAGCAGTTTTGCTTTCCTTTCCTTAAATTCACGTAACAAGTAATTGGCTACTTTTTCCAAACTGCTTTGCCCTACCACCCAACTGTTCCCCAGTGCCCTACAATGAAACTTGACTCCTTGTTAACTTGTTTTTTTAATCTAAGTTTGAAAAATTTCCAAATGAATGCCATTAACTCCATGCCTTATGCAACAAGCAGCTATGATAGAGAGCAGGCCAGAGGACTGTGTACACTTACAAAGAAAACTCTTCGGATTCCAGGTGCCAGCCTTTCTGTTTTTAGCTTCCAGACCAAAGGCAAAGGAGAGTTGAGAAGAAACACCAGAGGCTTCTGGTGAATATGCACTGATGAAATTGGATTCAAATGTAACGTGACCTACAGAAAAACACAGAAATATGTGAATACTTCCTGGAATTTGAAACAATGAATCAAAGGTAAATTTTCATATACATCACGACTTTTAGCATTCAGACCTCTTGACTCAAGATTATACACTAATCTACTTCCACAAAAATCAGTCAACAAAGCACAGAGAAAATAAAATATGAAATAGTTAACATTTGTGCTCTATGCTTGCAAAGCACTGCTAAAAAGAAAACCCTGGCAAATGCTGATGAAAAATAGCTTATGCAAAAGGTCAAACCACTAAGCTAAGAGCTGGAAAACAAGGAGATAAAAAGAATTGCAAAGCAAACTCTGATTTCTGGTTTCTAGATGGTAGTCTACAAAGCTGGCTTAGAGTATAAAACCTCATCTGCTGATTCTATTAAGGGCATAAATCTAGCCTGCAAAACAAATAAAACTAAACAAACAAAAAACAGGAGAAACAAATCCAGAAACACAAGTGAGCACTACACTACTTTATGGAAGGAATTCCGAAAGAAATTTTAACATACAGTAGGAAAAGAAAATGCCTGTGTTCAGAGACTAAAAAGATACGCAGGGTAAATGATCCCAGGCAAGTGGACATCATGGAAGTGAGGCAAACGGTTACAGGTGGCATTGAAGCAACCAGTTTGTGGTTACTGGAAGTCCCTCCTGCCCAGCTCCTCATATCCTGGTACTGCCCTTCTAGAAAGGGTTCAATGTTGGACAAAACCATAACCAAACACATGACAGAACAGCTTGTCAGTTTATAGCATATACAGACTTGCAATTGATATTACAGTGGTTTTGTGGCACCTAACAAGCTGTTTAAGAAGTCAGGATTTAGCTTGATACTTCATCCCACGTTGTTATGGGAAGAAACCTTTAGTGTGCAATGGAGAGATGATCTACCATAGACTGAGCAGGGAAGCTGATGTCCCACAATAATGGTGTCTGGCAGGTTCCCTGACAGACAATCACAACTCTTTCTAAAAAAAAGTACAGAGGAAGCAAACATGAATACAACCACCAGTTTGAGTGGTGGCAAACAGAAATGAGCACACAGGTAATTCAGAATTAATTCTGTATCCTGCTAGAAAATCTAAAAGGAAATTCGAGATAAAGAAGAGCCATTATGTATAGTTCACTGCATGATTCTTGTATAGTGGCAAACAACCATTAGTTTACCATTAAAGTAAATGGAGATTCATCCCGTAAACTAACTAGATGAAAGCTAGAGACCAAATTGAAAACTAGGTACCTATTACTGTTGCAAATTTTTCCAAAATAAAAAGAAGGGTGGGGGTGGAGGTTTTTTGGGGTTTTTTTTGGTTCGTTTGTTTGGGGGTTTTTTAATTTGGTTTTTTTTGTTTGTTTGTTTGGGGGTGGGGGTTCGTGCTTGTTGTTGCTTGTTTGGTTTATTTTATTTTGTTTATTTCCCCTCGAAAAGTTCACCATCACTATAAAGTCAAAGCCAAGCACTGGTCTTGGGTCCAAGACACCTGGAGGACCGCAGAAAGACCTTTTACCACTACTTAAGACCTTGCAAAAAAGCTAGCAAACAGCTGTCTGTGCTCCCTCACTAACTGCTAGCAGTTGCTTACAAGCAGAATGCACCAGATTCTGCAAAGCCACTGAGCAAACGCGTCCCCAGTCCCCACAGTGACAGACATTAAACCCACACGCACGCTTCTGGGAGCACCAAGGACATCCCTGTCCTGCTCTTTGTTAAGCTTGATTAAAACTTGTTGGAAAACTGAGTAAATCTATATTTGTGCTAAACCCAAGCTGCTTTAAAGCACGAGTTCCTCTCCTGGCCAGGAGCTGGGCAGTGCCAGCCCTGCCTGCGGGAAGGCCAGGCAGTGCCATCTTCTGCCCTCCACAGCCAGCTCAGGCACCGCCTGGCCTCTCCAGCAGGAGACACGGTGGTGTTCACACATTTCATAAAGAAAACACTAAGTACCACGGAGTACCAAGAACCACATTTCTCTCCATTTTCTGCCTCTAAAGAATAAAATACTTCATTTTAGCAAACTGCAGGGTGCTAGTGCTCTCAATCCTAATGGGAGGATAGAGACCTGAAATGCCAAACAGCCATGTTCTTAGCTAGAGAAACTGCTTTACTGTACCAGCTACAGAGCCAAAGCAGTTCTGTTACCTGAAAATGAGAGAGAAATTATTCATTTTACAAGACTCCTGCTTTGTTGTTCTGTCTAGAAAGGAGAGGTGAAAGCAAAAAGGAAAAGGTGTTTAGAACCACTATTAAATTCATGACAATTAAAAAGCTTTCATTAATTCTTGCGGTTTTTCAGCTGTAATCACTGCTAATTGCTAATAAGCTGTTTAAACTATTAAATGTAATTACCTTGTTCTGGGCTTATGTTTTCTTACAAAACAATAAAAATACTGTAATCTCAGTTTAGTAAAGTAATCCAGTTATAGCTTTTGCAGTTCTGACTTGCAAATGTGAGTTCAAATTTTATTCTGATTTTTTTCAGCTTCAAATGGCATAAAGTGCATCCAACATACTTCCATGCCCAATGATAACTGGTTTCCTTTGATCCTAGATATTGATGAAATTACTTATAATATAGTTTATGTGCTTAAATAACCAAGAATAGAAAACCAGTAACAATCCTCTTGCACTGGCCAACAGGAGCATTCAGATTGGGCTTGCACCCTGGTTGTATTTTTGTTAGAATGTCAAGTCAATGTAAAAGATATGGCTCTTATTAGAAACTTAAAAAAATTTTTGCTATTTAAAACATCCATTATTTATTAAAAGCAGGAATGATAAATACATATAAACACACTCTGAAAACTTCATCTCAGAAGCAGCTAGGCCAAGTCCTTTGGGTAATAAGGAAATGGAGAAGTACCTCTGTTTCAACTGATCTCAGACAAATTTATTCAAAGCCAACATCTATCAGACAAGACAGATGTTTTAGACTTCATGAAGATTTCTTCCTGTTGTTTTAGTCACATGAGAGAGCACGGAGCAATCATACTACCTTAGTGAGAAAATCAGAGACTCTTTGCAACTGGATCTACTATCAGTTGCTATTCCCCTAGCTTTGAAAATTAAAGATGCATATAATACACACATACATTATTATTTCCATACATGCATGAAAATAATCAACAAAGTTTGAGCTGCATGCAGATGTGGTGATGTATCCATGCCTTTGGCTGAAACTGTAGGATAAGTTATAGCACATAATGGAATTTTCCTACATTTCTGCCTGAAAAGTGCAGATCCTTGAGAAAAGCTACAGGACTTCAACACCCAATCAACTTTTTTCATAACTAAATGAAATGCTTCTGTGAAAACTTTCCGAATAAAGGTAATTTTGCACTCCTGTACTCCTCAGTTTGCTCATGACTAAGCAACAAAACACATAATGCAAAATTCATATCCCTAGTCCTAAACTCGAGAAAGAATATAATTAATGTGACCATGCTTCTACAGCAGCCTCCATCACTATATTCCTCAGCATATATATTCCCTGTCACTACACTTATGTGCATAACAGAGTACTCAGCAAAAAACTGAGTCTTGAGCAAAACAACCAACTTGGTTTTACAGACTGAAAAAAAACTCCTCAGGACCATCTTGGTCATCATGTTTACATAACCAGTTTCTGCTTCAGAGCTAGCACTGCTGAGGAACCTACCTGCTGGGTAGCCAAGTCTGAATGTGACTGCTTCCACTGAGAAGTTGTACAAAATTAACACACTCCTCATAGTGTAACTATTTCCCCCCTTGTATTTACTGTTGCTCCAACATCACTGTCAGTGCTTGATGATACACAGCAGCGGTATCTGTTATGAGAGACTTCTTTCAGGTTCTCGGAAAGTTTTTCAAGCAAACTGCTGGGGAGTTACCAGCACTCAAGATCTTTATGCCAAAACCCTGCTGCCAAGCATTTGGGTTTTACCTTGCATAACTACAGTCAGTGGGTATCACATGGAAACTTCAGGCCAAGTACGGTGGGCATGGTCAGAACAGCTCAGCAGAGAGGTGTTTATGTGAGGGAGAGTGGTTTGAACTGCAAGGTCCAAGTGAAAACCTGGCCTCTGACTATGCATCAGAGGTACCCAAATGCCTCTTCCCACTGCTGCTTCAGACTGAAAGGCTTAACATGACTCTAAGGTGTTAAAAGTTATGACATCGACATAAGCACAAGTTCAACACTTCAGCTGCACCAGCAGCTCCAGCAGGACACCAGCCCTCTCTTTAGCTCTGCCTTGCTCAGCTTCCTGCTGCCACATCCATGCTCCCACCAGCTTGCCCCTTTGCTAACTTCTGGCATGGCTGCCTCCATCCCCAGCACTGCAGTGCAAGATCCTCATCCCTACTCTCTCTACACCAATCTCAACAAAATGTCATTTCTGCTACAGTGCCCCTACTGTGGCTCTAGTTATACCATATATTAACTGAGTCCTAAGTGATCCCCCTCCCCCGGACACCTTCCTGTCTCAGCTCAAGAGCTATTCAAGGCACATCCTTTCTCAAATGTCTAGACAGTTCACAGTACCTTCTAAACACAACACAAATTAACAGAAAGACACTGGATCGCTTCAAATCACCAAACAAGATGTTTCTAATTAACAGCACAAGAGATAACTATGAATTTTCCCTTTCTTTTTGTATTTTCACTGGCAAAATCCATATTACTAAATATTTATGTGAAGCCTTGCCCAGAAACTCCATCAGAAACCAATCCTATGTGTGTTTAGTGCTGTACAGAGTGTTTTGAAGACATGGTGTGAAACTCTGAACTCATTGAACTCTGTGTTAAAATTCCTAACTTTTGTGTGAAACTTCCATATAAGCTTTTTCTTAAAAAAAAAAAAAGTTCATGTATCCAAAAAGATACATTCTCCATCCATTCCTAGATTTTCCAAGAAGCTTATAAAATACACGTATTCTGTACTTCTCAACAACATACTACCTCAGTCAAAGTCTTCTGCATCTCAGGGCAGCTGTGACCAGCTCTGCGACCGGATCAAACAATACCAAAAGAAAATGAAATCAGAATCATTAAATGGACTTGGGCATTTTTAGGTCACCTAGTCCATTTAAAAAGCAGCTGCTATTGCTTTACCCATGTTATTTTAAAAACATATTAAGAGACAGCACATTAACCAAGCAGACAGCCGCACAACAGTACAGGAAAATAAGTCAACGTGGTCCAACACATTCCTCACTCCCAGTCAAGGGCTCATTTGACCACTGAGCTGTTGCACAGCCAGCACTTCTATTGTGCAATGAACAGCTAGGCCAGATCTTCTGGGCATGTGGCAGCAATGGTCCTCTCGGCAAGGCTCAACTTCAGCAGCTGTTTGTCAGAGGAAGCTCCTCTTCCAGACTCACGTCTGGGCTCCTTTGGCACACACTCCTCCAAATAATACGTGACTAACTTGTGAGGAATACAACAATTTGGTCATAGGTGAAAATTATAGACTAAAGTTATTCTGAAAATCTTAAAACAAAACCTACACATTCATCTTTAAAAAGCATCTAAGTACAACTGGGATGTGAACCACAGAGCTGTTCTGTCCCATTTGCTAGAATGCCTTTTTCCACTCAGAGGCGCACTGTCCATCAAACCTGTGCTGGCACTGCTGAGCCAGCTGTCTCTGTACGGACCCACGCTGGCCACCACTGCCTGCACATTCTGCACACAGCTCCTGTAACGTCTCCAGCAGCAGCAAGGTTAAGGCGGCTGCACAGGCTTCTGTCCCCAGAGATCACAGTTTCATGGAAGGCTGAGTATCACCACAGAAACCAACTACAAAAACAGTCTACGGGCTCCTGCCCCGCTACTCTGGTAAAGCAATTTGTACTATGTGAAAGGCAAGGACACAAATGCTGAAAACTGATCAAAGTAAATGCTGCTGTTAAAGTACCATTTTGTTTTGCTGACTTCAAGGCATCAAATCACAGGCTCTGTGTTTTGTTCTAAAAAGATGAAAGTTGAGTGCCAAGGATTTGTAAGATTGAATTAACTATTCCAGCATGAAGACCTTTAGATAAATTCATAGCACATTTTCCAAAACAGCCATTACAAATCTGTGCTAATAAGCCAGGACAAAATACGCGGTGTTGTACTGAATTACACTGCCTAGGCTTGGACAGCTGTTCTCTAAAAAAGAAGAAAAAAAAGGAATTTTAACTCTCAGATCACATAAGCACATTTTCTGACCTACAAGTGATGCAGTAAAGATGGATTTATGACATCTTAACTCATGACTCTGCTGCAAAGATTAAACTAACTCATTCAAAGAAGGCAAAATTTAGAAAATCTGAAAATTTATACCTATCTCTGCCCTAAGCGTTCTCACTCTTTTTCTTAATACAATATTTATAGGACATAATTTGTTCCGGTATTGCAAGTCAAAGAAATTAATATGAAGAAACTTATTTTTACAGTTCACCTGTGTCTATCAATATAGGAGATTTGGGATTTCTACTGAAATTCACTTGAAAAAATATGATGTTGGTACACTGGCCATAATAGAATTAAGTCAAGGATGAACCCGCGAATCCACCTCAAGTGGTGGGATCTGGTACTGCACCACTTTTCAGAAGTGTTTATCAATTACTTTGGGAAGGATACTTTTCTTTTTAAAATAAAAGTAAAGAAAAAGTGTATTCTTTAGACAGGGACTGTGAATTCAAAATGGAATACTGTTTTTTCCTCCCCCTCATATTTTTGCTATGCTCACTGAATATTGTGTTACAGATTTGATACCAAGCCAGCTATAGTAGATCACAATGCCCAGCTTTCCAGAGCCAGCAGTTTCTGAGAGAGAGTTTGCTGATTTTTCCAAGAAATTCTAAGTAAGTTCACATGGTGTTACTGCTTGAACATAACTTTGCTTGAAGGGTTACATATTTGCACTCTTAAATCAACTGATTGTATAAGCACGTTCCTAAACGCACACGAGATCCTACTGCTTCCCTTCTGGGAAGGTTCTCCGATGCAGACTCTTTGTTCAGACAGAGCAAACACCAATTTTTGAAAACTCATCCCAGCAATCAGGCAGAGGATCTTCAAAACAGTATCAAAGAAAGCACTAACTCCAGGGAAACTGCAGTGGCACTAAAAGCAAGTACTCATACCCAGACACAGTCACTTTTTTCTCACAGAACCCAGTGCTGGCCACCTTTGCAGCCCTTGCCAGGGACACACCACGCCACCTTCTCTCTGCCAGACCAGCACTCATGGATGCTGCTGGGGCAGGGACATGCCCCTTTGGGAGACAGCAGGGAGAGGGCTGCAATGCACGAGGCACAAGGGAAGGAAAGACCTTTTGTTACTCCCAGGATGAGGCATGACTCAATCCCTAGGGAATGGATCTCAGTCCCTGGTAGCGTCTACCCAGGTGCGTGGGGGACTGAAGTTTATTTCCAAGGCTCATGCAACACTCTAGTTCTAAAATCAACCCTTTGCTTATTTTACCCTAAATACGTGATTGCAAATAGATTGGCATTGCCTGGACCTTCTCGCCCACACAGTACCGAGAGAATCAGATTGACAAAACAGCAGTTAGAGCTCAGTTTTAAAAATCATGGGAAAGATTCACCCCTGGCATAATTCCACTGAAGCTACTGGCATTAAACCAGAGACTGATGTGGTCCCATACATTACTTCATAAAAAAGAGAATACTATTGCACAATCTCTTGACCGTTGCAATCTACCACCCAGACTGGAAAACTAGGCTCCACCAAAAAGAAGACAGGAGAAGAGAAATCTTGATAAGGACTGCCCAACTATGACCTATGGCCCACTGCACTCTCTTCATTAACAAGTTCTCTCAAAAACCTTTGACCAAAAGGTGTTTGAAAACTCCTTTTCCCTCCACCCCTATTTGTCCTGCAATAGGGGCTAAAGGTCAGGGTGTGCTGTGCTAGACACAAAGAGCTTAAAAATCAAGTTCTG
This sequence comes from Pachycephala philippinensis, assembly GCA_013397055.1. NCBI lineage: Eukaryota > Metazoa > Chordata > Aves > Passeriformes > Pachycephala > Pachycephala philippinensis. The sequence goes on along the minus strand of VWZT01010260.1, from coordinate 638,970 downwards.
CAGCACATGAACATGCCAACATCCACTAACAAACTATTCTGAATTATGCATAATGTTCCCATTATTAATGATTCAGAGGAAAAATCAGACAATCACAGAACAAGCTGAGTTGGAAGGGACCCTCAGTGATTATCAAATCCAACTCCTGGCCCTGCACAGCACCATCCCCAAGAGTCACACTATGTGTCTGAGAGCACTGTCCAAATGCTTCTTAACCTCTGTCATACTTAGAGCTGTGACCACCTCCCTGGGGAGCCTGTTCCAGGGCCCAACCACCCTCTGGGTGAAGAACCTTTTCCTAATAACCAACCTAAACCTCTCCTGACACAATTTCAGGCCATTATCTTGGGTCTTGTCACCGGTCACCACAGAGAGGAGACCAGTGCCTGCCCATCTCTTCCACTCATGAAGAAGTTGTAGAATGTGAGCAGGTCTCCCCTCAATCTCCTCTTCTCTAGGCTGAACAGAACAAGTGACCTCAGGCGCTAAATGGCAGCCCCAAAACGTGTTTAGGCAAGAACCAAACAAAGCTCCCTTCACCTTCAGTAGAGATGAAGCATCACCCTGGAGTTTGGCACCTGTTCCATGCGGAGCAACACATTGTTTTTAATGAAGATCTAAGGTTTATCACCAGAACCAGACAGAAAACTGACCTGCCCATACACTGACCTGGCAGTTGTATCCAACAGTCAGATGAGAGGGAGCCCTTTAGAACGAAAGCCTAAGGGCTTGCAGCATATTCAAAAGTTATCTGTAGTTCTCCCTCCAGTCTAAGCTCAGTACATTTCTAGCCCTCATATTAAATGACCAAGCTGAGGGTCTGTGTAATACGATGGAACTGCAGCACATTTAGATCTCCTCATGTGGATTTGTAATTCAGCTGCTCCACACAACAGACTAAAAAAAAGCAAATTACAACTAAAATTTAGTACTATAACATTATCAAAGACATCATGTGCAATATGAGTACAGTGGTATGCTGTATGACACTAAACATATTTTGTTCCTGGCAGCAGAGTTGCCTGTGTCTGGTTCATAACTGGTGGGTTACTGCACCAGGGACACTTTCTCCTCAAAAGTGTAAGAGTAGGCAACCATGCTGGTAAGGTTTAACTGGAAATGCAGTGCCTGTTCAGAAAGCACCACAGCTCACACTGCGCCAGAAAATTCTGACACAAGGAGACATTACAAAATAGTGCTTCTAACTTCATGAACATGCTGGATTATTTCTGCCCACAGCTTAGTCACATAATTTATTTTCAGACAAAAACATAGTCAACTAATTTCTGGTGTTCCTAAGTTATTATTCTAAGCTGGAGCTGCCAAATGCTAATCATTTATGCAAATACGTAGGTAATAAAAGCTATTCCTGATTGGAGAAACTTGGCAAATAGGCAGGACAGTTATCAAAGTCCTATTTGCAATAGAAAGGGGTATTACTTCCACAGTGCAAGAATAGTAAGAAAACTTGAAGGTTTGTATAAGGATAGAACACAAAGGGCAATAACTGTATTACCCTAAGTCATATGAAGACAGTTAGTTCTGCGACAATCATCTTGAAAGTACAACCCAAAGAGTTTACTAATAAATTTTATGCAGGTATCATACACACACTGCCTATGTTAGCTTTATTTACCTGAATTACACAAAATCAAGCTTTTCCTGTGCATATATATTTCAATTTGATTTTCACTGAATGTGTTCTGCATTATACAGCTTTGAGAACCAGAATTCTCCTGAAAAAGAATATTTTTCAAAAACTTCTGTCTGCAGCAAAGAAAGCAGTCTCTGCACAAGCAACTCTAATCAGCTCTGCCAACCAAATCTAACCTTCACACGATAATCCCTACTTTGGTCACCTGCAGAGCAAGGGCTGCACACAGTGACCAGCCCCATGGTTAAGTCAATGGAAAACTCATGCCCATCAGTGCAAAGCTGGGACCACTTTACCCATTCTGCCTGTGACCTGAGCTAGATGCTCAGGCTCTCAAAGATTAAGTGAAACCATTTGTGCCCTTCTGCAGATCAGCCAGGCTTCCCAGCACTTGAGTCCTAAAAACACAATGCTTCGCTCAGCTTTGCATAAATCAGTAGCTGTCAATACCATTCACATGGCATATAATGAATCCTGAGGGGACAGTCTTCCTTTTATACATTTTGTGGGAAAATTCCTTGTTGGCTTTAGATCTGTTTAAGGGCAGAGGATCTGTGCCTGTATACCACAAGTACAGCATCTCCCCTACTGTTGTTAGTGGCCTATTAAAAAAATTGTATCATCACACTAAGCTTTACTTTAACAATTAAGGCAGAAGACTCCTGCAGAAATGAAACAAATTTCCAGATAATTTTCTATTACATACTTATGTGTACATATATTGCAGATCTAAGTTTTTCTTTAGTGCATCGCCTGGGCTGCAAATTTTAATTTGCCTTCCCTTCTCCAACCCCTAAACTATTACCAGGTAGTGGTGTAACAGGGTACCCAATACCCTGAAAAGAAAAAAATGGGTGTGAAGGGGGTTAACTATGTTAGAGGATATATGAGTACATATGAAAAAGCAGCTCATGTCCCAAAGCAAATGCTTCTTAAACTGAGAGATAAAAGATGTACGGCAAATTTCTGCCAGGACCATTTACCTTAAATGCATTTGGGGTCTTCTGAACAAATCTACACAGGCTATTCCAGGTACACCCAAGTTTCTATGGCCTTTATTTTCAGCAAGTTGGATAGGTGCTGGCCACCCAGCCACAAATGACAGAGCTGCACTAATGCATCACTACAGTACTGGTACACCTTGCCTCTCAACAGGTCTTGTTAATCAAGGCTTGGTATTAATACTAATACTGAATACTATGTGTATTCAGAGACAGTATAAGCACTACCTCATCTGCACCAGGTCTGAGCGTAGAGCTGACACATCAGGTTCACAGTTCATCTCAACTGCAGAACACAGATGTAACAGAGCACACAGTGTCTAAAGAACATCATGGCAAAACTGGAATCTGAACACAGAATTTCCAAGTCTCAGGGTAAATCCTTAATGGTTTCACATCATACTTTCCACTGTTTCACAAGCAGCAGGTGGGGAAGGAGAGGAGGCTGAGATAATAGGGCTTCAGAAAGCAAGTAAATACTACAAACAAACATGAAAAAGAGGACAGAAAGACTGCAGGACAAAGGGTTATGCCATTTGAAAGCCTCCACATACAAAGGAATTTGGTCCTCAGGGTTTGCAGCCAGACCACACATAGATCCAGATGACTAGAAAAAAGAAACATCATTCTACAGGTGTCTTTTAAAGCACACTGTCACATAGGAAAGTGTAAAATGCAGCGTTCACACCTTTATTGGACATGCAAAACTAAATTCTTGCTTTCCAAGCCAGAGTAAGGAACAGCATGTGTGCATGACTCATAAAAACAGAAAACCTAGCAGCAGCTCCAGATTTAGGAAACAGTTTTGTTTACTTTATTGTCAGTAACTCACCAGCCCAAGTAAGAGTTGGTGCAAATGTGTGTCTGTACTACATACGTTCACAAATAATATTAGAAATGAAATACAAAGGAAACTGCTTTCAGAAGATTAAAAATAATTGTTACCAATATATTGTCTCTCTACTCCCCTGGGGTGGATCTTCAATCTTCCCAATTCTTTTCTTATTTTCAAACTTAAAAATAATCACAACTTTTAATCTCTGTACAAACAAAGCAGTATTTGGGGAATATTTCAAATAATGATTTCATGATATTAACTACACAGAAAAAAAGAACACCAAAACCCCTAAGGAACCAGATTTTCTATTTAATCAGGCCTAGCCTTATAAGTAAGACTACTTATCTCTCTATATAATTGCAGAATCAATACCATAAAATCTGCCAAAAACCTCCAGAAGACATTTGTGATGCTATCAAGTATTTTCTTGCACAATTATGCCATTTTATGTACTTCATATCTGCACTGTCTCGCTGATTCTTGCTTGAAAAGAGATTTACTGAAGAAGATACTGGGTTGCTTTCCAGGTAAGTAAGAAAGAACTAACTGCTGCTCCTTGCAAGCAGTGTTTTTCCATGTAGCTTCCAGGTGCATTTTCAGTGTTCAATTTACTTCATTGCAAGTATCACTTGAAACCCAATTAGTGGAGGAAAGAAGGCATGTTCCAATGGCCTACTCTGAAGAGACACCTACAAAGCAAGTGCCACTGTACTTCTCTGCAGAACCAATGTCATACAGAGTCACCTTTCCCAAGAGGCCTCGAAACATGCACATATTCACATGCACTAGCAGGCTGTGTCCATGCAGAAGATAGGAACACTGTGCTTGCTTGAGAGATGATGGAAGAGTGAGCCAACTTCAAACAGTCTTCAGGGAAAGAGAATGTTGGTTATCTCCAGAATTGTGACAGTTCTTAATACTTCTCCCTTGCTGATGGCATTTGAGTCATCAACAAATACTACCTCTCATCTAGAAACACTAACTACTGCCATCACCATGCTTATTACATATGGCATGATCTCCAATCATAATAAAAATATTTCTTAATTATAAATTGCCATAGCAATTGTTAAAGAGACAGTATCAGCTATGAATTACCTATATTTCCTTCAAATTTTTTCAAGCAATTTAAGTTTCAGATATTTGTACCTCACGGTGGTGCTATTTTCGCATCTCCTCCTTTAAATAACAAGTTTCCCCACTGTATAAATACTCTCCCCCTATGTTTCACAGGGAAAATAAGAGACTCTTCTAGAGAAACACAAACTTGAGTGTAATCAAAGTGTTATCAAAAGCAAGATCAACATAAAAACACCCAACCAATTAAAACATTTGTTGTTCTCCTATCTTGCCACAGCATGGTTTTACTTTATCAGCTGATACAGGAGCATGGCTGTCAGGCATGGCAAGGCCCACACAATTTATGTTGGAAATTTTCCCCTGTGCTGGGAGCTGAAGAAGAACGACTTCATTAATTCCAGCTTTTGGTTCAAACAGACACTCTAGAGGACAAAATAAACATGACCACTCATGACAAGTGTTGCTCCAATATCTCACATACACATGCATGAGCCCAAAGCTAGACTGGAACCTGACCATGGGGTTTGTGATATAAATGGACTCCTGGAAATGTCATCACTTCCTTAGTTATCTTTTCTTGGGGAAAGTAATTACAGACAAAGCAGTAATTTATAAATACTCTAAGACACATCAGATAAAAGCTTTGAGGGAACATGAACACAATCACAGTCTATGATCAAAAATCAACACACATCTGCCTGAAGGAAATGTGTGAGCACACATGCACAGTGTGCTTACACAAGCCATAGAGAGACAGGAAGAGTCCATCTAGCAAACAGCAGCCGCAGCCCTCTTGCTCTCTACAACCCTGCAAGGGCACATCAGTACCTGCAGGCACTTGCATCAGAGGAAACCAAGAGTCCAGTTTACAGCTTCCAATATGACATTTTAAGCAGCAGTCAGCAAAACCAAGAACTGTGAGCAGTCAGAAAACTCATACTGCTGTTTTTCCTTCTGAACCCGTTAGCGTTCTGTGGTAGGCCTTGGCATGGCTTCAGACACCGCTCCACACAGCTCTCTGAACTGGGAACAGGGCTCACTTTCTGCACACAGCAAACAGTCCCATGTCTAAAAACGGAAAATACCGAGGGTTTGCACAGCACTTTCCAAGTCATGAGATGTCACTGCTGCCTCTTTAAGGGCAGACATGCATCAAGCCACGCTCCTGCAGGACACCCGGTTCTGTACAAACAGGCTCCTCTGGCCAACACAGGACTTCCTCTGGCAGTTCTGGTGGGCAGAACTTGAAATGACTGCCAAATCCAATGACCAGCAAATCCTGAGCTGGCTAAAAACAACACACAAAGACTGCAGTCCAGACAAACAAGATGAAAAAGGCACATTAAAAAAGGTGGTATTTTCACAGATGCCTCAAAGTGATAACAAAGAGAAGAGGGGGAAGAACATTGTGAGGGTTTTCAAAAAACAAGCAAACTCCACTTCTTAAAGATATGGCAATGCCATGTTCATCAATCAGGCAATTAAGACATCGATGTCATTTTAGTGTATCAGCTGCATGGGAGTTGCAGCTTCCAGCAGACATGGAGTTATCTGAGACAGACACTGAATGATTACACTTTCTGCGGAGCATGCTGCCACTGTCTTTAAGGCTTTATAAGGTCTATCATATGCTTCATTTCTGATTCAGTCCAGTACTCCAGCTGGACTCTTGGGCATGGCTGTGTGTAAAGGGAGTAACAGCAGCCTGTGAAACCACCCTGGTGAGCCAGTGGAGCTACCACAAGCTGTGGGCAAGCTTTGGAAATTACCCAGGCTCAGAGATGCATGTGATGAGGAACTCCTGCTTTCCAAGCAACAAATACAGGGTATTCCTGGAGTACATTTGCCACAGTGTCACTCACAACTTGACTCTGAGACCTCACTGGCACAGAGTACTGGTGGAAGCAGTAATTCATCTGGACTTCCCATTCTTGATATTCTTTTGTGGACCGCTTCCCTCACAACACACCATGCAAGAAGATCACAATAAAAAGCAGTAGTCAACCTCAAATTTGACAGAGAGGCTTGCAGGTGGCCAAACTCATTTCCCACTGCCATTCTGCATGCCCGGTATGGATGATTATGTTGCCTCTGCGTAACTTCATGAACCACATGCCATCAAGGAACAAGAAGTAATGGGTGAAGTGATTGAGTTGACCTGGATGGGCTCAGCATAACAGGAGAGCTGGCCAGCTGAAGAGGCTGAAGGTTCAAAACCCCTGTACATACTTGCATTGAAAATTGCATGTCTGCTGCTATAGCTAGAGATCCACTACTGCTGCCAAGATAAGGTGGTCAGAAAGTGAAGAGGCAAGAAAAGGAAAATACCCTTGCAATGTTGAGATTTGGTCTGTACCTTGGCAGAGGCACAGTGCTTTGTTTTATCTCTCGAAGCTGCTTCTTCTAAAGCAGCAACTATCCTTCTTCAAAGCAAAGGCCTTTGACCTACCAGAAGTACTAAATATACCCACGTGCAGGACTGTATACCTATTCAAACAAATGAATAGGTAACAAAATCCCCACTAACTCCAGCTGTCAAATAACAAACCTTGAATTCCCTTCCTGTCTGCTGTCGGCACATGACCTCCAGGCCCCCTCTGACCATGGCTCTGGTGCTGCAGGTCAGCATGTTTTAAATATGCCCAGAAAGTGGCCCCTTTATCTGAGCTGAATCTCAAGGCTGTTCCTGGGTCTCTGGATGCCTGAGCACGAAACAAAACATTTTTCCCTGACATAGCCTTGGGTAAGGCTGTTGTAGTATTAAACTTCTGAAAATGTTAAAATGAACCATTTTCACTGGGAAATACAGTAAACATGCAGCATAATAGGCAAAATGAACTAGGTTTTCACCATCTTCGTCACCCAGGTCTTCACAGTCCTCAAAACCAAAAATACTGTGACACACAAAAACTATCCTGAATTCAGGATCACCCTATTATAATTCGCCTATTCCAGGAGCTAACAGCCATTTTAATATCAGGTTTACTCTCAAAGGAAATTTTTTGAAGTTACTATTAAATTTTTGCCAAGTAGCACTGATTAAACAGTGGGGGAAAAGGTCTTTTGAATTATTACAGCCTCAGTGGCATTACTCAAAATTATAAAAATAAAGACAAGTCCTTAGTTTTCCTACCTTCATTTCATATAACACATGTTAAACATCTGTATCAGGCATAACATCTTAAAGTTTTTGAGGATGAGGATGTCAACGAAAACAATAGTGAATCCGTTGCCAGGAACTCTGATTCCATGTATTCATATGTATTCAATCCTAAGTATTCACATGAGATTAATTTTATACACCCCTCCTCTCTCCCTTTAACTATTTCAGTTGTGACTGCATGCTCGAAGCAGCTCAGGGAAATTCAACCAACACACATAATAAAAGAATCCTCCATTAATTTAGGACTTGATAATATACCTAAAGAGTGAATTCCATCTTAAAATAATTTTTATGCTCTTCTATACACATTTTTCTGGTGCAAATCTCTAGAGTTTCCAAGTGCCTCTGCAAACAATAATTCTTCCTCAGAACAAACAGCTCCATGAGGAAGCAACTATCTCCTTTCTAAAAAAACTGAGAAACTGAAGCAGTGAAGATACCCAAAGCCAGAGAGAAAGTTATTGTAAGAGTTCAGTAGTTCCTGGCATTCAGCTGAGACCCAGATCAGTACAGAAATGCACACACGCACTCACTTCCCCAGGAATATTTGATCAAATAAAACAAACAAAAAAGGCTTGCATTTTTCATGCCAAGTTCAATATAAACACTTGAGGCTATTACATGCACCCGTATTCTATTTCCTATGATAAAGCATGGCCAAATACGAATTGTGATAAAAGACATTTCTAAGAAATACTTGAAAAAGACTGGAACTTCGGGGTTTTTTACTTGGAGAAAGAAGACATTCCCAGTCTCAACATACATAATTTCACCCCAATGGGATTAATGAAGTAAAATACAAACAAATTCTTTGAAGATCATAGATGTGATTAGAGCATTTCATTATATGACCTTACATGTACCAGATTTCTGCCTTAACACAAAAATAGTAAAGTACTGATTCAGCTTTGCAAAGACTGTTCAGAATACATAATCCTATACATTTCCAGTCTATCTTTTGTCTTCTTTTTTTCCAGTTTACAGGGAAGCAAAAGCACCCAAATCTTACCAACTCTTACTAAAAAGCCTGCCTGTGTTACAGGAGGAACACGTACCCCTGCTGTGCCCTCCCCCCACACCAGCCACCCCTCCTGTGTTTAAAGTTGCGAACGCTTGTTGTCTGTATATTCTACACAAGTGTCAAAGTGAGCTAAATTAATGTATACACATACGTTGCATATTTATGAGAACCATGATAACTGCACAAGTATGTTTAATGCATGAACCCTCCAAGGAATTTGCTAAGGGAAGTTTACACTCCTCCCAGCAAGTAAGGAATGTGTAATTTAGCAGCATTCTAGCACAGCGCAGGTTAAAAACAAAACAACCCGACCTCATCCCCCAAAGCAAGCCTTCCCTTAAAGATTTTCAGATCTTGCATTCCATATTATCAGAACTTCAGCCAACCTCTGAACAAATATATAATTTATTTTAAGCATGCTTTCGATGTTGCTAAATCTAAGTAATAGTGCTGTCAAACAAAACCACTGGTTTTATTCTGGAGTCTACTGGAAATACTGTATGACAAACAGATCTCTACCTCTGCTATCAGCATTTGCAGGCAGCAGGAAATACCTCAGCTGATACATCAAGCTCACGTAACTTAAGGTGATGGGTACATTCTACTTTTAGACAAAGGGCCACTTGGAGTTGGTTTCTACAATAATGGAAAAGATAACATTTGCTCTGCTTTGTTCTCTGAGCCTGATCCTATAAGAAAAATTTGATCTTTCCAAGTTGTTTACACTCTTTTGCTCAACACTGTTGCCAGCAAACGTTGCTCCAGCTTCCTGTGCATTTTTAGAGCAGCCATCTCCAAGGGCAGTGACTGGAAGTTGCTCAGGAAATGGGAGAAGGAGGCTCAAGGCTCCAAATGCTGAAATCTATACGCGTCAGTATACCCCCAAAGTACACAAAGCTTAGGGCAAACTGCTTTCTTAACAGAAGCACGTCACAAGCAGCCTCTTTCTGCTAGACAGCAAGCAGTTTTACTCAAAGCCAAGTATTTAACTCTACCATTCTGCCAAGGCGATCGGGCAGCAGGGGCACAGCCCGCACCCCCGCTCACGTGTGCGCGCACACAGCTGCGCGCAGCGCCGCGTTCCGCCAGCAGCGCCAGCGGCACCGGCAGCGCGCCAGAGGGAAATTTGGGCTTATGCAAATGTGCGCTTGAGTCACTCTGGCCTCTCGGGAGGTACAAGCTCCAGCTGCAGCCTGCTCCATCCCATCCCTGGGCACCCTTTAGCAGCCAAGACGTTATAAGTTCCTCTGGTACCACGTCCCCACAGTGAGGGCAGTCTTCTGCCCGCTTTTGATAAAACTTGTGATTACCTTGTGAGATCTACTCATACCAAATTTGCCTGTGACTTAGCAATGGATTGAAAGGTTCCTGAGTGATGAGAGAAGCACTGACAAATCCATACCAGGATCACATACAGCTATTTAATTCTCATCAGAAACTATGCTAAAAAACCGCAAAGCAAACAAACAAACAAACCAACCCCAAACACACCCCCCCCAAGCAAACAACCCACAAACCCCACAAAAAACCAGAAAGCTCTACAATTTGGCCTTCATGCGCAGAGAACTGATTGTACCTACATTTCTGTCAGTCATTCACAGTGCCCTTATCAGGCTGATAACCGTGATACGCTGGGCATACTAAGAAAGGCTTAAAAAACACCAGAACAAAACAAAATCCCCAAACAAACCCCCATGCCCCTCCCCCCAAATATAAAAATATCTGTTCTTTGTTCACAGTCCCACAAAAAAAAAAAGTGTAATTTTTCTATTCATCTCATGACACTACAAGACCCGACAATTTTGATTAATGAAAGCCAATGAGATATCTACTAAAAAACTCTAAATAATTTTTCTTATCATATACTAGATATTTAAGACTACATATATATACTGAAAATGAGCACAACAGCTGAAGTTTCATGGATGCATACAATACATATTGAGCTGAACTCACCACAAATCCAACAACACTGATATTGAAGTCAGTGGAAAGACTGATTCTGGCCAAGAGAATCTGCCTTTATTTTAATCACTATAAAAGACTTCACTTGAAAGCTCGTTCACCACAGATTTAGATTCTCTTTTTCTAAGCTTCTCCCTGTTAGGTCATCATCTTTGTTCTCTCATTACAAATTCCCTAATTGTGTACACACACGTCACTCTCACAGGACACAGAACTAAGGATTTGTGTGTATAATACTGTAAGAACATGAACTAAAAAGCTCAGCTGTCATGGCATGCAACGTTTTCTTTGCAATTGGCACTCTGTTTTGATGTGTTTTGAGAGTAAACAACACTACGGCACAACTTTACATCAAAAATTTTATTCTGCTGTTGCTTTCAGAACAGCTAAAGTTCTTGCCAGTCCCTCCGAGTGCAGCACACATAAATAAGTAATTGGACAACCATAGTCAGCAACACTTGCTTTCTGTACAGCAGTCCCCCCTCAGTGAAGCATTAAGGCTGTATTACACTGGTAAAAGAATCTGAACTTCAGTATTTGTTTATAGTGGTCATGGCAGGGATTCAAAGGTATTCATGTTAATTTACAACACATTTAGGTAAATGATCTGCTTTTGAAGACGGCCAATTCTGCAAAGGCCTGCTGGAGATCTAAATCTGTTTCTTATTTCCTTTGCCCACCCCCCACCTTTTTTAAGTATACTTTGGGGTTGTGAAAGATAATGAAGAGGGTGGCTAGGTATGGAAGCAGTTTACTCATATGACATGCAAAGCATAGGTGGACAGTCTCCATGCAAATTGCACACGGTTCTTTGTGGTACTTTGGTGACAATCCAGAAATATCTTCATGCAGCAAATTAACGTATAATAATCCCATTTGCAGACATACTTATCACCAGGGATCTGGACAAAAAGTAATTTCCCCTTTACCTCTCTTTCATGATGGCCAAGACCCTCCTTGGGGTTCCTGAGATTGAGGACGTGCACCTCTTGTGGCAGGCTCGTCGTGCCCCGGCTTGCACAGCCAGATAAGACTGTAAAGCTTTCCAGTAAGGCTTGGACTGGGTGTGAATTGTTAACAGGTGATAAGACACATTCCCTCTGAGGCACAGGACCTGCAGAAAAAGACACAGATACACATCATTTGGAGAAAAAAAAGCATCCGTCATTTATACTTGTCCAATAACAATCATCCCTTTGTTCAGAAAATCCATGGGAACACAAGCAGAAGCTTCGTGCTCATTCTCCACAAAATTAAGACATTTATTCCCATTGCCCTTCTAAGTTCTCCTGAATATGCTAACTTATTGGTTTGTTTCTCTCTGAAAGTCTAAATTTTCAAGTATGAATTCCAAAATTGAAGGTAGTCTTTTCTTTGCCAGGGAGGAAAACAAAGAGAAAAAAAGTGTCAAAGACCTGTAAAAAAAACAAAACAAAAGAGAAAAAAACCCAAACAAACAAAAAACCCCCAAAAACCAACCAACCAACAAACCCACCACCACCAGTGATAGCAGGGGAATTGGTTTGTCTTAGATGTGAATTATTTGTTTATGTCAAACACTGTTATCTGCAAACACTGAAAATGCAATCATGTATAAATAACAATGAAAAGTTAATATCTACTACAAAGGTAATTACATCAGGAAGGATTTGGGCGAGTTGGATTTGTTGCTTTTGAAGCAGCGCTGATTTATAGTGAACATCATTCAAATACATTGTACAAAACAGCAGGCATCTGTCACATGATAAAATGAAATGTTTGTTTACTGAGTCTATTTTGTGTCTGACAGCAATTATCTACACTGATAACAGTTATCTAGTCCAAAACAGAGTGTACGCCCTTTCAAATAATCACCACAGCATGATGTAGTGCCATACTCTTATATACTATGTGAGACCGTGTGATGTGATAGAGCAAGATAGCACAAAAGCTGAAGCATGCAGAGCAGTTTACATTTAAACTATATCTCAGGAAACTAAATCAAGACAAATATTTATGAAAAGCAGCCCTGCTTTTCCAAAACGGCTCAAGCCCACCCCTGACAGTAACAGATACATGTATGTTTTTGATTCAGAAGGTCACAGGAGAACGTAATTGATTTAACCCCTAATTTGCACCAAAGTCACTCAGATAAGAATTAGACTCACATGAACCAGTCAGTTCAGAGGCTGCCAGGCATAAAAGAGAAATACAAGCTAGAAGCAGTTTCTTTCTGGATTGTGCATATCTGCAACTGAAGTAAAATGCTTCTTTTGAAAGAAGTTCAAAATAAAGAAAATCTTCAACCAATTAAATGGCAAAGCTCTATCTGGTTTTGTCAAGTCTAAAGCCAGCTGTTGTAGCACTAGAGATCATTTAACGCTGATGTACACATATGTTTAATTATATTAGCACTGACCTACACTTTGCTGGTTAAAACCACGGTTCTTTCAAAATACAGTTTGCAGTTGGCCATTTATTTACAAGTCCAAGTCTGTCTTAAACCAGACTATCTGGAAAAAGCAAAGCCCTTGAGCACAGGGAGATTTCTGCAGTGCCTTGGGCCACAAAGGGGCCGTTCCTGAAACCCACCAGTGCATAGTGCATATCCTATGAGCTCCCACAGAGCAGGAATATTTGTAAAGGCAATGCTGAAGGCATAAATTACGCATGCCTGTGCTTGGGGTACAGAGGATAAACAAACTTTCTTCTCTCTAAATGAGGAGCTTGGCAGTAGCACTGACCACCAGCATAGAGAACTTGAGGTTTTCTGGTTTTTATCTAACTCCTTTTAAAGAATACACATACAAAATGGGACCAGTCCAAGCAATGATACTCAATTTAAGGGAAAAAAATCCATTAAAAAGTTGCCCTTTTTAATGGTTGAAGAAATATTTAGCATTTGTAACAATAACACAATCACTAGAGAGACTACATTTTCCTGATGTACAAGAGCAGATCAGAATCAATTAGCCCAGCCACTGATGTGTAAGTCCTACAGCACACAACGTTACACAACCTGCCCAAAAAACTTTTCTAAACTCCACAAACATTTCTCAGGCTAGGAAGGAAAGAAGCACTTGTTCATTGAATTGTTTCTTGTAGGCCAGAAATGGAGTTGATGGTTAAGATGTTTCAATTATAACACACACCCACCCACAAAGAACAAGGTGCAAGACTCTGAACAAAACCAGAAACGGAGTTGCTGACAAAAACGTGCACTTTACTTAGCAAAGGTTCAGGAGAAAGAGCTAATACCTCCCTCGTGATTTCATCATGAACACCTATTCCCATGCAGTACATCTACCAATCCTCCCCTCCAGCCTCCATCTGGTATTTACTCTGAACAAATTCACCACAAATTAGAGTAGAGGACAACTGGATTTTCCCCTCACATCCTACAAGGGGAAGATGATTGTGACTGTTTTGTTCAGGCTGTAACTGCCTCCTTTGCTGGCACCTCAAATGCGCAATAAGAAATCTCTCTGTTCTGCTCAACATGCAAAATGCAAACAGTCCCGGAGGGAGCAGAAGTTCACATCCTGGATAACTGTGCACAGCTGAGCTTATCTGCTCAGGGACGGGCAGAACGAGGCATGCCTGCTCTGCCTGCACTCCACCCTGGCTGGACAGGGGCCAGATCTCTGGCAGAAATCCCATCACCCTGCTGGCAGCGAGCCCACGTGCTGTGCCAGTCCTGAGCACGGCGTACTGGTGTAGGTCCACTCTTCCAGCAGTGCAGCTGCACAGCGTCTGCCCACACACCCCACCAGCCTGGGGCATGCTCCTCTGTCAGCTCTGTTTGGAGGGAAGGGGTGCACAGAGCTGCTCTAAGCCACTCAGCCTAAGAGACCAATGTTTTGGGGGAACTACTGCATTTGACAGAACTGCTTTCAGACCAGCCTTGTAAGAGAAAGGGGTACAGCCCTGGAAATCTGACCTGATGACCAGAGTACTGGGAGGATGCTCCACTGCAATCAGACCACACATGCTGTGAGACTGCCCATGTACAAGGCATGCTGGGGGGGATAAATAACTAAGAGGTTACTCCCGCTGTTGCATTTTTGCCAAGGTTCACATAGGTGCCTGTGTAGCTGTGTCCTGGGCCCTACTGCCCTTCCCAGCAACTCAGGACTCTCATGATCACCATTTCTCTTATACATGCTGGCAATATCAAACCGCAATCCTGCTGCACTGATATTGGCACATCTGCCCAACCACTAATCTGGGTGTAGTGCCATGCCCAGCATACACTGGCATGCCTGGAGGTAGCGCCAAGTGAAAGGAAAACTTATTTCTAGGTCACAGAGTCCACTGACTGCTCAGCCTGTGCATGGCACAAGGCAGCTCCTTCTGCCACCTTCTCTGCATTTATGCTGTACTTTAGTCTATTCTTACACTGCGTCCATCGCAGCAATGATGGAGTTATTTGCTCAACATTCATTAATCACATTTCTTTCCAGCCCCTCCTACTGCACCTGCAGATCTGTCCCAGTCAAAGAAAGGTGGATGCTGCCACAAGGCACTGTCACTCCAGCTGCAAGTGGGAGCTGCAAGAGCTTTCATCTATCCAAATTACCAGCTTTTGGCCCCCTCACAGATCCTTCCTCTTTATCTTCCTTCCTTCCTGCCACTTTTCTCTGACTAGAAAGCCAGTTACTTCCTCTATGTAGTTTAAATCCTACAAAATGCATATTTACCACTCTGAAAAAAAACAAACACAAAGTCCTCCCTAGGACACTACTAATCTGATTGTTTATCACCTCCACACCACCTACTTATATTTGAAAGCCAACATGAAACCACAGCCTCATCCTACCTGGGCTTTACTATTGTGCTGCTCTGACCTCCACAAACCCCAGGATCAGGCTTTGCCAGTTTCCCACGCCAGCCTCACACCCTATTTCTGCCAACCTCACCTGCATCAGCGACACCAACATCCTGCCAAAATTCATTCTTTTCAACATCCAATTAACGCATCAAGATTGCCTCATCATCTCTAAACATGTACAGATATCCTCCTACGTCTCCATCCCCACCAGACTTAAAGGGCCAAAGATACCTTCCAGTTTATCCACCCTAGTGCGGTCACAAGCCTTTAGTGCCTTCTCTTCTGAGAGTGTCAGTGCACACACACAGCCATCCTTGGGCTTTTGTTTAACTTTGGAGCATGTAACCACTTAATCTTGTTAGGAAATCCTGGCTCCTACCACAATCAAATTTTAGTTGCTTAAAGCCTTTAGAGGGTGGCAAGCAGCTTAGGCAGTTTTATAAGAACCAATTAATAGGTATATATTTTACAATGGCAACTGTTTCGTGAATTCAGAATTTTAGAGAATTGTTGAGTATTGAATTATTTTTCACTTCCAATTAATATTTTAAGGGAAATCAGTGCAGACCCAACCTTGTTTGATACTGTGTAGCTGTGTCCATCTGGAACATATTCAATACAACTTCAACAGTCTTGTTTCCCATATCATCCGTGCTACTAATGAGTAACATGTGCTCTGCTGTAAGAAGGTAGCAGAAATGGGAGTAAGACACTAAGGGGGATAACACAACAACCCAAGACCAACTCATAACTTTGATTGATTTTATTCAAATAGTAAAGGGTAATGCACTTTCTGTTGTATTTCCATGGTGATTTCTGCAGTGTTGGCAGCTGAAAAGCACGAGCAGTTCCTGCAAATTGTGTGAATCTGTGCTGGGGGTTCCACAGCACATTAGCATGGTTCCCATATACCATAGCAGAGGGTACAAGCCACACCAATAGGAGTGAACACTCCACAGAAGGAGGACAGGTTTATTCTAATTGATTTTTGAATGAAGGAATGACACTAATCTAGTCATTATATATAAAACAAAAAAAATCAGAATCCAGACTTGAGGAACACAAGGGATCTCTATGCCGTCAGGTACAAAGTAATATAAATTACTGCAGATCCTGCTAGAATTCATCACTTTATGCTGAAAGGCACATTAAGATGTGGAGGAGGCTAATGAAAGCAGAGATTTCAATATGCCCAAATGACAGACTTTCACAAAAGTTCTTTTAGATAAGGTTAATTTAAGGGCATTCTCTTATATCTCTTAGTGACAATGACAGCTGAAACAAACATACTTTTGAGTGACAACAGGGAGGGAAAGCCATTTTCTCTCAAACTAAGAAGCTTCACAGAGCACTTGAGCAAGACTCAGCAATAACTTCTTCCCATCACCTTCACCACTCATTTCTAAAGACACAAGTGCATGGGCGAAGGACCACTGTTCTACATGGAGCAATTGTTACCACCTACACAACCTTCTTCTCATAAAGGGTTTCTCACTGACAGAAGCGTTTTTACCAAAAAATATACTCAACAGTTGAGGCAAATAAGAATTTACAGAGACAAGTGATACCTATCACTCCCAGAGAAAACGTAAGTCACTACTACTCATTCAATATGGGTGGCTCTCTAACAGTAAATACTAAGTTCCTTTCTGCACACCCCTTCACAAAAGACCACCTGGAAAGCCAAATTCCCAGCAATTTGAATGTATAGCATAATGGACAACCTCCACTATTACTATGAAGAGCAGCTTTTAGTACAGATGACCATGAAAAAAACAGCTTCACACTCCTAAGCAAGCACTTGAGCAAGTCTCTGTTCAGGACTAGTTAATTCTGGGAAGCAGCCGTGAGAGATGAAAAAGACAAGATCAAATAGTAGGAAATATAACACGGCTCTGTGTCGGGAGGCAGCAGCATAGAGGAAACCACAGTGTTTCTGCTCATGAAAAGGAGAAGCATCTCCATGATGATCAGCAACCACAAGGGGCTGGGCTGTCCAACTACTTGTGCTGTCCAAGACTACTCCTGGATTACACGATTTTCCTCTCTGAATAAGTGTGACCACCACAAGAAAGATGCAGGGTAGAGGATGGTACAGACCTTCTTACTGGCCAGGAGGAAGACTAGAGTAGATGACTGTCTAAAGCATTTTATGTTTGTATAAATCTACCCATTTCTCTTCAGATCCTTAATTTTCAGGGAGTTCTTTTACTGTCACATCTAGCGCATGGTGGAGCTACTTTTGACCAAATTACCATTGGGACAAGGGTAAGAGGTTTAAAATTGCAGGGAGAAGATTCATGAACATGGACTAATTTTGGCTATTTTGAAAAAACAAACCAATCCAACCAACCAAAACACCCAAGATACCAGACTCCACAGATATCTGTTTGAATTGATTGAGCTATAAAACTTCTCCTGAGAAAAAATATATCCTCAAAAAATATCCAGTACAGGTGGCAAGATTTGGTTGTAGAAGGAGTTAAAACATACAAGCTGTACTAACTTAAAACATGTGCTTTGCAAAAACTTAGCAGAGGTTTCCCATTCCAGTGCTCCGAGCTCACTAAACCTCCAGCAACTCCATGACACCATGCCTGCACCCTTCCCCTTTCTTCAAGGAAGAAAAAAAAATTCTCTGGAGCTATGCATTAAACCCACATTCTTCACCTTTACACTGACATCTGGTGCTAATGCTACGTGCAATTAGACCCTTGCTCCATGTGCTGTCTATCCCCAAATATTACCCCCAATTAATTCCCATTCCACTATTATCAACTCTGCCCAGACTTATTCCATGTATGGACCAAACTATTCAGACGTTTCAACACATTAGATTACATTTAATCTGCCATGTCTTTTGATCCTCTATTTTCTGCAGTTTTTCTAGACATTTCTGTTATACATAGCAAAGTCTATCTCACACCATCTGCCTGCCCACTGGGAACCATTCAGATGACATGCCCCATACCTTTTTAGGTTGCTGTTATGCTTGGTACAAGCTCCTGATGCTGGCTTCTCCTTCTAAGCAAGATAATATTTTATGCCTCTCTGGTGGATGTGTTGCAAAACATCCACTCCCATGGCTCCCAGCCACTGGTAAAAGCACAAGATTTACCTCTGTTTAGTAGAGATGATCTAATTTCAAGTGTTACCTGCACAGACCTTACAGTTTTTTCCATGTAGGAAAAAATTCAAATTACATTTTCAAAGCAGAAATCCCTTCTTCCACTTTTTGAAAAATAAGCTTCTATTGATCTTTTGTCCTTATCAGGACATAAAACTAATGCAAGTTTAATTGGAAAGGTTAACTATCAAATAAAACTCAACTGCTGTAGCAATATACTGCTATTTAAAAATTCTGAGTTAAACCTAAACTAGCCATTTCATGAAAAATTGCAAATTAAAAAGTCATATTTATTCGTTATACAGCAAAACTCTATCTCAATACCTAAGCAAGCAAGGCAAAGCTAGGCAATGTCAACCAGTAAGTATCTTGTTTAACAAAAGAAACTCCAGGTGTCTTGTTTAGACACATATTAAGCTCATTAAACAGAAAAGGCGATGAATGAAAAACCTGTTTGGTGTAACATCCGCTGAGCACAATCTTAAGACATTGCTACCCATGAGGCATAATCTTAGAAAACAAACATCTGCACCTGGAAAACAAAGAACTCTTTCAAAAGCAAATGTACTCTACCACAGAGCTACATTTTATGTAACCTCTGCTGTACTTCTTTCTGACCAGCAGTACTGTCAGAGCCCTACCTTCTCTTGAGGTTTGCAGCAAAACACTGCTCACAGGAACTCTTCTCTAGTATTTTTCCATGCCTGAATGTGCAAACTCATCCACATATGCTCTTACTCTCTCTTCCCATTCCTTCTCCCAAGCTAGTATTTGGAAAACATTTCCACTAACATAAGAGCATCTTTTTAATCCCTATAAACAGAACAGCATGAATGCATTGACTTTCATTTAAACACATCCAGAAAGCACAATTTCTGTTTTCCATGCCAAAGAACTGAAAATAAAGTGGTCCACCAATGGTTCAAAAAGGGTTGTTGACTTTTTCCCTTTGTTATCCTCAAGTAGTACAAAAACCCCAAAGTTTCAAGCACTTAGTCTAAAAATTAAATGCAGGTGATTCTCTTGCATAAATCTTATGTTCCATGAAGCATCCATTCTTATTTAAACAGTGGTCAATGTTAGTCAGACTGAGGGCTTCCCTGCCCCCCAGGCATGGCTGTATTTTGGAAATGCCTGACTTGCATCACGAACTTTTATCAAGACTGTAAAAGACAAAAAATTATTTCAGATAACAAGCAGTACTTAAAAAGCAAAGAAACATTGTGCCTTAACAGCCTTAACAGAAGAAGCAAATGTAGCATCCATTTTTCATCCCTGTTAATGGATGAAGTTGTCTTCAGCACAGTGATTGTACAAAGAGGAAGAAATGAACAAACACAAACTATTTCTAAAATTCCTTCTTTGTTATTCCCAACAACATTCAAACTTCATGGTGTAAAAGTCTATTTTCCCTAGAGATAGCCCATAAATTGTCTCAGATTTACCCCTCTTTACCATAGAAAGATAGGAAGTTGCATGGAAACAATGAATGGAAGTGCACTTTTTATCAGAAAACGACAGGAAGCATTCTGCTTGGTTTACATGAGAGCTCTGTATTGGGGCCAAAAGGGGA
Organism: Pachycephala philippinensis; assembly: GCA_013397055.1. NCBI lineage: Eukaryota > Metazoa > Chordata > Aves > Passeriformes > Pachycephala > Pachycephala philippinensis. Next base: position 618,738 of record VWZT01010260.1, on the reverse strand, counting down.
AAAAAAAAAAAAAAACCTTTTAAAAAATTTAAACACAGTTTAAGGC